>OW804096.1:146103338-146703338 GCA_942159475.1 Sthenelais limicola
TCTCCCTGTTTGCCCCCACCCTTCCTCTCCTCCTCCTCCCTCTCCCCCTCTACCCCTTGTTTTTTCTCACGTTTTATTGAATAAAAAAAATTGTCCAGTCCAAAGTAGTTTAGATTTGCTACACTTTTATTTGAGGTCATATCCCACAAAATAACAAAAACAAATTGTATGTTAGCCATATGAATAAAAATTTAGGGACCTCTAAAGTTGACCATGTAATCCACTTTTACATGGCTGGTCGGGCTGATGCCATTTGTTTCACATTTAATATTCGTCATTGCACAGACTTTTAACTCATTTACAAGGAGTATCATCATCAGACGAAAGGGTTTCGGCATCAATATGATTGTGAATATACTTCTCACAGTGAAAAATGTTTATTTGTCATGGCAATAAGTGAACATAGATTCGAAAAAGATGGAAATGAGTTTTGATTCAGACACTAGACACTAGGGGCACTGCTGATAGATTCATATGGAAATGGTCATTGCTATTATAGTTCAACTAGGAGCTGCATAGGGCCGTTTTTCGGACCCCTATACCTTTAAAGGATCAGATTTTCAGAAAATGTACAATTCACCATCACCAATTCTCTCAAATAACCCGAATTTAAGACAAAGATCTGATTCAAAATACTGTTCAACATAACCAAACAGACTGTTTGAATCAAGGCAATACCAAATATACCCATATATACCAAGTGTTGATGACTTGTCAGTCCAATTTAGCAGAATTTACAAAATATCTTGATCTGCCAATTGTACATTTTCTGAAAATCTTACCCTAAATGGACATAGCGCGGAGATGGGGAAGGCGGGTATGGTTCTACACTAGTCATGAATAATGGATTAGAGTGCACACAGCAATTATTGCTTATCCTGACATGAAGCCACATCGGTCAGATTTTCAGAAAATGGACAATCTACACAATCTACACAACTATCACATTCTGCTAAATTAGAGTGAAAATTGATAGATACTAGGTATATCTGGGTATATTCTGTATTGTATTCATTCAATAAATCTTTCTGGTTATGTTGAATTATATTTTGAACCAGATTTTCGTCTTAAATGTAAGTTATTTGAGAGGATTGGTGAAGGCCAATTGTACATTTTCTCAAGATCTGACCCTGACATAAAAAAAGGTTGGCTTTCCACTATTGAGGACTGACGACAACAAATAGTTAGCCAATAGAGGATTAGGATCTGCCACTGCGCATGTCTATTACAGTGCATATTGGGATGGATTCTGATGAAATCTGATATACACATATTTGTCAAATTTCTATCGAACATTGCAAGAATGTTTTGACCTGACCAATGTCATAGCTTTTATAATTTATCCATGAAAACTATATGCATGAAGGGGACATGTGAAACGGATACATGTGTAGTGGGTATGATTTTAGTAGTTTGGGAATGATTGGCTTGGCTGGGCGCTGCTATAATTGGGTGCACGCGCCTCAACTGAACATGGTCCCGGTTGAGAAACAGCCTTTCGGATTTCCACCATTTCTTACTTGGACAAAGTTCAAATAATGCAGAATTATGGGTGTTCCTTATCTAGTCAAATCATTTACCATAATATGTGTGGGAGCACTTCCGGATGTTTCGGCAAGACTCTGTGTTATCATACTCAACTGTTACCCATTTGTACCCATAACACCTACATTGACTGTGTACCAAAATTGCCACCAGTCTTGTTAGGCCAATCCCTGGTCACCTCTGTAGGGTCCGATATTGACTATCGGACATGGTTTGTGTGGAGAGAAAAGCATGTGATACCTAAAGAGCTGTGTCTGGTTTTCTTTCCCTTCGCTATGATTGAAAGATATCAAACTTGGGTAGTGAGATGGAAATCACTACACATGTACATAACACATGGATTAGAACATTGATACATATCACATGCCGAACATGACATGTATTCTATATATATATATATGGGTCATTTTTTCTAAACGTGTACAATTCAGCCAGAAGTATGGAATTTCAAAAGGTTCTCCAGATCAATTTGAAATCTATATATCCCATAAGTCCACGTTTAGAGGTTTCTGTCAATACCCATTATACGCATTTCCACCCAGTGGTTCAGTTTTTATGATAAGTCAATATTTGGGGTTCAGAAATTGGCAAACGTCCATCATCATAACTCATTTAAGATGAAACACACACCTTATAGTTAATTCTATTTGTGCATAAAGCCTAAAAGTACACCACAATAAGACAACATGACAATGAATCTGCTGTAAAAATTGTTATAACCTAGAAGTATGACTTCATGACAAAATTGAGCTGAGTGCCTCGGCCCTATTTCCTCAAAATCCCCATCACCATTTTTCCCCCATACCTTGGTTTCTAATACTTGTAAAAAAGTGAGTGAAAGGGCTAGAACCTTAATAATGCACCTGGGTAATAACAAATACATTGTCGAATACTTCCCAAAGTTATAGGATCTTAAACATAGTTGTGTTAGAATTACTCCATCCCAAAGATGCTGTATTTCACTGATGGGCGTTTGTTACAAAAGCCCATTACATATTATGAAGTAAAAGCTCATTATGAGCTCTATATCGTTATGAATGAACCTGATATGGTACAATATTGCTCCATATTCATAACCCACTGACATTAAAACCAGACAAGTGTATTTCAATTAAATGATATACAAAAAAGTATACTTTGGTTTATTGAGTATTTCAAATTGGTACACATGGCTTCAAGGTGCCAAAATACAGATTTTCCTCTCCAAAATTACCAAAAGAGGAGTAGTGTCACCTGCCATAATAAATGAGATATTTGAATCATAACAGAAAGAGCATATAACCATCAAGCTGGCCTTATAACAGACTTCTTATGATGGGCGTTAGGTTTTCAATGATGGGCGTTTGTGCATGTAGAGAGTTATCAAACATCCTCTAAAGGACCATAATAATAGCCATACATGGACAATTCTTTGGGGAAAAAAGCCCAACATGTTCTCCTATACTCTTGAAATGTTTATAACTCATCACCAACCAATACATGTATTGTGGATATTGTAGGTGAAATAACTTTTGTATTGATTAAATCTATCATTTTAAACATTTTTCTCTTCCATTCATTGGTGAGGGCCCTCCAAGACTGGCAGGTGGCTACATTTCCTATCCAGTAGTCCCTGGGGGACACAGCTGCACTTGTATTCTTTGTTGGTGGTGATTATCCAATCATGTTGATCTGAAAATGAGAGTAAAATATAATATATAGTGAGGCCCCATGAATATGAAAAAAAAAGTTCTTTAAAGGGAAAACTCTTTTGCCATTTTCTTATCTAGTATAATTTCCTGTATTTATCATTTAAATTTGGTGGTTGTTGAAAGAACCCTTCATGAGTTTTTCAGGGTGAAGATTGCAATGGCAAACGCCCATCATGGAAATGGTGCCCCTTGTACTAAAGTATATTAATAGTTCCACCCTTAACCATTTATACATGATTGAACATTAGTTTATAAATATTGAAAGAAAGGCATTGATAAATGAGTAGGGTTGTTGCTAGACTCACTCTATATAATTTGCTATATTCACAAACGCCCATCATGAAAAACAATGCAAACACTGTACATTACAAAATCCATTGAATATGACTATGTAGAATATAAAGAACATGTTTAAATTATTGGATGCAATGACATACATACAGGGTCATGTTTCCATGTTATTAACACAGACAATATACCAAATTTATAGAGTAACTTTTCATTTTGATGATGGGCGTTTGTCATAGGAAATGTTAACCTCATTATGTATCAGCCAGATTAGGATTTAGCCATTGTTCAACCACAAGAAAGTATTTCTTGCATACCAATACAAGTCATACGACATTACAAACACAACAAACTCATATTTACACTGACTATTAGCACCTTAAGAGACACATCTGTACTGTAATCATTACCATGATGGGCGTTATGCCTGATTTACACCTAATAGTGCAGTTCTGATCAGATGAGTAAAGCAATCTGGATCTATACATTGTCTAAAACTCTTTTAGCCATTGATTTCTAAAGACAATTGACTCAAAATATACAAAGTATTGAAACTTTCTGACCATTTCAGTTGACACTACAGTACATTAATCATTATCCCTCATGCATTTAAATTGGAATTTTCAGTTTTTCATGCTATTTTTGACAAAACAAAGTAAGATTTATGCTAGAAAAGTCTGGTACTTACCACTGTATGCTTCCAACTAAAGATGACTCTTGTATGCAGGTAGACATACTGAGCAGAGCTAGCTCAGCAGAGCATTTCAATGATGGGCATTATTTTCATGATGGACGTTTGCCTTGTTAAAAATCCTGCTTTAAAATCATCCAGAAACCCTTTGAAATGAAGATTTTGCTTTTTCAATGTTGACTTTGCATATCATTTAGAAATACCATCCTTACAGTGAGTTTGAAACATTTGTGTTGCCTGGATAACACATTTCTTGTCATAGTTAGTCCAGCAAACGTCCATCAGCATAATTAGTATAAACTGAGGATGGTTTTGTGGATGTATTGTTATTTCTTAACAAATGGGAGTAGAGTTGTATCTTTTTTTGATTTTGTTCACAAAAAAGATGCTTAATACATTCAAGTAAATTGTAGTATTGGAAATAATATGTTGATTTGTTCAATAATTGAAGATATTAATGATGATGGGCGTTTGTTTAAACATGGTTAAAATTTCTCTTGGCCCCCAATAATTAACCCTTGGTACCTAGGTCATAATGTCCCTTCCATAGGGTTGTAGACCAAAACTATACTTGGAAAGACAAAAAAAAATGAGATGAATGATAAAACACATATTTGAATATAAAATTCAAACTTCATAAATCAAGAGGAGAACCTCTAAAATGCATGTATTTTTCATTCCAACCCTAAAAAAGAATATGATGTCTTCGTCGTAACCATATAAATGTATATATTTCTGGAAAGCTTATTTTCTTCTTGTTAATTTGAGATATATTGCATTAATGTAAATGTGAGATTGCGGCTGCTATGGGTGAGAGAACCAACACAAGTCAGGAATTTGCCAATTGTACACGCTCAGAAAAAATGACCCATATATATATAAAGATTTTTATTTCTCAGTAGACAGATACAATAAATGTAGAGAAAATGGATGTGTGCCTTTTAACGCATTGCTGCTCTTCCAAGGCTTCCGCTGGCATATTGTATTAATACATGTGGATCCTTTTTAATCTCATACATTCCAGTTTATAAATTGTTTAAAATCGACAATTAAAATTCTACTTGACATTGCTATCCCCAAGAGTTCATCTTATAGTTACAATTTTTTTTGAGAACTCTTTCAACAATTGATAGATATAAAATCCTCATTATTTAGAGGCATCGGTTATAATAATTAACTACAACTACATAACAGAATTTCATTTTTGTTATATATTTTACCCGTATATTCCCCCCTTATCTCTCTTTACTAAGAGTATGTGTTAGTCTTTTTCTTTTATCAACCTTCATAAAATATTCTTACCCATACAAGATACGAGTTTTGAATTCAAACCTGTTCATTACAATTTATATGTTAGTTCTTTTCCTGAGTGAGTTCCATTTTTCGCAGTACATTAATTTAGATATAATTTCCTCTACATTGTATTTTGTATATACTTTTAGTTTTTACAAGATTCTTATACAATTTCAGATACAGTCATGTGTCCAGCGATTACTGCAAATAGACACTATTTGCCCGTACTAGCAATTTGCTGGGTTGACTTTTTTCTTTATCACCTTACCCTGGGTCATATTCTCTTTTTAAATATCTCTTAAATTCCTTAATATCACTTAAATTCTGTTGTTTTGGGGCCAAACTGTTCCAGAGTGTAGGTATGGTATATATGAAAGACTTCTTCACTCTTTCTGAGGTTGGATTAACCACCTTCATGTTTTTCCCACCTACAAGGCTTCTAAGGTTTATCTCTCTATTATCTAAGTAATTCTTGTTTTGCGCTAATTTATATCCCATTTCAAGTAAATGTGATTTTCTGCGCACTTCTAACTTCTGTAGGCCTAGTTCAGCATGAGCTGCATCCGTATTTGTTCTTTTAATCAGATTTTTTACTATTCTCACTGCTGAATTTTGCAGAACTTGTAGTTTTGCTAGTCCAGATTGGTTTCCTCCACTATAAAGTAAATCACCAAAATCTATAATAGGACGTATAGCCACCTTATATATTGTCAATAGGGTATTATCACCAGCTGATTGTCTAAGTTGCGCCAGTTTATGAATCTTATTTCTAACAGAACATATTCGCAATGATAGGTGTTGCTTAAACGTCAGCTTGTCGTCAATGGTTACCCCTAGGTATTTATAAGATTTCGTTCTCTCTATTTCGGCCTTCCCTATGTGAAATCTTGTTTCATTATCATCAGGTACTTGCCTTTTCCTACTGATCTCCATTATTTTACTTTTCTTGATATTCAGAGATATTTTATTTTCTCTACACCACAGATTTACTCTGTTCAGGTCAAATTTCATTTCCTCTTCTATTACTTGTTTCTCCTTGTTTGTGCCATAAATTACAGTGTCATCAGCAAATAAAATTATATTTGAATGCTTAATCCACTGATTTAGGTCATTAATGTACACCTGGAACAGTAATGGCCCCAAAGCTGTCCCTTGAGGGACCCCGCATGTTACCTCTTTTCTATCTGACGTCGTTTTATTTACTACTACTGTTTGTTCCCTACCGCTCAGATAATTTGTAAACCATCCCAGTGCCTTTTTGTCTACCCCTATCATTTCAAGTTTTTGTAATAGCCTTTCATGGTCAACCGTATCGAAGGCCTTTTTTAGGTCTAGATACGCTAAAACTGAAACATCTTTCTTATTAAGATTTTGGTACACATCGGAGAATAACTTAAAGTGTGCATCATTCAAGGATATCCCTTGTCTAAACCCGTACTGGTGCTCATATAAAAGATTCTCTTCCTCCAGATAATTATAAAATTGCTTTTGGATACATTTTTCAAGAATTTTTGCTGGAAAAGTAATTACCGAAATAGGTCTAAAGTTCCCTGGCTCTGTCTTGCTTCCATCTTTATGGAGTGGCGTTATTTGTGCACTCTTGAACGCTATGGATACATGACTCGTATCTATTGACAGATTAAATAGGTATAATAATTGCATGCTCAGTTTTATCAAGATCGGTTTCAGTACTTTAGTGGGCATATACGGTATCCCTGATGCTTTGTATTTGCTCGTTCTCCTTACAAACTGTAATATTTCTTTCAATTCTATTGGCACTAGAGAAAATTTATTACTGTTCCCTCCATTAATAACACTAGTTTCGTCTATTAAACGATTTTTTGATTCTGACGTAAGATTTCTTATTTCTTCATCCTTTTCCTCTTCTTTTAGAGGTTTTATTTCTTGCGCCAACTTTTGTCCTATATTTGCAAAATAATCATTCATAATATTTGGAACTTCACTCTCTTCAACTAGTTTTCCATTTTGTAATTTAATCTGAACCGGCTTGTTCACTTTCTCTTTGTCAGGTGATATAATAGGATTTATTGTTTCCCAAAATTTCTTGGGATCATTCCTATTTTCTTGGATTTGTAGCCTGAGATAATTATTTTTCATTTTCACTAGTTCAGAATTAACTTTATTTCTACATTTCCTTGCTTCCTCCCAGTCATTTAAATTTTGACTCCTTTTTGCCTTAACAAAAAGTTTATCTCTCAGCTTAGCCATCCTGACCAATTCTTTTGTGAACCACGGCGGTTTAGATTTTACATTTCTCAACTCTTTCACTGGGCTCATTCTGTCTAGAAAGAATGATATTTTATTATACATTAGTTCCCAACACTTATTTACATCCCTTGTTTGATAGTATTCCGTCCAGTCTTCATTTTCTAGAATTTCATTTAATATATTTCCATCATAATGACTCATGTCCCTAGCTTTAAATGTAGTATGTTGGTATCTCGTTCTAGGTTTCTTTATTATTACATATACAGGTAAGTGGTCACTCAGGTTATTTTCAATGACTCCTGACCTATCAATCTTATTACTATTACTATATACCATATCTATAAGCCTAGCTGACTTATGTGTAATTCTTGTTTTCTTCTCTATTAGTTGAGTTAGATTGTATTTCATGAAGACACAATTCAGTTCACCTATTTGGGATGATTTACTTGCTTCTGACATTTCGGTGTAGTCTATATTAAAGTCACCGAATACTATTATCTCTTGATATTTTTTTATGTTCTCTAATACCAGGCTCAGATGTTCTCTGAACTTTTCTATTGACCCATTTGGGGGTCTATATAGATTTATAGCTATTAAATTTTTACTTTGTCCTTTCTTGATACCTAGGATTTGTATTTCTATGTCATTTGAGGATTTATTATAATCTTGGTAAGTTTGTTCATCGACATTTATCCCCTCTTCTATATACATAGCTATACCCCCTCCTTTCCTGCTGCCTATTCTATCAGCTCTTATGTTTTGATACCCTTCAATATTTATTTGTGATTCTGAAGTATTCCTACTCAACCATGTTTCTTGGCATGCTAGAATGCTGGGCTTATATTCATGTACTAGTGTCGAGATTTCAAGCAATTTCGGTTTTAAACTTCTAACATTCCATGAAATAATGGAAAGACCTTTGAACTTTTTAATTTCGGTCATTTTGCACATATATATAGTAGGATTAAGTAAGTTTACCTTGTATCAGGTTTATAATCAACCAAAATGAGTTTACACCATTATTTTTTCTACTTGAGCGTCTAGCTACATAACAATGTTATGCGACTTGTTTAAATACAAGTCTATGTGCAGCCCTCTTATATAGACATTTTAACAGATTTATATTTTGAAAAATAGTACATTTTTCTCATTTCAAATATTATTTACAGTTTGTGTTTCCTATTTTGACTGTGAAATACTCCTGGCGTGCCTAGTAGACTTTACCCTTTCATACGATCGGGTCTTCTCTACCTTGCACGCCAGCAATACCACTGAGCATATTCCATAGTAACATTTCATATTTTATACAATTTTTACAACTTTTCTTTTCTTCAACGCCCTATCAGTAGTATAGACATAGTGTACTGGGTATTTACTAACTCCTCTGGTAATATTACAACAACACAACATAGTTACCCATACTAGTCTTCCAATTATATATATTCTGATTAGGTCGTCTATCACTGTTCGTCAGTTCGTAGGTATTAGGTAATGTTCAGTAAAATTGTTTTCTTGTATCAAATTTTTCTTTGGATGATACTGCTTAGTTTTCACCTAACATTCACTATTTGTACCTGTTGATTTTAACTGACTATTTAATAAGTAACAAGTATTCTCCTGTGGGTCACTTCCAGCCCTTCTTACCTACGTTCAAAGAAATATAGGTAATCCAAGTTGAAAATTCTCCAGGGAGTATACATAACTTTAATTTATCAATATCAATGAGAGTAGGTATCAATGTAGCATCAATTTTTAACACAATTTTTAACACATGGTGTTCTGTACTTTATATTTGGTATTTTTTTGAGACCGTTCAATAGAAATGCATCTCCATACCTCCTATATCGTACATACCATTCATATATTTGTGTAACAAACTACATTGAACCTTTACTATCTTATTTTGTCTTATGACCTTTATGTGTCTGTATCACAGCCATTGTAAAATGCTGTAAGTCTTCACAGATTATGACGATGGTCTTCAATTTAACTGGACTATTTGTATTACGTATATATATAATATATATGTATAATATTTCGTTCTTACTTGTAATATCCGTCATGGTCCTGGTTGTTATCATGTCCAGTTTTACATGTCCAGTTTTCCATCGTACTCCTCCTGTGGATCGTGCAAGACCTTTCTTAACTACGTTCAAAGAAATATAGTTAATCCAGGTCAGCATTTTCCAGGGAGGGTACATACTTATTTCATTAATTAATACTTCGCAGTGATATGGATTTATTCTTAATTCCCACAGATATGTAAAATACATTTTCTGCTATATATTGTATGTGGTATGTGTGAGACCGTTCAATAGAAATGCATCTCTATACCTCGTACCTTATATAACTATGCGGGTGAATTTACTGCTCCCATAACTATTTTCTTATAATGGGGTATATATTTAGACACGATTTCCTCTTTGCTACTGGGCTTTGTTAAAGGCGATGGCCAGCTGCTTTGCATACTCCCACTTCATTTCTCTTGATAAGTGACAGCCGTCACCTGCAAGCTTGTGGTAAAAGGATGAATATTTGGTTGGTCCGTTTTTGCGTTTTTTCTTTCCGGCTTGGCATCTATGGATCATTTGGGAAACAAATGGTGTTGGGTTTCCCTGTTCTGCATTCATTTGCCTCGCCATATTACTGAAGATGACTACTCGCTCATTGTACTCGCCTTTGTACTTCCTGATAATGATCTTTCTTCGGGTAAAGTATTCCTTTTAAGGCGGCCAGGTGAGAGTTATATATTCTGACGTCGATGCCTATCATTGTGGCTATTGAAACTTTCGGTATGAAACCCTGAACCGGCGCTATTTGTTTAAGTGTTGATATTGCTTGGTTGAGGGTAGTTCTGATCGATTCTTCAAATAGGACGTTTGTATCATGCCTCAGTTTTATCTGTTCACCAAAATCACTTTTGTCTCTAAAAGTTATATTGCACAACCCAGCTGCTATTACTATATGCTTGGGTCTTCTTAATGCAACCATCGATCGTGCTTCCTCCGTCAACCTCTCTATGGTTCCCCCTCTTACTGTAATGACTCTTAACGCGACTCCTGAGAGTGTTATTTTAAGCTTGTTCTCTATGCCATCTCCCCTGGAGTCCATCAGTAGGCTATCAGTAAATCCATGTTACATTACATTACCTTTGTTTCAGCTTCAATGATAAGTCTCTCTCTAATTCTTTCTAAAATCTTTCCGAAAATGTTTTTCCCAGTGAGGCTACTCGCGTCTACGGTTACTCGGGCGCCATTTTGAATGAGCACTTCCGGGTGTTTGGTTCCGGTAGCCCACTTATGGGAGGATGTCATTTCGTATAATTTTGTCCCTTTTGTGTCGAGCAATTTTCTTTTAAGATCATTTGACTGGTCAAATTTTTGGTAAACAATTTTTTCCAGCATATTTTCTTTGATCTCTTTCCACTCGGGAGACGTTCTAAACTTCCCGCCCTCTCCCTTAGCGACCGCTGGGTTTGGTTCACGCGCTATGCTCTCGGCCAATCGAACACGGCCTGCCTTCGCCACTTTGTTTGCTTGGAAACAATGCTCGGCCGAGTCATAGGTTCGGCCGTCAAATTCAAATTTTACTTCATAAAAGTTGCTCATGAAGCTGTGTTCCCCTTTGAAGCCAATGCCATTTTCTCCCACTTGAACATGAAATATATTCTCGGGTTTGCAACCCTCTGGAAGCTTGTGTAAGTCATAGACACTGAAGGTTTCTCTTCCTATGACTATGTGGTTGGCCTCCAGCCTCGCCGCAATTTTATTTAACTCGAGTAGTCGTAATGAGTTTTCGAGCAAATTCAACTGGTAGCCATTTGTGTGCCTGCTAAATTTATTTAGCCAGACCCTTCCATACATTCGTTGCTCCCTCATTTTCCTACTTGCTTTAACAATTTTAATTTTCATTTCTTCGGTGGCTACAATAATATAGACTGCCCTCCTCCGACCTATCGTGGCCTTCCCTATTCTGTAGGCGGTCTGTACATCTACTTTTTGTGACTCGTGAATCGCTAATTTTATGATTTTCAGAATTTTTTGGTGTACTTCTTCCCTTTCCCCATTTATTCTGATTATTTTGCTTAGCTCTTCTTGGGTTTCAATTCCTTGGTTTTCCCAATCCTCCTCAATCCCTTCGATGATTAAATAATGTGGGTCCTTTCTAGTTTTCGGCTTATTCTCACCGTTTACTTGGGCTTGCCTGTCGGCTAATCCATCATTCTCTTTTCTCTTTTCTTTTCCTTTTTCAACTTTTGGTTCAGCTTTTTCCCTTTTCCATTCGTTGTTTTTGCCCACCTTTACTTCGATTTCTCTGACTCGCCTCTCTAGCTCATTTAAATTTATCATTTGATTTTCCATTTTCATGATTCGTTTATGAAAGCCCTGGATCGTGTTGGAGTTCTCCCAGGCGTATTCGCCAAAGTCCTGCTCCATACACTCTATGTCAGTTTTTATTTTCGTTATAAATTGCCCAAAGCTGCTTTCTACGAGCACTAAATCCTTTTTGACTTCCTCTAGCTCTGTTATTTCAATTTTATTTTGTGAAATTGAACCCACCTCATTCACTGGAGCATTCTTTCTCCTGGTCGTCGACTTTCTTGTCGCCCATGACTTTGCCTCTGAATCCACTGTGTGCGGAGTCTCAGCGCGTGAATAGTCTCCTTTTGAATTATCAAATAACACTTTCTTTACACTTCCATACTTCAGCTGAAGCATTTCCTCTTCGTTAAGGTTTTCTTCTTCCACTTTTACCTCATCATTCTCTGAGTGAGTGGTCTTTTTATCCGGGTATAATTCGTTATCCGTACTCATCTTTCCGGATTTCTCGTCATCGGATACCCAATCTCCATGGCCGCCATCCTTCGTAACGGTTTTCTTTCGCGATGAAAGTGTTTTTCTTGATGAACTGCCCAATACGGCATGTTTCATTCGAGAAAAAAGCCCTGGCGATTCCATGTCTTTGTTTTCTACTTTAGTACTATTTTTTTCTTCTGTCTGGCGGTGTTTTCTCTACTTTTGGTTGATTATATTCTTTACGTCCTACACCCGCGCATCCATGCTCGAGTAGGTTTTCCCGCGACTAATTCCCGCGACTAATTGTTACGCTGATAATTCTATGTGAATCAAGATTCAAAATGGCGGCTATACAAATCCTGTATAGGAAGGAGGAGTCTGGGTTGAATTAGATACTAATTATGAGACATTCCTGCTAGAAACGCATATGGGTCAGATTTTCAGAAAATGTACAATTCAACTTCGCCAATCTTCAAAACCCAAATTCCAGACGAAAATAAAGGTCAAAATACAGTTTAACCAAATCAAACAGATTGCTAGAATCAATGTAATTCTGAATATTCCTGAATTTACCTAGAATTGGCCAAATTGCAGCTTAATTGAGCAGAATTTACTAAATGTGTACAGCTGTCAATTGTACATTTTCTGAAAATATGACCCATATATGGGTCAAATCATCAAAAATGTCCGATCGCCAGCTCTACTCATTTAATTAATTCTTCTGATTTAGGTTGAAAAGTGATAAATACAAGGTCAATCTGAGTAAATATGGCATGGCTTAGATTCAAATAATCTGTTGGGTTATGTTAATCTGTATTTTGGGGCTCATTTTCTGTCCTGAATGTGGGTTATTTGAGAGGATTGGTGAAGGACGTTTTCTGGCGATTTGACCCATATTACATTCACTGCCCCTTTCACAGCCAGCAATACATGAGCCCCGAAAAAAAATTCATGAGCGCCGATTAATCCAATTAGAATAAAGGTCATTGAGGGGATTTTAGAATAAGATTAATGTGCATTAACACCAAGCTCGGCCCTCATCTGCTTATAAATATATTCACGCATGTATCACACAAAAACAGGGCGTAAAGCAACCAATCCCACTCACTCACTCACTCACACAAAAATATCGATACATTGATGCTAGCTATACACATTTGACACATCAATCAAGCTACATACATCACATGCTGTACTATTGATTTGAATGGCATTACGGAAATGTACACCTGCTTATTTATTCATACAAATGGGATGGAGTGAGTGAATGGTGGCTTTACGCCCTTATCAACACATTGAAGGTTATATCGAGGGCGGGAGAGCTGAGAGAGAGTGAGTGAGTGAATGGTACGCCCTTATCAACACATTGAAGGTTATATCAAGGGCAGCAGAGCTGAGAGTGAGTGAATGGTGGCTTTACGCCCTTATCAACACATTGAAGGTTATATCAAGGGTGGGAGAGCTGAGTGAGAGTGAGTGAGTGAATGGTTGCTTTACGCCCTTATCAACATATCAAGGGCAGGAGAGCTGAGAGGGAGTGAGTGAGTGAGATTGGTGGCTTTATGCCCTTATCAACACATTGAAGGTTATATCAAGGGCAGGAGAGCTGAGAGTGAGTGAGTGAGTGAGTGAGTGTGTGAGTGAGTGAGATTGGTGGCTTTACGCCCTTATCAACACATTGAAGGTTATATCAAGGGCAGGAGAGCTGAGAGTGAGTGAGTGAGTGAGTGAGTGAGAGAGATTGGTGGCTTTACGCCCTTATCAACATATTGAAGGTCGTATCAAGGGCAGGAGAGCTGAGGGTGAGTGAGTGAGTGAGTGAGTGAGATTGGTTGCTTTACGCCCTTATCAACACATTGAAGGTTATATCAAGGGCAGGAGAGCTGAGAGTGAGTGAGATTGGTGGCTTTACGCCCTTAGTAACACATTGAAGGTTGTATCAAGGGCAGAATAATTGAATATTTACTGGATGAGATTGCTACGCAATATTCAATCACTAGTACCGAGTTCTATTCACTATTTATTATATGCCCCTAGCATAGACACATATTGATATATAAACCTTTCTTTTTGGTTTTGAATCGGAATAAAGTATCTACTGAAAGCTGAAAGAATTCGAATTGTTATTGTACATGTACGATACAAATATTTTTATTACACCCCACTTATCGTACCTGCCAAATGGAATGTAACCCAATCATGTTATTATCTATTGAATCTACTGTTTTGTGTAAGAGTTTGGACCATCACATTTACAATATGTACCTCTAATAAACATGAACACAGGGCATGAGTAAAACACTCTTAAATTGTAGTTTCAGTACAACTGTGATGTTTATACTGAATACAAATATGTTAAAAATAATGTCCTCAAATAACCCAAATTTCAGACGAAAATAAAGTTCAAAATACAGTTCAACCTAACCAAAGAGTTTGCTAGAATCAATGCAATGCCGAATATAATCGACTAGTATTGACCAAATTGCAGCCTAATCTAGCAGAATTTACTAAATATGTACAGCCGCCAATTGTACATTTTCAGAAAATCTGACCCATATATGTGTATCATCAAATGGGTCAGATTTTCAGAAAATGTACAATTAGCAGCTCTACACATTTAAGAAATTCTCCTTAATTAGGCTGAAAAATACGGGCTATATCTGAGTATATTTGGTATCACATTGATTTAAAATATCAGTTCTGTTATGTTAAACTTCATTTTGAAGCACAATTTTTTCTGAAATGCGGGTTATTTGAGAGGATTGGTGAAGACGAATTGTACATTTTCTAGAAATCTGACTCAAATGAATGTATATTACCGTTAGTGCCCTGCATGGAGGCTTTCTCCATCATGTGGATGCTCTCTGCCGGGGCTGACTCGCCCATATCCCAATGTGTGCTGTGGGCTCTGAGTGCAGGAGTAACTCCTGGTGCAGCACATACACAGCGAGCAACTCACCGGGGGAGCAGGCATTAGTTGTAGCCGGGGGAGCAGGTAATAGTTGTAGCTGGAGGAGCAGGCATTAGTTGTAGCTGGGGGAGCGTGCATTAGTTGTAGCTGGGGGAGCAGGCAATAGTTGTAGCTGGGGAAGCAGGCAATAGTTGTAGCTGGGGAAGCAGGCATTAGTTGTAGCTGGGGGAGCAGGTATTAGTTGTAGCTGGGGGAGCGTGCATTAGTTGTAGCTGGGGGAGCAGGCATTAGTTGTAGCTGGGGAAGCAGGCATTAGTTGTAGCTGGGGAAGCAGGCATTAGTTGTAGCTGGGGAAGCAGGCATTAGTTGTAGCTGGGGGAGCAGGCATTAGTTGTAGCTGGGGGAGCGTGCATTAGTTGTAGCTGGGGGAGCAGGCATTAGTTGTAGCTGGGGAAGCAGGCATTAGTTGTAGCTGGGGAAGCAGGCATTAGTTGTAGCTGGGGAAGCAGGCATTAGTTGTAGCTGGGGGAGCAGGCATTAGTTGTAGCTGGGGGAGCAGGCATTAGTTGTAGCTGGGGGAGTGTGCATTAGTTGTAGCTGGGGGAGCAGGCAATAGTTGTAGCTGGGGGAGCAGGCATTAGTTGTAGCTGGGGGAGCAGGCATTAGTTGTAGCTGGGGGAGCAGGCATTAGTTGTAGCTGGGGGAGCAGGCATTAGTTGTAGCTGGGGGAGCAGGCATTAGTTGTAGCTGGGGGAGCAGGCATTAGTTGTAGCTGGGGGAGCAGGCATTAGTTGTAACAAGTTATAAATGATTTTGAAGCAAAATGAACCAGTGGAAAGCCATGAACGTGCAGTTTTCAGCAGTAAATATTGTTTTTATTTTTCATTGATGTAAGCAATAGTGGACCTCCAACATTAGTAGGACTGGTCTTTATAGTCCTTTAGACCCAGTTTGGTCAGATTCTGGGGTGTATTTTTGTCACAATAGACCACGGCAATCACTTCCAGCAACTTCCGGTAAGGAATGGGGGTGGGGGGGGGGGGGTATAGACATCGAAAGAACTGGTAAATAAAAGTCAGTAAGTGGTAAATAACAGTCGAATCTGACCAAACCGGGTCTAAAAGCACTAATATCCTCGGTTTTGGATGGTCTTAGTGGTCTGTTGCCTGGTGGACAATTCGAGGGGCGTTAGCCCCTCAAATTGTCCACCAGGCAAGAGACCACTTAGACCATCCAAAACCGAGGGTATTAATGCTATAACAATCCGGCCTCTCATTTGCCCTGACTGCGAATAATGTGAGGGGTTGTAGAGGTGGGGGATGGGGTGGGGTTAGAGGTTGGGGCAGAGGGCACCAATGGGGTAACCTAGTGGTTTCTCAGAATCCTCAGCGCTGGGGTAGAATTAATTTAATTTAATACTGTTTTAGACAAAGGTGCAACTACTCCACTAACTAGTAATGATAACATGTTTTTTTTAACTCAAGATCACTTTTGACTGATATGTCATAAACATGGTCACACTCGTTGATATTGGCTAATCCCATGTAAAGCCTTAAACAAGTATTATACCACAATCGGGGGTTGTACACGCTGCAAATGAGTGGATACATGCCATTGTATATTGTTGAATGGACCCAGCATGATAATATGACCCTTTTTACATTCTACGGAATTAAAAATTCGTGAATGTTAGTGAATTGCATACCATTCTGTCAATCATCCTGAGTAGCCAGTTCATGTGATACATTTTGAGGTGTTGGTTGAGGGTTGGTGTGAGGAGTGTGGACACTTATCTGGGAGGATATCTGGATGCCCATCTCTGTGTGATGTAATTCACACCAACACTACTAACTTGGCACTTATGCAAAGACTGCTTGATTGACAACCTTCTACCATCTCTGCAGTAAATCCCTGAAGGCCAGTGTGACATCCTATTGGTTAGGACTGTTTGATTGACAACCTTCTACCATCTCTGCAGTAAATCCCTGAAGGCCAGTATGACATCCTATTGGTTTACATGTCTTGTATTCTATTAGCTATCTTGGTTTGATTGACAACTGTAGAGAGGACCACCCATGACTGAATCTAAGTGATCTACACCCACTACACCCTTTGCGATTTCTGGGTTTCAAAAGAGTGTTATGTTCTTTATCCAATATTATTATCACAAAATTTACACATATAATTAAGCATAAGCATTTTTAATTAAATATTAAGCATTTTCAGTCGAGCAAAAACTAAACTGCTAACTATGACTTGCCATTGCACACAAATAGTTGTCCGTAGAATTCGTTTCCTTGGGAAACGCACAATATATACATTAACTTAAACTGATTATAAAGTTAAACAGAAAAATAGTTCAATAAATGATCGATTAACTTAAAAAACTTATAACTTGTTCAGCCTAATTCTACAAAGCATTGTTTGGTTGACGTTACACTTGTCATATGCCGACCGTGCTGTCGTCCATTAGCCGATCAGTTATAAGCTTGTCTAGCACTTTGGTATCACAAATCAATATGGCGGGTCATATATAGGAGTAAAGAGATAGTTTGTTTATTCATTATTTTGCAATGCCTGTGATTTCTCGTGACATCCCTGGTCGGAAAAAACGTGTGGGCATCATATACTAACATCGTTAAATTCTATCATATTATTATTCTTTAGTCCCCGTTTGTTGGGCTGGCCAGGACAGTTATACACATACAGACCAGTTGTACCAGTGTTAAACTTCGGTTTCTGGCCGACTGCTTACGAAATACAAAAACATACTGCTCAAAACTGCAAGAATATGGCTTTGCACTGGTTTATCTTGCTTCAAAATCATGTCTAAATTGTTGTTAAAGAGATAAACCACAGTTCAACTGGGACAAAAACTGAAAATAACATTTTGTTTAAACTTTGCCTCGTGAAAGAACAAGGTTATGTGATTTCAAAAAGTCAATAAAAAGAATATGTCACCAGGTTAGTTTTCATTTCAGGGAGCCCTGAAATTTATGGTTGAGTACTATAGAAGTCTATGAGAAAAGGACAATTTTTTTTGGTTTTCTCAGTATTAAAAAAAAAATGAAAATAACTTTTTCCTAAAAATCTCATTAGTTCCTTGAACTCCCGCCTGCAGCAGTGCATATGACAGTGGTTTATCTCTTTAATGATAGTAACAGCCCATCAAAAGGGAACTAAAGCCATTAGATCTAACTGCTCAGTAGAGCTACCCAGTAGGACAATATGGCAGACAAACTGGGCTCATGTGAAAATCCCATATCAGCGGGAAATGTCATACCAGTATCGATAAAATCTTTATAAAAAAGAGTATATATGTGATCCGTTTTAAGAAAATGAGTCATAAGTCTCAAAATATAGATTTTGAGATATCACCATATTTGAACAGATGAGACCAATCTGATTCCAATGAATGTAAACATTAAGGACATCTAAGAAATACTTTTATCTTTTTAGTTAGATATTTTTTTTTTGAAAATAACGTTTCCAATATTTCTGGGTGGATAATTACCAGTAAAGTATACTCAATGGGATGATCTAAGAAACGCACTGACATATTCAATAAACAGTGTTCAAATTTGGTAGATGTATTCATACAACCACAAGGACTAGACACACAAAAAATGAAAATATTCCAACAAAGAGATCTTGTAAGTAAACGACTTTGAAAAACACCAATTTTTTGCGACTTGTGACTAATTTTCCTGAAACACATCACATATTTCACTACATTACTATAGTGGTTGACCATCAGGATGCATTTCTCTAATGACTGGTACAATTCCAACACAATATGTTGAGTCTGATAGTACATGGGGCTATAGGTAATTTATTTATCAAAATCATTCATCAAAATATATTCGTGCATAGAACACTATACCAAGTATTTTATTAGATTAGTCACTCACTCCACAATGCAAAGTGCATTAAAGTACCATTAGGGATCGCATGATGATATATATATGTCGCATCAATGATATTTACGCTTCCAAGGGACCCCATGCCCTGCCAATACCCTCCCTCCCCCAACACACCTTGACCAAAGAAATGACTATGGTCATTTGAAGTTTTGTTTTTTTCATTTTGGATATTCTCAATAAATCAATTCCATTCTCATTCAGCACCTAATTCCAACAGAAGTTGGAAGAAACACGACTTTTGAAATCTATGAACCCAGAAACCAATTTATAACAATTAATGTGCTATCATAGATTCTCAACAAAAAAGATAAATATAATATTAGACCCCCATCCCCTCCCGGTACCCTCCCTCCCCCCCAACACATCTTGTCCACCGCAAAATAGGTGTGTTTCCGATTTACTTACCTACCTAAAAGTTATTTGACCTACCCTATTTGTTTTTAGTGGTCTTTTGACAAAAAAACTAATTAAAGCAGGAAAGCAAGTCTTCAGATAATAATGTTTAAACATGTACCATTTAAGATAAGATAATATAAGAACTACTTTATTTATCGAATAGGACAGTACATATGTGATGTGTTTCAGGAAAATGAGTCATAAGTCGCAAAAAATAGATTTTGAGATACCATTATATTTGAAAAGATTAGATCAAGCCGATTCCAATGATAGTCCTGAAATTTGATACATCGATTGATATATCTAAAAGTGATGAACTCCCCCAAAATTAGAACATTCCAATAATATGATCTTGTGAAAAAACACTTTGAAAAATATCACTTTTTCGACTTACGACTCATTTTCCTGAAACACATCACATAATATGATTAACAGGTATACAGACTTCTAGTGTGGCTCCAGTTGTCCCTACCGTTACCTTGGGCGAAAGGGTAAACATATTAAATTCTAGTTTCAAGATAAGATAAAATAAGAATAAAATAAAATAAAATAAAACAGAGAGAAACAGGTATACTCCTGAGTGCGGGATCTCTGAGTAGATAACAAGTTTACGGTGTATGGTATAGGTATGAAGAACTCACTATTTCTTGCCACTTTTACCCAAATTTTCGTCCAATAATAGTACAACATTGGCAAAATACCGATATTAGACACTGGTCACCTTAAACAAGTTACTAATTATACTCAATAAAGTATATTATTGGATATATGTTGATTACTAATTGTATTCAATAAAGTATATTATTGGATAAATGTTGATATTTCATAAGAGTATTACCTGTTAATATCTCCTCATATGTTTTATGTGTTGTATCTTTCCCTCTTGTCGCGCCATGTAATTCTTATTAATTCTTATTACTAGATACAAACCTGAGCCTTATGCGGTATAAATCTATCCAAATTAAAGGTAACTGTCGGTAGAGATGGAACAAACTCGTTTCATATAGACATGTAGACCCCTTTATCATTTTCTCTTATGTATTTACTATTCCTTAGATTTTCTTATCTTATCTTATCTTATCTTAAGAGAGGGAATCAGGTGTACTCCTGAGTGTTAACAGTCCCTTCATGTACCTATTACAATCAAGTAAGGTTATATTATAGGTTTCATGAGTTACAGTAATAGGTCTGAATATACAGGTTCGACACATTCGAGTAAAGGTATAATAAAGATTCCATGAGTAATACAGGAATAGGCCTGATTAAACAGGTTCATCAGGTTTTTATCAATAACACAGTTATATCTTGTATCTACCTCCTTTTCCAGTGTCAACAAGGTTAATGCAAACAATGTGGAAATTAAGATTATACCAACGAGTATGGAACAGAAGAGTGGGGACTATGTCCGATGCTATACCCAAGCTTGTTTGACCCTGCTGGGAACCACAGTAAGGGCTCTGGTGGAGAAAATCGGGGAAAGGACCATAAAAGGCCATAAAATGTCATAAAACCCACATGTTCTGGCAAATTTCAACTCATTAATTTATACAGAGAAATGGAAATATCACCACATTTAACATTGTTCCGATCTGATTTGAAGAATTACCATGAGACCATGGATGGAGAAATCATTAGGCTACACATTGATATGTTTTAGGTGCTTCAAATCAAAACGGAAGATATGATCAAATGGAAAAAACTGATTGGAAATAAGTCAACAAATGAATTACTTCATGATACTGGCTCAGTTTTATTTTATTTTCACAAATCAGGTGTACTGGTCCCGAGCTATAGATGTTCTGAACCTGATTGTCAACTTATAAATCAGATTCATGCAATATTTAAACAATAATGAAAGAAACTTCACTTGCACCTCCAAAACGGAAAATGAGAGGGGAGACTGAAGGCCCTTTAAGAACTTACAAACAACCTCTGATGAAAGGGGTGACCGCCTGGGCCATCTGATTCCAAGATAAGATGGGGAAATTTGTTACATCTTTCTTCCGACTCATGAGTCCCCACTCTCTTGAATTTACTCTCGTTGATTATACCAATAGGGCTCCTGAGGGAGGTATCTAATTCCTCTTGTCGCCACCAAGAAACAGCAATTGTCATTTGTCACTAAGAAAATTCTTTTGTCATTTGTCGCTATATTTTCGTAAAACAGCCGAATTTTTGTCGTTAAGGACTATTAAGGTCTTTGTCGATTTGTCAGGCTAAGAAAGTGTCTTTGTCTTTTGTCACTAGCTGCCTTTGAAATTTGTCGATCTAAGAAAGAGCCGTGTCGAGGGGACTTGCATAGCTGCCATTTTGAATCTTGATTTGTATGTGGGTCAGATTGTTAGAAAATGTACAATTCACCTTCACCAATCCTCTCAAATAACCCAACTTTAAGACTAAAATGAGCTTCAAAATGTAGTTTATCATAGCAAAACAGATACTTTAAATCAACACGATACCAAATATACCCAGATATACCCGGTATTCATCATTTTTCAACCTAATTTAGCAGCATTTCCTAAATGTGTAGAGCTGCCAATTGTACATTTTCCGAAAATCTGACCCATGTAATTATGGGACTATTGGTACAGTATAACATCTATAGACAACATGCCATGAAAAGCATTGATTTATCAATGCGTCCTATGTGGGTCAGATTTTCAGAAAATGTACAATTCAACTTCGTCAATCTTCTCAAATAACCCAAATATCAGACAAAAATACAGTTCAAAATACAGTTCAACCTAACCAAACAGATTGCTAGAATCAATGCAATGCCGAATATACTCAAATTTAACCTAATATTGGCCAAATTGCAGCCTGATTTAACAGAATTTAATAAATATGTACAGCTGCCAATTGTACATTTTCTAAATATCTGACCCATGTAACTGATCCTTGTCTTTTCATTACAATCCACAATATGTTCACCGTGTCCTTGGTTAAATAATTATCTCATTATAATTATCTAATCAATTACGGTTTGTTTATTTTTATTTTTTATTTTATTAGGAGTATTTATCTGTCAATACACATAAATAACATTGTAATAGAGACATTTAAACATTGTAAATAAGCAGATAGTGTGTTGAGCAGGTAGGAAATAGCCTCTATCTTAGTCTAGCTAAGTCTGGTAAATTGGCCATTACCTTACAAATCTTGACTTTCTTCATGTAGCTGTGGATGAAAGAGACTATCTAAAAGAACTAGGAGATAGCTAAGATGATGGATGATTGATGAAAAATAGGAGCACATTTGTCATGTGTTTCAGGAAAATGAGTCATAAGTCGCAAAATGGATATTTTTCAAATTGATTCATTTATAAGATATCTTTGTTGGAATATTCTATTTTTTGGGGTGCTTAATGCCGCTAGTAACATTAATACGTGTACAAGATTTCAGGGCAATCTATTACATATATCCATGCATTTCTAAGGTCACCTTATGGAGTATATTTAGGTACTTTATAAGTTATTATCCACACAAAAATATTAATGACATTTTTTTTCAAAAATAAATATATCAAACTTAAAATATAGAAACACTAATTAGATGCCATATTGTTTACTACCATTAGAATCGGATTGATCTCATATTTTCAAATATGATGATATCTCAAAACCTATTTTTTGCGACTTATGACTCATTTTGCTGTAACCCATCACATTTAGTACAGTTAAATATATAAGGATAACAAGCTTTCGGCCTTGGTTAGGGCCTTGAAACGGTCGTACGAGTCTATATTTCTGGTTTCAGGGTCTAGGTTGTTCCATAGCTTTGCAGTTTTTCTCTGTATGCAATTCAAGTCATAGTTCGCTGTGTTGGGTTTTTGAGAAAGAAGTACTGGTCCATCCCATTGTCTTGTGTTTCTTCTCTCATTGCTCAGGTTTATCCCTAATAAGTTAATAGTTATCAAAAACGATGGTCATTAGCTAGTACTCTCGTCTATATTTTTATTGTAATTATCTCACCCATTTCATCACAGTTGCTCTTAGTATTAAGTTCTTATTCTTGTAACAAAACAAAACATTTCAAAAAGGACTAAAGTCGGCAGACACAGGAAGACCTGTAACTTACCGTCTCAGAACTGTCCGACCCATTGTAATCTTGATCCATACAATAAAGAATCCTTGAAGTGAATTGTATTGGATGTTCTAATATCCATGTGTTATACATGTTTTCATGGCACATGTCCCCATCTTTCCCATCATGCATTTGGTTAACATAGATCATTAATTCAAACTCTGATATTGGTGAAAACATCGTTTATTGCAATTTTTGATAAAAGTGTTGCTAAATATTTGTATGCCATATATCATCGGAATTCATCCCAGGATGCACTGTAACAGACATGCGCAGTGAGGCATACAAATCCCCTATACCATCAAACATATTTTTTGTTTGGCTGTACCACCATGGGCTCTACCCGTATATATCCTATATGGGTCAGTTTCAGGAAAATGAGTCATAAGTCGCAAAAAATAGATTTTGAGATACCATTATATTTGAAAAGATGAGATCAAGCCGATTCCAATGATAATAAACAGTCTAATAATCTAATAAGTATTTCTAGATTTTAAGTTTGATATTTTCGTTTCACAAAAAAAAAGTTTCCAATATTTCTGGGGTCAATAAACAGTAAAGTAACTAAATGTAGTCCATATGAGGATCTTTAAAACGAATGGACATATTACATATGAAATTTGATACATCGATTAATGTAACCATGAGTTATCAACCCTCAAAAAATTAGATCATTCCAATAATGTGATCTTGTGAAAAAAACACTTTAAAAAATATCAATTTTGCGACTTATGACTCATTTTCCTGAAACACATCACAAATACAGTTTACCATAGCAAAACAGATGTACTATAAACCAACGCGATGGCAAAATACTCGGACATACTCTGAATTCATCATTTTTCAGCCCAATTGAGCAAAATCTTCTAAATTTGTAGAGCTGCCAATTGTACCTTTTCCGAAAATCTGACCCATATATCCTATATTGTTGCTATGATGAATGGCAACATTTGACTGTTTTTAATGGTGTTTTATTCATGTCCTGCGGGATCCTGGCACAGCGTCATTATGACCAGTGTTTGCATACTGGCAATAACGGATTATTCAGCACGTATCAAACTTGTATATGGGTCAGATTTTCAGAAAATGTACCATTGGCAGATCAAGATATCTTGTAAATTCTGCTAAATTGGACTGAAAAATTATCAACACTAAATATATATGAGTGTATTTGGTATTGACTTGATTCCAATAGTCTATTTGGTTATGTTGAACCGTATTTTGAACCTGATTGTTGTCTTAAATTTGGGTTATTTGAGAGAATTGCTTAAGGCGAATTGTACATTTTCTGAAAATCCGACCCATATACGAATATGTACACCTACTTTTCGTACATAAATATTAATAGCAATGGCAATAACTTCTGGCTACGTGGGAATGGGTAATTTGTTTCTGGGCCATGCCTCCAACACAACCCTCAACTATGCGTCATCAATATTCCTTATATTGATCATTAATATGTGATGTGTTTCAGGGAAATGAGTCACACGTCGCAACATTGATATTTTGTTCCAAGTGTTTATTTTACAACATTTCTGTATTGGAGCGTTCTGAGGTTTAGAGAGCTTATCACTTGTAATCATATTGATCTATGCATCAAATCTCAGGACCATGTATACAATAATATTCTTGCATTTTAAAGGTCCTCATATGGAGTATATTAGTAACTTTACTGTTTATTGCCCCCCCCCCCGAAATATAACAAACTTTTTTTTCAAAGATAAAAATATCAAGGTTAAAATCTAGAAATACTTTTTAGATCATTAGACTCTTTACCATCATTGGAATCCGCTTGTTCTCGTCTTTTCAAATTATAATGATATTTCAAAATTTATATTTTGCGATTTATGACTAATTTGCCTAAAACGGATCATATATTGACTACATGTTTGAGTGTTAATGATGTTGATAGTTGACATGGTCTTGTATTGTTGATATATGCTTTAATCGGTTTCACTACTAGACTTAGAAGGACAACATATTGGGCCTAGTCCACTAAGCCGATTCTTATGTGATTCTCACAGAATTAAGTGGAAAAGAGTCCTCTGCGGCGCAACATTGCATGATAATCGGCTTAGTGGACTAGGCCCTTTATGTTAGAGATATGAGGGTAGTTATTTTCTAATTGATGCGATTTATTAATGCTAGGATTTATTCTCATATATAAGATTATATATAAATAAAATTTGTAGATTTAGTACAATTGTGACGTTGTATACATGTACTGAATTTTACGGCAAAAATTGCATCTTTTGTATCATAATTGACCATAATTATAGGCCTTTAAATAAAAGAAATATATATGTTCTTACCATCAACGCAAACTGGAGGGATATTCACAGATTATCTATTGATACTTGGACGAACTGTACTACATGCTTTACATATAGCAATGGGGCAGTTGCATACCCACCAATATTGCAATGATACCATACTGCAGAGGAAAACATTGTAATTTACCCAATAGAGCAAAATATTAGATCAAGGCTCAGACGAAAAAAACAACAAGATAAGATTATAAAATGAAGGAAAATGGGTTCAGGCACTCAATACTGTCGAACCTAATTGAATGAACATAACATTGACAGAAATGGGAACTATTGCCTTTGTCACAGTATATAATGCAACCTCCACAAAAATCACCGAAATTGTTACAAACATGTCCATACAAAAACCTGCAAAACTTATATGGGTCAGATTTTCAGAAAATGTACAATTCAACTTCACCAATCTTCTCAAATAACCCAGATTTCCGGTGAAAATAAAGTTCAAAATACAGTTCAACATAACCAAACTGATTGCCAGAATCAATGCACTGCGGAATATACTCGAATTTACCTAGTATTGACCAAATTGCAGCCTAATTTGGCAGAATTTAATAAATATGTACAGCTGTCAATTGTACATTTTCTGAAAATCTGACCCATATCGTAGACATTTTAGAGATGAGCTAGTCTTTGGATACAGAAGAAACTCAGTTCTCCGATGAAATAAGAAAAAATAAAAAAGTATTATATTTCTACATCCCCAAAGAAATAATGAGTTAGAACCTGTTACCAGTGCAAACATACTAATAAACCACCATTTATACGTTCACCATAGACTATTTATCATTGCTCTAATGTGTTATACATATTTTCATAATATAAGCCTCCATCTTTCCCATCATACATTTGGCACATTGTTCCAACAACAAAAACAACAACAAGTTCCGATAAAAATGTTGCTAAGTAAATGGGTCAGATTTTCAGAAAATGTACAATTGGCAGCTCTACACATTTAGTAAATTCTCCTAAATAAGGCTGAAAAATGATGACTACGGGTATATCTGAGTATATATGGTATCACATTGATTTAAAGTATCAGTTATGTTATGTTAAATTGCATTTTAAAGCTCATTTTTGTCTTAAATGTGGGTTATTCGAGCGGATTGGTGAAGGTGAAATGTACATTTTCTGAAAATCTGACCCAAATATGTTAAAAAAATGTTATCAGACATCAACACCTTGACCCGAGGAGACGTCATGATGCATGCAGCTGGTTTCTGCAGGCGGTGAAAGATGTCTAGTTCGTCCTCAACACATCAACATCAAAGCAATATGGCCGCCACAACATTACCCTGGGCTTAGGGACTGCTCATTGGTAATCACTGGGGGGAGGGGAATCTGAGAGGGATCGTTCCCCATTCGATAATGCATTATATTGATGTACATGTTTATTGAATAAAAGTTGTTATATATATATGCTCATTGGTAATCACTTGGGGAAGGGGGTGGGGGGGGGGGGGCACAGACTCTCAAGGCGGGGGCAACTTTATTTGCACATTATACTCAGAACTACAATTGAATTGAATTGAATTGAATTGAAAAATCTTTTATTTGTCAATAGTATCATAACAGGTACAATTAAAGGGGAAAATGACAAATTGTGATGTGTTTCAGGAAAATGAGTCATAAGTCGCAAAAAAATAACCTTTGAGACACTATTATATTTGAAAAGAGGAGATCAAGCCGATTCTAATGAAAGTAAACTGTCTAATAAAATAATAAGTATTTCTAGATTTTAGGTTTGATATATTCATTATTGAAAAAAAAAGTTTCCAATATTTCTGGGGGTCACTAAACAGTAAGTAACTAAATATAGTCCATTATGAGGACCTTTAAAACGAAAGAACATATTACATAGATTGTCCTGAAATTTGATACATCGATTGACATAACTATAAGTGACAGACTCCCAAAAAATCAAAACATTCCAGTACTGTCATCTTGTGGAAAAAACACTTTAAAAAATATCACTTTTGCGACTTATGACTCATTTTCCTGAAACACATCACAATTGGTCTACAGACTTCTGGGACAGTCCCAGTTCTTCCAGTCGTTACCATTATTTTTGGAAGAATATTAACAGATAACTAAGCCAGAGGTTATGATGTTATGTTATTGATGTAGGGGGACGGGGAGGCTCATGAAATTTGGCACAAAGTTTCAAGGGCAGATGGAAATTTGATTTGATTATGAACAGTCCCTAGCAATATTTGTATGGATGATGTTTTGTCTAGGCCATAATTACCTGGCCTCTTCAATAATGGGTGCTTAACCCAGATATTTAGTAGAGTGTACTTGGTCGCCATTTGTACCAGTGCAATGGGTTCACTCTATAGGCCCAAACCCTCAGATCACACTCTAGGCCCAAACCCTCAGATCACACTCTAGGTCCAAACCCTCAGATCACACTCTAGGTCCAAACCCTCAGATCACACTCTATAGGCCCAAACCCTCAGATCACACTCTAGGTCCAAACCCTCAGATCACACTCTATAGGCCCAAACCCTCAGATCACACTCTATAGGCCCAAACCCTCAGATCACACTCTATAGGCCCAAACCCTCAGATCACACTGTAGGTTCAAACCCTCAGATCACACTCTAGGCCCAAACCCTCAGATCACACTCTATAGGCCCAAACCCTCAGATCACACTCTAGGTCCAAACCCTTAGATCACACTCTAGGCCCAAACCCTCAGATCACACTCTAGGCCCAAACCCTCAGATCAGATACGAATGGTATGTCAGCCTATTTCACTAATCTGTTTTCTGGCTTAGAACTAGGCGTTCTAAAGGAAATATAATGATAATTTGTGGTCTTAATGGAATTGTAATGACACTTTGCGGTTTGAGTAGAGAGGTTTTTCCTTCGTTTGAAGAGACTCTCAACTTTGGGCCTAAACTGGGTCGAAGAGGTGAAAGAAGTTACGAATTTATAAACATATTTTTCTTAATTATTAGTATAATTAAATTATTACAAATAAAATTCATTTGTAGGAAGAAATAACGCAAATAATAACGTTTTCTGCGATGTAACGAATAATAAAGAAATAAAGACAGGGAGATAGATCAAGAATTAAGTAGAATAGACAGATGGAGAATATTTAATCAAATCTAACCAACTCAGATGCAAGTAAACAATGTAGGGAGTGATGAGGAAAAAAGCTAATTGGATCCATTTATAACACTGGTATATGTGATATATGGGTCAGATTTGTGGATGTTGTGATATATACATATGTGATGCAACTCTATTCTGAATTACCGCATTAGACACACTTTCTGGAACGCAACATTTATGTATACAAAATATAGAAATACTTTATTTTTAAAGATTTCATTTCAACTCAAAATCGTGTAGCATATTATTTTTTTAATTACAGATAGTTAAATTGGAATTGATGGCTAGGTATAGCATTGTGCAAACAGAGTATGAAGATATACAATTCAAACAATTATAAACATTCAGATTGAATATGTTACATAATTGAAACAATGATAATGGTAATGGGGATAATCACTCTCTAAGAGTGTGACCCCAGTTGGAGAGTAGGAGGAGGTAGTAGATCATAAAGTAACCTATTAGATGTCCTAGTGTTTACTCTCATTGGAATCATCTTGATCTCATCTTAATATCTCAAAACATTTTTTGTGCTTCAGTTTTTGTTTTACGTTATACTGTATAAGAAGTTATTATCTTTTTAAATATTGATATAATACGGGATTTGCATAGCCGCCATTTTAAATCGTGATTCGTATGGAATTATATATATCATATTTATTAATTAATGCTTTATAATGTCAATATCCATGTGTTATGTACATGTTTCCATAACACAAGCCTCCATCCTTCCCATCATGCATTCCGCTTTTAATAGATAATGTATACAGCTAAGCCATTGGTGAAAACATGAGTGCAATTTTCGAAAGAATGTTGCCAAATATTTGTATGTCAGATTTAATCATAATCCATCCCAGGAACCTAGGATCCCTATTGTCCGTACTCACAACTTTCTATACTGCGGATATATGGGTCAGATTTTCAAAAAAAAGTACTATTGGCAGCTCTACACATTTAGGAAAATGTTTCTAAATTAGGCTGGAAAATGAAGAATACCGTGTATATCTGAGTATATTTGGTATCACATTGATTTAAAGTATCAGTTCTGTTATGTCAAACTGCAATTTGAAGCTCATTTTCGTCTTAAATGTGAGCTATTTCAGAGTATTGGTAAAGGTGAATTGTACATTTTTTGAGAATCTGACCCATATGTTATTGTTTTGCCTTATAACGCTTTGAAGTGTATACATGCGACTTTCCTTGACATTTTGTGTAACAACAAAGATATTTTAGTGTAGACATTCTGTGTAATAACAATTAAATTTCTGGCCTTTACATACATTAATTATCTAACAATTATCCACCCAAAGAAAACAACAAAAAACAACAAAAAACCCAAACAATTATCCACCCCAGTAGTCAAGGACCATGCTGGAAGACCAGGATTTCTTTTCCGAAATATGGTACGACATAAAGAATAGGGGGTTCGCCAGGTGGGTAGTGAAGGATTATGTAAAGTGTTCACAATGGAACTTTTCTAAATTGATAATGATAGAAACATAAACACTATATTATTTAGTAGACACATTTTCCTTTATAAATGTCATTATAGTTTTAAAAAAATGTAATTTAAAGATGGTATAAACAAGACTTTGACAGTACTATTCTGTATTATAGACAACATAATAGATAATCAGATTTTCAGAAAATGTACAATTCGCCTTCGCCAATCCTCTCAAATAACCCACAATTAAGACAAAAATGAACTTCAAACTGCAGTTTAACATAACAGAATTGATACTTTAAACCAATGCGATACCAAATATACTAAGATATACCCCAAATGTATCATTTGTTAGCAGAATTTAGCAGAAATTACTAAATATGTACAGCTGCCAATTGTACAGTTTCTGAAAATCTGACCCAATAGCACATCAACAAATCCACGAGCCAGGTCTGCAGTGCGGAGGTAACGTTAGAGCTATTTTTAGACAACTACAGTTTTTGCATACCATTGTATGCATACCATAACCATATTCCTACTGTACCCACTTATTGCACCTCCCAAGAGGGATGCATATATAATAAATAATAAATAAATACTTCTGTTGATGTTGGGAAATCGCAGCTAAGAGTTGGGACGTAGTTGGAGGTGATATGAGGCAATATGGATATCGAATATGGGTCAGATTTACAGAAAATGTACAAATTCAACTTCGCCACTCTTCTTAAATAACCCAAATTTCAGACGAAAATAAAGTTCAAATTACAGTTCAACCTAACAAAACAGATTGCTAGAATCAATGCAATGCTGAATATACTAGAATTTACCCAGTATTGACCACATTGCAACCTAATTTATCAGAATTTACTAAACGTGTATAGCTGCCAATTGTACATTTTCTGAAAATCTGACCCATATACAAACTATAAAATGTAATTAAAGGTGAAACATTCAATAGGTTTTAATTAATAATAGATCAGACTCCATTGAAGTTTTTTTTAAAATACAAACATTTAAACTCTCGTTATTAATGAATCTTTTTTAAAGTTTTATATTAAAAGCGGTGCAATATTTGCATTGTCCTTGATGTGAACTATATAACGAAGGATAATGATTCTAGATGTAACTTATGAAAGATGTGACATGACCTCATTATATTATGAACTCGATGTTAAATTATTCTGGTGAGAGGCGAGATTTTGTTGATATACTGAATGAAGATCGTTTGTAAAAAAAAAAAGAAAAAGAAAAAATGATGCTATCTCAAAATCTATTTCGTGTGACTCCTTCGTGTAGCATATCACAACTTATACAAGCCCGGGCTTATAGATGGGGAAATACGGTAGATAAAATCCAGGATAAATTCGAGTATATTCAGCATTGCATCGATTCTAGCAATCTGTTGGGTTAGTTTAAACTGTGTTTTGAATTTTATTTTCGTCTGAAATTGGGTGTATTTGAGAGAATTAGTGACGTCGAATTGTACATTTTCTGACAATCTGACCCAAATACCATGGAGGCGGTGGACCTCTAGGTGTCATGTGTCAGTCACAGGCAGCTGTTGCCACTGCTTGCTCCCAATAAACATGGCCCGTCCGTCAACTATGTGGGACATTCAAACATGGGTGAAATCGCCAGAAAATGTACAATTCACCTTCACCAATCCATTTCAAATAAGCCCCAATTTAAGACATAAATGAGGTTAAAAATTCAGTTAAACATAACCAAACACATTGTTTGAATCATGGCAATGTCAAATATATACTCAGATATATCTAGTATTGGCCATATTCCAGTCTAATATAGCAGAATTTCCTAAATGTGTAGATCTGCCGATTGTGCATTTTCTGAAGATCTGACCCATTATAAACCACTTCACACCAATATATAAAAATGGGTCAGATGTTCAGAAAATGTACAATTTGCCCTCACCTATCATATAAAATAATCCAAATGTAAGAGAAAAATGAGATTAAAAATGCAGTTTAACACAACGAAAGAAATATCTTTAATCAATGCAACGCCAAATATACTTGGATATACATAGAATTTATAATCTTTCAACCTAATTTAGCAGAAGTTACCAAATTTGTAGAGATGACGATTGTACAGTTTTTTTAAAAAGAAATCTGACCCATTTATAGGTTTGAACGTGTGTATGTCAGCAAAAGTTGATGTATTTCTTCATGTATCCATCACTCAGACGCTAAGTGGTGATAGGCAGGCTCAACGCATTCTGGCGAAAAATATTCGCGTATACATGGGTCAGATTTTTAGAAAATGTACAATTCAACTTCGCCAATCTTCTCAAATAACCCAAATTTCAGACGAAAATAACGTTTAAAATAAGGTTCAACCAAACCAGACATATTGCTAGAATCAATGCAATGTCAAATATGCTCGAATTTACCTACACTCTGTCCAGCCTCTGTAGAGCGCGGCACCCGCGTACTGGGGTATGTGTCCCTCCTTGAAGTCTCTTTGAAGTCCCAGCTCTTCAGAGGCTGGACAGAGTGTAGTATTGACCGGATTGCAGCCTAATTCAGCAGAATTTACTAAATGTGTACAGCTGCCGATTGTACATTTTCTGAAAATCTGACCCACATATTTTTGCAGGTCATGAGGCGAGTGCAACTAGGTAAGGGTGGTTAAAGAGATAAACCACTGTCAAATGCACTGCTGCAGGCGGGAGTTCAAGGAACTAATACATGAAAAATAAGGAGTGACAATAATGTTTTCAAACTTTGTCATGAGAAAGAAGGTGGTTGGGGGATAACAAAGAGCAAACAAAAATGGATCTCAGCTTATTTTTTTTTCATTCTACAGACCACCAAAGTTTAGTATTGAAGTAAGTGGGGAAACTGGATATTTTCTCAGTTTTTCATAGATTTCAGACAGACAAATAACATTTTTCAGTTGAAATGTCTTCTAAACATAGCCACTATACAGGTTTACCCTCATGCATGAAAGAACAGGGTATCAATATATTTTGAAAGATATTATTTATCATTGAAAATGTTCAATGTTCCTGTTTTTAACTCATCAGGATGCAGATTCAGTTGAATAACTTTTTAAAAAAGTCGGTGACCCCCATTTTTTATTGCTTGAAAGGGTAAAACAATATGTTAGCTATGTCTATAGAGATTTTTAGGAAAAAGTTCATTTCAGTTCTTTTTTTATACTGAAAAAACGAAAAAAATTGTCCTTTTCTCATAGACTTCTATAGTGAACAACCCTAAATTTCAGGGCTCCCTGAAATAAAAACTAACCCGGTGACATATTGTTTTTATTGGCTTTTTGAATTCACATAACCTTGTTCTTTCACGGGCAAAGTTTAAACAAAATGTTATTTTCAGTTTTTTTCCCAGTTGAACTGTGAAGGGTCTCTTTAAGGGTGCGAAACACTAACACAACAGACCAGAGGATTGACGACAAAAAAATGTTTTCAGTTTTTATTTAACATATTTGCCAAGGGGTAACAAGTGGCGTCCCCTAACTTTGAACCACAATGTTAGTTTTCCTAATAATATAATTAACCAGTTAATTAATGTAGACAGACTCAAATACCAGATTTGTTCATATGTAATCTTACATATTCTCAAGAAAAATATAATGTGTATATATATATATGGGTCACATTTTCAGAAAATGTACAATTCACCTTCACCACTCTTCTCAAATAACCCCAATTTAAGACGAAAATAAAGTTCAAAATACAGTTCAACCTAACCAAACAGATTGCTAGAATCAAAACAATGCCGAATATACTCGAATTTACCTAGTGTTGACCAAATTCCAGCCTAATTTAGCAGAATTTACTACATGTACATTTTCTGAAAATCTGACACATATATTATATTGCTACCTGAATGTGGTTGCCGGGCTGTTACTAGGGACGCTGCCGCCATCCCCTCCTTCTCGCACCTGTGATGGTTGACTTATGATGTATGTTAAATATTGTTAATAATTAATCACTCTCTTTTTTTACTCTGTGTATTATTTCGATTATTTCTTTATACTCAACTAGCTACTTCGGAATTATTGTTTGTCACTGAGACAATTCTTTTGTCATTTTCCCTTGATTTGTTTTATATGGACACATTGTTGTTGCTTAGGACAATACCTCCCATATATTGAGTGCCAAACCAAACCAAAATTGATATTAATTTGATGCCTTTAAAAACAAAACAAAAATATTAATTTTATTGGTAATGATCTGTAATGATCTGTATTGATCAACTAACTAAGATCTCAAAATGCATTGAGATTCTAGGATTTTCCAACTAATTCTTATATCGCTTGTACACGCCATTTCTTGAGGTGAATAATTAAATACTCACTCATTAATACATTAATAGTGTATATGGGTGTCAGATTTACAAATTAAATACTCACTCAACGCATAGTAATACACATTAGTATACGAACCACACCCTGTGTACTACTAGTCGTTAGATATCTACTCTTTTATATATAAATCCTAACCTATTCCAATTAGCGGCAGGACGAAATGTGTTGAAAACTAGCGACACATAAGCATGTCGACCCATTTGTCATTTTCATTGTAATTATTCTATTCTAAGGTATATCTAGATGCATAACTATAATATAACGATACGAAAACTAGCGTTAATGACATCGAAATGATAGCAAGTATCTTGACCACTACCAGGCAAAAAAAAGGTGTGTTCCCGATTTATTCAAAACTCATTTATTAGAGTGGCATTCGGCCTTGACAAAAGAACCAACATAATAGGAATCAAAGTCAAATGTAACATAGACGTACTAGAGATCAGAAGAAAACAACACATGTTAGAATTAGCATATGAATAAAAGTCATGACGATATTTACATTGACAGCAATTGTCATGATATTAGTTACCAACTATTCTACAGGTGGCAGCACATATGTATAGCATGTCCATAGAGTTGTAACCAACTAAACAGCTGCTCAGAGCTTCTCAGAATAAACTAGTCACAATGACTCAGAGATCACTTCCTTTAACATCATCCTGAGGTCAACACATGTTTTACTTGATCTTATAATCTAGTCCTAATATACATTAATTAACCCACTCCCAACAATGACAATATTACAACATGGTGTCAGAATAGGGTAGGATAAAGGTAAGGTGATGAAAGTGTCGGAACTGCATACAGAAAAAGTAAAAGAATCATTGTATTATCAATTACCTTTATTGTGGAATGAGTTACCCCAAAAAGGAGAAAATTATACTTCCAAAGAAGATTTAAAACCATTTATTGTAGACAATATTCACTAAGATTTTTGTAGTAACTTGAAGATCAACTAAATACCTCAAATGTGCTATTATATATATGATAATGTTATTCCTTCATATGACAACTAATTGATGGTATGTAAACCCGTTACTAGAGTGATACATAGTAGGACCAGATTTTCAGAAAATGTACAATTCAACTTCGCCAATCTTCTCAAATAACCCAAATTTCAAATGAAACTAAAGTTCAAAATACAGTTCAACCTAACCAAAAAGTTTGCTAGAATCAATGCAATGCTGAATACACTCGTATTTATATATTGTATTTTTATTCTGATTCGATCAGTTACATAATCAGAACGGGACGCCAATCTCTCCATTTAGAGGGGTTCCTGGGGTATCCTCAATTATTAATACCTGTTATTTAGTTACGGGATATTAACAACATTCAAAGATCGTAAGTCCGCAGTCATAGGAAGAACTGACTAGCCAGGTTCAGAATTGACCGACCCATTGTAACAACACCCGCAATAAAGAATTTTTGAATTTGAATTTGAATTCATCATAATCACTCAAATAAGTTGTCTTAAGGTATTGTCAACACTGTATCCTTGTCTTAGTTTCCTGAATATTATCAGGTAGATTATTCCATAAACTTGTCATAGAATATACATACAATTTTTTAAATATTTCGTTTTTAGGTTGTGGTACCACCAATTTTTTTCCCTTTAGTTAATCTCCTTAATCCCAATTTCCTTTTATCTACATCTTTATCTTCTATTTATCTAGTACGGACTACAACTTTTACTTGAAACTACACACTCGTAGATTATCTTACATAATTTTTGGTTTGCCTGGAAGAACTGCATGACTAGGGCACGCAGATGGTGTATTCATTTCCGATTGTATGTATGTCTATTCAGAATAAAAACCCTATATATATATAAATTGTAGCCTAATTTAGTAGAATTTACTAAAGGTGTACAGCTGCAAATTGTACATTTTCTGAAAATCTGAACCAGTAAGGTAATTGTTCAAATACATAATATGAGTATTTAGAAGATATATTGTTCTAAACAGTCTCATGAACAGTTTGTAAAAGTGTTAAAATATGGAAGATATTTGTATATTATCGCCATTTGCTTATATAGATGAGCTGTTTTAATTCGGTTATAAAAATATGTGATGTAAATTTATAATATTCTGTAACTCAGGTATATGAGCTTAAAATAAAAGCAAACGAATAACAGAACTTCACGAAATAGCTACTATCCCACAGTGTGAAAAAGGAGACTAGGAAGATCTGTTTAACACAGAATGTGAATAATATCAAATCAATATTGAATAATTATGAGGAAAAGTTGGGCTCTTTTAGATATATAAATGAGTTGAATATATCCCTTATAATGGGGGATATATTTTCACTAGAAATTGTGTGTAAGCACATACCTGGGGAAAAAATATGATCGTTCTCATATGGCACGGTTGCTTACCCTAAACTGTGCCCATTGTAACCTTCGGTTTCTATAGTTACATAGTGCTAGTTGATCTTAAGTTGACCGGTGTGATTCAGAAACAATTATTATATAAATGTTACACTGAATAAAATAAGTCAACTAGCGTCAGTGAGTGCCAGAAGAAGAAGCCCAGATTTTATTATCATCATCGAATTCACATACATGATATCACATGGTATGATATAAGAGAAGCAATCAAAAATACTAATCATTTTTAAAGCCTTCTACATTAGGAAATCCTAAGTGTAGCCTTGAAAGGTCAACTCGATTTTGCATCAAATACTTAATACTATGCGTTTCCAACAAGCAATCTATATTTAAAGAGAATAATATATTGATTGATTAAATAGAAGTTAACATGACATGTTCCCTTAGTTTTATTCTACTTTTGAACCAACTCTAGGAGAAAACTAAAACAAAAGACATCACATTATTTATGACCATTTGCTAATTTGGAAGAAATAAACATTATTGAAACATCGCTTCATTTTATTACTATTGGGAATATATCATGTTTACTGATAAAATGATAAACCAATCATTTTCAGCATAATATGTCATTTCCTAAAATGACAATGCCCTGGGTTCTATATTTCATTAATAACTGGTCCTCTCATGCTGAGCCCAGAGTCGTGAGCTGTCCCAGTTACGTCACTGATAAGGTGGTTAACTCCAAACCATGAACTCAAAATAGTGTATAGTTAAATAGAATTTAAACTAAACATTTGCCAGATAAGTGCAGAACAAAATGTTATCTAAAATTCTTTCAGACTTACAAATATAATCTTGGAGTGCATGTCACCTTATCAGTTTCAAGCTATAAGCTAATATATGAATTTATAATAATTAGATTGAATATATATGGCAATATATATTTCGCAATCTAACACCATGCGCATTGTTTAGGCAATAAACATGATGCTAGGCTACAGGGCTGTCATTACCGGGGGGAAGGGGGGACAGCCCCCCCCCCCCCAAACACACATCGTGGGACAACATATATCAAAAATCGAATAATTGTACATGTTGGTAAACCCACTATTTTTGTATTAATAAATGTATCTGATCAAATTATGAAAAACCCACCAGAGGTATTCAAATTACTCTGTTCTAAAGGGATCTAATCACGAAAACATGATTTATCAGAATAATGTACAAGTGCAATTGTACACATTTCTAATTCAGACCCATACATGCAGAGATGTCGTAAAGTCAGCAGTTTGTGGCGTCACCAGTCGTGGCGCAATTATTGGTGGACACGTGGGAAAGGTTGGAGCGTGGCAAGGTTGGGTGCGGCATTGTAGGGAGTGTGAAGGGTTGGAGTGGGCGCGGTGACGCACACAAGTAAGTTGTCGCGGAAAGGTCAGCGCGCAACGCCAAAGCGCGGCAAGGGTGGTACCCCTTTATCCCCACAGTCCCGCGAACCTGGATAAACCCCACCCCACCAAGAAAACATGCCTCATTTATTTTACAATAAACAAACTAATGAATGCTGGGAAATAGGTTTTCCTAAACGGGAACCGTTAAAAATCACACCCCCCCTTTTTTTTTTATTAAAAATAACAAAATACAAATTAAAAATAACTATCGTTATGAAACTTTTCGTTTCTGGAAAGTGGTTTCCTTAAAAATATTATAATACAAAATAAAAAACCAGTTACCACCCCCTACCTAGTTTTCGGCCAGTTAATCTTTTGTTAATTCATGGTCCTACCATCCCCCACCAACCCCAGTGGCGGTACCAGGGGGGAGGGCTGGGGGGCACCGCCCCCCTAGACCCCTTAAAATGGTCCTGTGCCCCCCTAACTCAGAGGGGCAGATGGCCCATAAAGGGGCCCTAAAGCACTGCCAGAATTTGCACTTTACATCAAACCGGTGACTCTACATGTACAACACTCCCAATAACCTCATATTATATTTTAGCTTTATAATTCTTTTAACATTAAACTATATTTTACTTACTTTCTATCACATAATTTAGTTTCAGGGCCTCTATTCAAAAAAGCAGTTTTAGACTCAGAATGTCTCAACAGGTTTTTAAGTTTCAAGGTTTGAAAATCTTTTTTTGCAGATACATATAAATTGGTATTCAAACAAGAATAAGTGAGGGTGAACAGTTTACAGTTATGGTTTGTTCATAATGTGTACAATTCAGGGTATTCAGTTATTTCCGTTTCCCAAACGAAACATGACAGGGTCCAGTGAAATCTAAATTCTGGACAAGATAAACCTATATAGCCTATGCCTCAAATGTGGGGACTCTGTCTCTATTCCTCAATAGAGACTATTAATTTAGCTAATTTTACTTTCTCAAAAAGATTTTTTGTGAAGCAAAAACATTGGGTTGTCATTTTTGTTAGACAAATTAGAGTTGTGGGGCTTTATTTCATTGTCATTAGGCAAATTAACTGTTATGCATTGCAATGATTCCAAGCAGGCAAATTCAGAAGATTTTGACCTCAACTGTGCCCCCCCCCCCTAGACCTGCCTTCTGGTACCGCCCCTGCATCCCCCAATCCCGGCCCCTCCTCCATGTTCCTCCAGCAAGACCAGGTCACAGTAACTCTATGATTATCACAGAGATTAAGTGTCAAGGCGCTTGGGTTGCAGGATATCACGGTGAGTGCAGTTCATTTGTAAGATATCTTAAAAGTACCGCAATCTTCGATGTTTAATTGTTCTAGAATTACAGTTTAAACCAAAGCCAAAGGGTTGAGACCAAACTTGTACAGGTATAAATGCATGTATTCAACATAATAGCCTCATGTTTATGTACAAGGGGAAAGTGTAACGCTTGGTTATCGTTGAAACTTACATGGACTTTGTCCCAGTCTCCTACGATTTCACATCCTCTTATATGGGTAAGATTTTCGCGTCTATGGTGAGATCCTACAAAACTGGTGCACATTGGAAAAAGGTTAATAGGCCAGAATCCGAGCCCGTTTTTATTTATCATCAATTATATAGTTTAAGACCCCGACGGTTCATGTTTAGAATACTATTCACTTAACTCTATTATTAACAACAATATTCTCTTACTGAAAAAGAAATATTTGTGTAATGTTATAATACGACCAGTGTTGTGACTTTAAATCAGCCATTGAATATTATATTGTTTAACTTTCAATTGTGTTCTATATTGAGTGAGAACAAGTGGTTCAACCATCTGAAAAAGCTGTATTCATAAGTTTCCATACTATTTTTAATTTTCGAAAAGAAATTAAATTATCTAGATTAACTTTCGATTTGACTTTATATATTATCTTTATTTGTATTATTTTAAATATTTTTAAGCTGCAATTAAACCCAGTCTACATGATGCGATATAGTGAATCAATGAAAAATCTGAAAAATAGCCTCACACATATGTGTGATGTGTTTCAGGAAAATGAGTCATAAGTCGCAAAATTGATATTTTTCAAAGTGTTCTTCTCACAAGATTACATCATTGGAATCTTCTGATTTGTGACGAGTGTATCACCTATAGCTATATCAATTAATGTATCAAATTTCAGGACAATCTATGTAATATGTGATCCGTTTTAGGAAAATGAGTCATAAGTCGCAAAATACGGATTTTGAGATATCATCATAATTTGAAAAGAGGAGATCAAGCTGATTTCAATGATTGTAAACATGAAGGGCATTTAGGAAGTGTTTCTATATTTTATGTTTGATATTTTTATTTTTGAAAAAAAAAGTTTGCAATGTTTCTGGATGGTTAATTACGTGTAAAGTAACTAAATATACTCCATATGAAGGCCTTCAAAATGCAAGCATATATTTAATACAATATCCTGAAATTTGTTACACGGATTCATATGACTATAAGTGTTAAACCGTCTAAAGATCAGAACATTTCAATAAAGTGATCTTATGATAAAAACACTTTGAAAAATATCAATTTTGCGACTTATGACTCATTTTCCTGGAACACAACACATATATCCTTTAGTTTTATAGGTCCTCATATGGACTACATTTACTTACTGTACTGTTCATTGACCCCCAGATATATTGGAAACCTTTTTTTTCAAAAACGAAAATATCAAACTTAAAATCTAGAAGTACTTATAATATCATTAGACTGTTTACTATCATTGGAATCGGTTTGATCTCATCCTTTCAGATATAATGGTATCTCAAAATCTATTTTTTGCGACTTATGACGTATTTTCCTGAAACACATCACAAATATATCGCACAAACAAACAAATGCAGAGACGAATGTAGAAGTCAATGTTTATTTGCAAGGAGCTGTTAGAACATTTTATTTTATGCTGAAGCAACCTAAAAAAGGAAACAAAAATAAAGATTTATAACAAGTATTAAATTAAGTAATGATCTAATTAACTATTTATATATTTAACTTTACAATTAGTTTCAACTTAATGTAGCAACCTGGCGTTTCCAAAGAAAACGTTTTCTCAGGATCAAATACTTGTGTCTGATGCCCAGTTATAGTTACTGCTATTTAGTTACCTAAAAAAGCATACATATGAACTTATATCTGAACATTTTCACAACATATTGCACAATATTGGAGTCCGTCATCCAGTATGGGAACTGATAAATGTGATGTGTTTCAGGAAAATACGTCATAAGTCGCAAAAAATAGATTTTGAGATACCATTATATTTGAAAAGATGGGATCAAGCCGATTCCAATGATGGTAAACAGTCTGATAAAATAATAAGTATTTCTAGAATTTAAGTTTGATATTTTCGTTTTTGAAAAAAAAAAGTTTCCAATATTTCTGGGGTTCAATAAACAGTAAAGTAACTAATGAAGTCCATATGAGGACCTTTGAAACGAAAGGATATATTACATAGATTGTCCTGAAATTTGATACATTGATTGATATAGCTATCAGTGATCAACCCGCCAAAAACTAGAAGATTCCAATAAGGTGATCTTGTGAAAAAACACTTTGAAAAATATCAATTTTGCGACTTATGACTCATTTTCCTGAAACACATCACAAATGTGCCCTTTCGTCATCTTCACCTGGAATAATATATGCTGCATGGGGCACATTATTCTCTTCTAAAGTGTGCACATATGTGTTGAAACATTGCCACCTTGACAAATAGTAGAGTTTGTAGTAATCCCTACACTTCCCGAGTGTTGTTAGCAATAGAAAGAATATGAAAAATGCCTCGTGTAGACCTTGAAAATGACTTTAAAATGGTTCCAGGGCGGACAGGATATGTCTGTTGATAGGGAAAGAATCAAACCAGAAAAAAAGTTAGAATGATTTGAAAAAACCTGTTGTTGCTTAGAATTGTGACGCTTTTTGTCTTGTCTTTTACTCTCGGGATATGATGTTAGAGGTAAAAATATTCTTGTGAAGCCCTTGAAATTATCTTTAAAATGATACCAAAGCAGATTAAATGTGAGTAGTAGAAGCTGAGATATTTAGCTGGGAAAGTGAGTGGGTCTGAGCCCCTATGCTCGGAAGGGCTGGGAGGGAGGGACAGAGCTGGAAGGCAGGGGAGGGATAGAGCCACAACGTCAGTATGCACCCAACCATGACTGAGTAAGTGTGAGGGTTATTACATAATAACTAGAGGGGGTTAATAAGGTGCAGCGTGCATGTGCCAGAGTGGAGTGGAGTATGGTGGAGGTGAGAAATGGCTGGTACACATGTTTTCGGAATTTGTTGTTTTACAAACCATTTTTCTTATCTGTAGAGGTCCGTCCATCCTCTCTGGAGGTCGTCGTACATGTGGTTTATGAAGGTATCTGGGGTGAAAATGTGATTTTGAAGCCCTTTTTAGTTTTTTTAGTTGTGTTCTATTTTTAGCCAAGGAAAGCCCCTGTTAGGAACTAAAAGAGATTGATGTCATGCCTCTCCCACCGTCTGTGGCAACGTGGGATTCCCTAGCAACGCATCCTGCAAAGTCCCTAGAAACAGGAGAGAGAGAGGGAGGGAGAGGGAGGAAGGAGGTGGAAGAGAGAGGGAAGGAGAGAATGAAAGAAGGAGAGGGATAGTGAGAAGAGAGAGGAAAAATATATTAAGGTAGAGGGAGGAGGGCGAGGGAGAGGGCGAGGGAGAGGGAGAGGGAGGGAGGGAGGGACCGATAGGTATTGAGAAATACACTACTAGTAGTGCACTATAGTAGATTATAAAACTACCTATTTGTGTTAAAATAGCTACTTCAAAATTCAAATTCAAATTCAAATATTCTTTATTGTCTTATTTTGTACAAAACAATTTCGGAGAGCCAATTCTGGCATGCCAGTTCTTCCTATGGGTGCCAGTACATTATTCTGCTTATGGGACAACATATAAGAAAAACATGAAGTCTTAGAGTTAACATGAACTGTTACAAATTACTTTATTTATTGTAAATATAATTCCTCTTTATCATATAGTGGGCAGACTGATATACAGGAAGAGCCATGAGTGATGAGACCGACGGTTCCACCAAGGCGGACCAGCCAGACCCTGACCCCTTATATAAGCCATACAAGATGGACCAGCTAGACGCTGACCCCTCATCTATACAGACTTCACACAAGATGGACCAGCCAGACCCTGACCCCTCATCTATACAGGCTTCACACAAGATGGACCAGACAGACCCTGACCCCTCATCTATACCATACAAGATGGACCAGCCAGACCCTGACCCCTCATCTATACAGACTTCACACAAGATGGACCAGCCAGACCCTGACCCCTCATCTATACAGACTTCATACAAGATGGACCAGCTAGACCCTGACCCCTCATCGATAAAGGCTTCACACAAGATGGACCAGCCAGACCCTGGCCCCTCATCTATACAGGATTCACACAAGATGGACCAGCCAGACCCTGGCCCCTCATCTATACAGACTTCACACAAGATGGACCAGCCAGACCCTGACCCCTCATCTATACAGACTTCACACAAGATGGACCAGCCAGACCCTGACCCCTCATATAAGCCATACAAGATGGACCAGCCAGACCCTGGCCCCTCATTTATACAGGCTTCACACAAGATGGACCAGCTAGACCCTGACCCCTCATCGATAAAGGCTTCACACAAGATGGACCAGCCAGACCCTGACCCCTCATCTATACAGACTTCACACAAGATGGACCAGCTAGACCCTGGCCCCTCCCTCTACACTCTACCCAGTGAGAACTTCATTACTCGACTTACCTCACTCATCATGTCTGAAGCCTGCACTGCAATTATTTGGGATTACTTTGGAGTTATTTGTTCTCATATCAATATTCTTTATATTTCATACATTACCTCAGCTCTAATATTTGACCCCATGCCGACCAGTTTTATTTTTCAAAATTATCCTACAGGCTATAACATACTAGCTATTTCAACATATGTCCCTGGAAGAGGGCGAAAAGCAGGGAAACTGCATGAACTCTATAAACTTATATGGCGATGGTCACTCTATATGAGGAAAGGGCCTTTGTGCAGAATGTTTTAATTTTTGGTGGTGTTAATTGCTGTTACTAGCATAGATAAAAGTCTCATATTTGAGACGTATATTTAATGATCAGGTCTAATAATCTAATAAGTATTTCAAGATTTTAAGTTTGATATTTTCATTCTTGAAAAAAAGGTTTCCAATATTTCTGGGGGTCAATAAACAGTAAAGCAACTAAATGTAGTCAATATAAGGCCCTTTAAAACGAAGGGATATCTTACATGCATTGTCCTGAAATTTGATACATCGATTGATGTAACTATGAGTAATAAACTCTCCTAAAATTAGAAAATTCCAATAATGTGATCTTGTGAAAAAAAACACTTTGAAGAATATCAATTTTGCGACTTATGACTCATTTTCCAGAAACACATCACATTTGTGATGATTCAAAACATGCTCTGGGTTGTATTGTATTAATTTCACATAATGATGCTGGTGAACTGGGTCAGATTGGTGGACACACGCCACCTAGCGGCTCCTATTTTTCTTTGGCAACGTTGGCTTTCAAGAAGTGACCACGAGCAGAGGCTCTCTGCCACTGGAGCGGAGAGGTGTCCCTTTGTCACATTGAAGGAGTATATGTCCCACCTCAACCCGGACAACCCTGCATGCTTCCAAAGGCCGAAAGCCAAGTATAAAAAATCGTCAATTTGGTACACGTCTCAGGCAGTCGGTGTAAATACAATTGGTGAATTCATGTCAGTAATTGGTGACCTTGCCGGGTTGGACAAAAGGTACACCAACCACTGTATTAGGGCCACAACAGTCACCACCCTCAGAAGAGCAGGTGTGGCACACGCTGATATCGCATCAGTAACAGGGCACCGCTCACTAGCTTCCATTTTAGCATTAATACCCGAGGTTTTGGCTGGTTTCCGGGGTCTATTGCCTTGGGGAACATTCGAGGGCGTAGCCCGAGAATTTCCCCAGGCAATAGACCCCGGAAACCAGCCAAAACCGAGGGTATTAGTGCTTTTAGACGCTATTTGGTCGGATTCAAGGAACCTATATAATACCGCGACGGCTGACCGAATGAAGCTTCAGCCACAACAGCCAATCAGAGGAGCGTATTGGCTAATGTTTATGTTCAGCCAGCCGGCCTGTTTTCGCAAGGTTCCGCTGCTTGCTATCCAAAGAATCGCACACCGCGTTAGTCGAAATCTAAATGATACCGCGACGGCTGGCCAAGTGAAGTGGGCGGGGCTTAGCGGAGAAACAGCCAATCAGAGGTGCGTATTCGCTAATGTTTATGTTCAGCCAGCCGGCCTGTTTTCGCAAGGTTCCGCTGCTTGCTATCCAAAGCATCGGACACTTCCGGTACTCGAATGCCGTGTTGTGTGTGTCTAGGGACTTAAAAAAGAAATAAATAAAACATTTGAATCGGTAGAAATGATTTAAATAGTGTTTGAGCCCGATAGCGAAGATTTAGTCGAGGGGAATCAAGCAATAAATGAATGGCGAGTTCAGAACCTATACGTGCGACCGGAAGAGATGTGGAGACCCTTCGGCATAGCCACTCATGTGCACATTCACTTGGCGTTGCATTGTGTACGGTGGCCTATATAGCGCACGGAGGATTTCATTCGAAAGTGACCCGCACGTCAACAAACTGCCCTGTCCGTGTGTCTAGGTGAGGAAGTGGCGTTGGAGTGGTCTATAAGGTAAAAAATACCCCCCAGAATCAGACCAAATCGCGTCTAAACAGGCATATTCTACAACAGACGACCCCACAAGGCGTGACATGTCTCACAAGTTATCCGCCTTGTTAGGAGTACAGCCAGTGGCCACAGCTACCGTTTCTGCTCCACCCCACACATCTGCAACAACTCCCCCCCCCCCACTCCTCCTGTAGCTGTTGAATCAGTCCCTACACATCTTGTCGGACTGCCTGTTGCTCCAGTACCCCCTTGTCACACACCCCCACTTCGCCGCTCTCCACGCATTTCTGCCTTAACATTGTGCTGTAGTTTAAGCACAATGGCCATGTCTACGGTGCAAAAACAATGTATTTGTTGAGCGACCAATCAGCGTAAAGCTTTTTCAGCCAATGGGCGAAGCGGATCGCCCGTTGATTGGCCAATCAGGGGCGTTTCAACATTTTAGCCTAGTAGCGAGCGAAGAAACAACAAACGCGCCCAGCTGTGATATCAACTCCCACAACTTTTAATAAAGCATCCGCGTAGGAGTGAGAGTTAATAATGAACTTAATTACTTCACTTTCATTCATATTGTGTTTTATAACAAATTCATTTATAGCAGAAGGCAGTATAACATGTTGTATAATGTATTGTTTTCAAAGCTGTCCATACATACAGCCCTGCAGCAGTAGCAGCGTGCCCGTGATTCAATTCAATTCAGGGATTCTTTTATTTGTCGATGTTATTACAAAATCAGGTCGTTCGATGTCTGATATCAACATCAATATCAAGGAGGACAAACAATCATAATTTAGGCAATATAGAAAACAACTACACACAATTTACACAATACAGACTTCAGTCAAAATTGAGTTATTCATGCATACGCTAAGTACACTCTATACACGTCCTGTTGGCAGTAAACATCAAAGGTCGCCATCAGTAACCCATGTGGTGCTACTGTCAACAGGTGAAGTATAGAGTGTACCAAATATTTTGATATAATTGGAGTGGAGAAATATTTTCAAAATGTGATTCAGGATTGTGAACCAATCATGGCAATTACCACTTAAATGGGAGTGGGTGACGGGGAAGGAGTGGAGAGGGGGTATAGAAAGGAATAAGAGAGATAACGTGGAGGGAGAGGAGAGAATAAATTGTAGACTTCCTGCTATTACATTTAAATGTACTATTGCATCCATGAATATAATTTGCAGGTTATGATTAATTTCACAAATTATCATTTACAATTTTGACGAAAATATCATAAAACATTGTTAATGAAGCAATACCTGCAATTCTGTTTATCTATTGATTTTCTGATTTTCTACATTTCTAATATATTATGTAATGGGTACATATCTGTACATATATGACTCATTTTCCTGAAACACATCACATATACACTATTGTACAATATCTGTGACTCACACAGTTGTCTGTAAACATTCCTCAAACAGATCTAGTTGCCAAGCAACAAACTGACTGCCAAAATATCAACGTCATTTGTAGAATAACCAGAATAAGCGAAGGTTTCGGTCCAGTATTCATATAGACTGGTACATATGGGTCAGATTTTCAGAAAATGTACAATTCGCCTTCACCATTCCTTTCAAATAGTCCACATTTAAGACAAAATCAGCTTCAAAATGCAGTTTAACATAACAGAACGGAAACTTTAAATCAATGCGATACCAAATGTACTCAGATATACCTGGTAATCTTCATTTTTCAGCCTAATTTAGGATAATTTCCTAAATGTGTAAAGCTGCCAATTGTACATTTTCTAAAAATCTGACCCATATAGGCCTACATAGGTCACCCGGTACAAACTTAAGGATGGGTTCCACTGGCTGGCTACTTCTCCCACTGCTGCTCCCAGTCCTTTTGCTGGCTAACCCTGTGCTTAAGGCACGTTGGACAGTTTAAGACCTGGCTTTTTTTTTTAAACAGATTTTATTTCGAAACAAATTTCACAACTGGGATACCTTTCAATGTCCGAAAGTATGTCTGCTGTAGATACAATTTACAATAACAAAGTATTAATCATCAATACATTAGCAAAGATCTGATACGGCAATATTATGCTTACAGGATTTTACCAGAAGACTCATTTAATGTACCTCCACTAGACAAGAAATAGACCGTATAAAAAATTTAGTACTAATTTTTTTGTGAGTTTTGTTGCCAACTAAAATACAATAATACAACATACATGAATACAATACAATAAATCTGCAATTATAAAACAACGATATAGTTAGTCAGGATAGACCATTGGCCTTATCAAGTCCTCTATCTTTGAGAATCACAAAGTCCGGAGATAATTCCAGATATAATATTCATACATTTTGTAGAAACAATATGCACACGTATCTGCCGCAGCTACTGTGTCTTCAAATATAGTTTTAATTTACTCCAAGCTTTAACCTTTTCCAAGGGAGGTAGTTTGTTCCATAATATTGGCCCTTGGACATGGGGAGATCTAACAAATTTTTCCGATGTGGGTTGGAACCTTATTTGTTTGAAAACAAAAAATTAAACTAAATTTTAAAAACACAATGTGTTGCCATGGTAACCGACAATTCATACATCACCGTTTCAAAATCGGAACCTCCAGCCAAAATGCTTTTAGATGATATATAGTTTTTGTGTCTAAGATCATTGTCAAATTGTTGTTTTGATTAAGATAAAGGCATAGGAATAATTAAACATTAACCAAAAACTTCCTGTGGAAGCTGGGCTTGAAAGAGTTAATTTCACAAATTATCATTTACAGTTTTGACAAAAACATCATAAAACAATTTTATAGTGAAGCAGTACCTACAATTCAGATGTTTTATAGGGACAGACTCATGAGATAAGATAAGATAAGAAAATCTTTTATTTGTCTAAGGAATTAGCTGAATACATAAGAAGAAGATGACAAATAGGTCGACATGTCTATATGAAACGAGTTTTGTTCCATTTCTACCGACAGTTACCTTTAATTTGGATAGATTTATATCGCTTAACAATGCAGTTGTCTGTAAACGTTCCTCCGAACAGATCTAGTTGCCAAGAAACCTAGGTGCCAGGCAACCAAGTGACTGCCAAAATATCATGAATCTAATGTTGGATCTAATGAGAGCAGCTTACTTTGTCATTCATTTTAACTGGAATATAACAGTGAGTGGACAAGTTTTTGGTTCAGTATATACTCCGGTAGGTAGCTCAACCTTTCTTCTGTTATACCTAATACCACCTGAGTCAGACATAGTCATCCCACAATATAAAAGAATTTACGGACCTTGACTATTTGTGTGAAATACTGGGAAATTGGGTATTCCAAGCAAAAGGATATAACTTTCAAGAAGATCTGTAAGTAAACTGTTATTCTGTTTATATTATTACCGATTGCTATTATACATATAGGTGAGCAATTCTCACAAAATGGGCACAATCCCTCTTTTCATCTTTACCACCCTGTAACTCCCCAGATTTATAAATTAGCAAGCATTAAAATCCTCCAGATGCATTTCTCTCTCCATGACGAGTTGTGTCATATATACAATATTTTATGAATCCAACATGAGTATTTACAGAGTTGGATCCTCAAAATAGTGGTATTTTGGGCCAAATGCCATTTTCAATTCATAATTTGATCAAATGAATTACAGGAAACTAGGTACATACATTGTATATACATATGTATGCATATACATAGATGTATGTGTATATATACATGTATACATAGATTAGGCATGTGTATATATATATAAGTATTTTTATTTCTCCTTATACAGATACAATAAAGGTTATAGAGAAATTGGTCCTCAAATCAAAAAGTTGTTCTTCCCATGAGGCCATGGCATATTACTATGTGATTAATTTCTCGAGATTTTGTGTCTGAGGCATTTGCTTGAAAATAAACCCCGAGGCCCGGAGGGCCGAGGGGTTTATTTTCAAGCAAAAGCCGAAGACACAAAATCGAGGGAATTAATCACTTTAATAGCCGATTTTTGGATTCAATAACACTGTTTAAACACAATCATATTAACAAATATTAGGCTTAAAAAAAGGTTGTAGATGTACTTACAGCATGAAGAACTCCAATAATTTAACTCCTTAACTCCAATACATAGGTTACTATTTTACATCTGACATGGAAAGGACCGAGTCAAATGCAGCCTTTATAACGTCCAAATTAGCATGTTTTACACATTTTAACCCATCACATTCTAATATTTAGATTATTTTACCTATTTCTAACCAATATCACATATGTAAACGTAATCATAACTTCACAATGTCGTTTACGTCAGCCGCACTCTCCGTTCCAGAAACAAACGAAGCTTCCAGTTTTTGCATGCAACCAAGCATCAGACTTCCGGTTTACGAATGCCGTATCCGTGTGTCTAGGGACTTAAAAAAGAAATAAATAAAAGATTTGAATCGGTAGAAATGTTTTAAATGTTGTTTTAGCCCGATAGCGAAGTTTTCCTTTATGGAAATCAAGTAATAAGTGAATGGCGAGTTCAGAAACCATGTGTTTACACGCCCGCAAGTTTGCACCGCTTTAGTCGGAATCTACATGGTAACGCGACGGCTGGCAGAATGAAGCTGCAGCTACAACAGCCAATCAGAGGGGCGTATTTACGTAGTCACTTTTCAAACGGCCGGCGTGTTTTCGCAAGGATCCGCTGCTTGCTATCCAAAGCATCAGCGACTTCCGGTTTTCCAATGCCGTGTTGCGTGTGTCTAGGGACTTAAAAAAAAGAAATAAATAAAAGATTTGAATCGGTAGAAATGTTTTAAATCTTGTTTTAGCCCGATAGCGAAGATTTAGTCTACGGAAATCTAGTATTCAATGAATGGCGATTTCAGAACCCATACGTGCGACCGGAAGAGATGGGGAGATCCTTCGGCATAGCCACTCATGTGCACGTTGACTTGGCGTTGCATTGTGTACGGTAGTCTATATAGCGCACGGAGGATTTCATTCGAAAGTGACCCACACGGCAACAAACCGGTGCTTGCACGATGTCTACTGTCGTCACGTGTCGAGGCCTAGGTTGTGATTACTTGGATTATTCCCTATTTCGTTGCTTACCACCATTCAGCAAGCGGATCATGCTAAGAACAAGGATATTTGGAACATTATCGGTGATTTTGGAGCTATTGGGAGTGATATTTAGGCAGTTGTACAGAGCCTGGATGGTTTCGTCTGAGTGTCACTGGGAGACAGCCATTGTCACAACATCGCTTGCACGATGTCTATCGTCGTCACGTTATGGCTAACCCTATGCCCTAAAAACTTAAAAATGGCTAATATTTCCATCGGAAACAGTGGAGGAATGACTTTAATGTGACCAGGACTTTATACACGTTCAAAAATGAACGCGGAATCGACGACAAACAACTAGTTGATGGTAAGTGATTGAGATTTGAGTGATTGAGAGATTTGAGTGATTGAGATTTGAGCGGAAACGCCGACTGGGGTTTATTTTAACTACATCCGCAAAATAAATCTACATCCGCAAAATAAACCCCTGAATCCGAACAATAATTTACTTCATCCGTTTTCCGGTTTGACCACTTCCTGTCCAAACAGTAATTTATAAGTATCCAGAACCCCAGCAGAATCCAAAGATCTGCTATTAAAACACAATAATTTTCTTCAACATCTTACATCTTAGTCAGGGTTCTTATGTACATGAAGTTGCCCCTGTAGGGTATTGATGGAGAAAGTGAAAACTATACATTTTCGGAAACGTCAGGACCCATAGATTATGAAAACCAATGTTGCCCAAAACGTGTAGGCCATCTTGGCCGCCATATTGGACAATCCAAGATGGCCGCCATTCCAAACCTATTTATGCCCATAACTATCTTATTACTGGTCATAGAAACTTGATTTTGGTGTCTACACCAAGGTTTTCAAGGTCAAGGAATACAATGAAGATATCTATTTGAGCCTGGCATGTGTCAGCCATCTTGAAATCCAAGATGGCCACCATTCCAAACATTCTTTTGCTCATAACTTCTTAATTTTTTATAATAGAAACTTGATTTTGGTGTCTACACATAGGTTTTCAGGGGCAAGGAATACAATGAAGATGGTTAATTGGGTCTGGCATGTGTCGGCCATCTTGAAATCCAAGATGGCGGCCATTTGGGAAATGACTGTTATTGTAAGAAATCTTAAATCTAGTCTAACTTCTTACTTTTTATAATAGAAACTTGATTTGGGAGTGAGTGAGTAATGGTTGCTTAATGCCATGACTTGATTTTAGTGTCTACACATAAGTTTTCAGGGGCAAGGATTACAATGAAGATGGCTGATTGGGTCTGGCATGTGTCGGCCATCTTGAAATCCAAGATGGCCTCCATTCCAAACATACTTTTGCTCATAACTTAGTAATTTGTTATCATAGAAACTTGATTTTGGTGTCCATACATAGGTTTTCAAGGTCAAGGAATACAATGAAGATGGCTGATTGGGTCTGGCATGTGTTGGCCATCTTGAAATCCAAGATCGTGGCCGTTTTGAAAATGACTGTTATTGTAAGACCTCAAGATCTCAAATCCAGCCTGGGTTTTCTGTTTTTGAACACCCTATTCATGGTTTTACCATGGTATTATTTGAGTGCAAAGCTTTGTGCCAAGACTTTTTTAAGATGGCTTCCCCTAGCAACATCACAATACTATGGTTGTCATAGATACCTGAGGAAGGTCTATATTTTATTAAATATAACATGAGGGTATGCCTCAAAACATAAGAACAAGCATGAAAACAAGATTGGCATCTTTTTCACATTATATTGTTGCAACAAAGTTTAGGAATTGCTATGCTATAGACTACAACTATATCACATCCTGTTACCATGAAAACATGGAGTAAATACAGTCTTTATGAGATAAAAATGACTGATCCCACAAGATTAATTCTAGAAGAACCTACATTTTAATTTTTGTGAATGTGCAACAATAACTGAAATAATAGGAACATTTGAAATGAAACTGTGAGATTCAGATGATTTAATCATCTTCCACATGTATGCTGATCCATGACCCTATTATACCCTGTATGTTGCTCCATAACCCTGTTATACCCTGTATGTTGCTCCATGGCCATCATTATACCTTCTATACTGCTCTATGACCCCTTTGTTGATGCTTATATATGTATACCCTCAGACAAATAAAAAACGGCTCCATGACCATCATTATACCCTCTATATTGCTCCAGACCCATCATTATACCCTCCATGTTACTCCATGACCCCCATTATACCCTCTGTATATATGTTACTCCATGAACATCATTATACCCTCTATATTGCTCCAGACCCATCATTATACCCTTTATGTAGCTCCATGACCATCATTATACCCTTTATGTTGCTCCATGACCATCATTATACCCTCTATGCTGCTCCATGACCCCCATTATACCCTCTGTATATATATGTTACTCCATGACCTTCATTATACCCTCTATGCTGCTCCATGACCCAATTATACCCTGTATAGAGCTCCATGATCCCTATTATACCCTCTGTGCTTCTCCATGACCATCAATATACCATCTGTGCTGTTCAATGGCCACTATAATACACTCTATGTTGCTCCCTGATCATGATTATACCAGCTATGCTGCTCCATGATCATCATTATACCATCTATAGTGCTCCATGACCCCATCAAACCCTCTATAGTGCTCCATGACCCACATCATACCCACCTTGCTGCTCCATGACCCCCATTTCATCCTCTATGCTTCTCCATGACCCAATGTTATACACCCAATGTTACTCAATGGCACCTATTCTTTCCTCTATGCTGCCCCATGACCCCCATTATACCCTCCATGTTACTGCATGACCACCATTATACCCTCCATGTTACTCCATGATTAATACACTCTGTATACTGTAAACATTCGCGCATTCGCACACCCCTACTTAGTGCATGAAAAATTATCCGCGCGAAAATAAATATGTTTACAGTATCTGTTACTCCATGACCATCATTATACCCGCTATGCTGCTCCATGACCCCATTACACCCTGTATAGAGATCCATGACTTTTGTTATACCATCTATGCTGCTCCATGACCATCAATATCCCCTCTATGCTGTTCCATGACCACACTATACCCTGTATGCTTCTCCATGACCCCCATTATACCCCCTATATTACTCCATGACCCCAATCATACCCTCTATAGTGATCCATGGCCATAATTATACCCTCCTTGCTACCCCATGACCATCATTATATTATCTATAGGGTTCTATGGTCCCCATCATTATACCCTCTATGTTATTCCATGGTCCCTATTATACCCTCTATATGTCTATTCTCCATGATCCCCATTATACCCTATTTATTGCTCCATGACCCCCATCATACCTGCTATGTTGCTCCATGACCATCATTACACCCTCTTTGCTGCTCCATAACCATCATTATGTGTGAGGATCGCTAGCTATCTCAGGTATAAATGTGTCGCCACCTATTGGTATGGTTTCTAATTAGCACTCCACCGCTTCTGTTGCTTCCATTCGTGCTTCGCTCGCCAATATGAGCGGTTGTCTTGATTTTTGAATTTAATAAAAGTTGGCGGTCATTAATTCAGCCGTGGCCACTGCCGCAACTACTTGTTATATTATCTGTGTATAGGGCAACTAGTTTATACCATCTATGCTTCTGTATAAACCCCATCATATATTGAACTTTTATTCCATAAAAAAGTTACAGAATAAGAGGTTAGTCTCTGATTAATCTTAATCTTAATCTTAATAGATTGTACCCTCTATAGTGCTCCATGACTCCCATGATACCGTCTGTGCTGCTCCATGACACAGATTTTGGCCTCCATGTTACTCCATGACACCCACTATACCCTCTATGCTGCCACATGACCTCCATCAATACCGTCTCTGCTGCTCCATGACCCCCATTATACCCTCTATGAAACATCATGACCCCTATTATACCCTCTATGCTGCTATGTGATGCCCATTATCCTCTATGTTGCTCCATGATCCCTCATTATACCCTTCATGTTGCTGCATGACCCCATTATACCCTCTATTTTGCTCCATGACCCCATTAATCCCTCTATGTTACAGCATGACTATTATTATTAGACCAAGTGTCCACTAAGTAAATGACAAACTGGCAGCCTCTCAGAAAGACAGGTTGCCCTGTCATCGTTATACCCTCTATGTTATGGCATAACCACTATTATACCCTCTTATGATGCCCTATAACCACCACTTTACCCTCTATGCTGCTGTTGTTTAATGGTCCCCATATGATAACCTCCATATTGTTTAATGGCCCCTTTCCAATACCATTGATGTGATGTGTGATCCTCGTTTTGCCTGTATATTGCCCTGTACTCTCAGGGACCTTTCCCTTTAACCTTGAAATAAATGGAAGAAGGGCAACTTAGCCCGAAAGCTAGTGATGAAATAAACAAATTCTAACATAAAGGGGTTTAGTACCTACACCCTGTCCAGCCTATGAACCCCAATGCTAGCCTATACCAGTACTCATTGAAGTATTGGTTCTACAGAGGCTGGACAGAGTGTACCTATCATCATCCCACAACCAACATACCGGGCTTAACAATATACGTGACCTGCTCTGCAGGTCTTATTTAGGGGGTATATAAGACCTTTGCAGGGCGGGTCACAACAGTGATATTCCCACTTACCTTGATACATCTTGAAATAAATTGTTCAAGATATAGACTGCAGTTTGTAATTTAGATTTACACAAAATTTAGTGTAGAATGAAAAGTAAGGCTTAGTTATCAGGACAACAGACTTTCCAATGATACAAATGGGTTATTTTTCTTTCCCCTAATGTCAGTTACCATAGTGGCCCGTTCATAAGCCAGGGCTTGTATTTGTTTAGACCCTCCTCTTGCCCCGGCTTGCAATTGATAATCAAATTTCGGTGGATTTTTTTTTTTCATGACCCCTACACCCCCGGTCTGTATTTGAGGCTTATAAACAGGTCCCGGCTTATAAACGGGCCACTACGGTATTATTGTATGCATTAGGTTACCGTTTTCCTCTATTACCATATTTTCATAAGAGAAAATAGGATGTCAGATCACAAAATTTTGCTATTTTTATATTTCAAGGTCATATTTGGTGACCTTGACCGTGATCAAGTTATTGTTTCGAAAAGAAATGATAACGGTTAGATACACCATCACTATTCCCCAATTTGGTCACAATGCTGACAAAAGTGTAGATATGGGACACAAAAACCTATTTCTTGCTAAAATACAAAAAAATCACCAGTTTCCATGGAAACAGGCCATTTAGAGGATAGGGATAGGCTTTTGGCCCTCGGCCGCTGGCCTATTACAGGTAATGCATGTTATGTAAGGAAATCTGTAGTCTGAGAAAAGAGCATCCATATTGTGCTTAGGTTAATAAATTGCTTTCACTGGAGCAAACTATGCATAAAACCACATATTATATCAACTCAGACAAATACAAAACCTTTCATTGCATTAAGAGGTTGTTTAAGATTATTTCACAATTTAACCTAAAAGCCCCAGTACAACTTAAACTGCCCATATAACAAGACTTAGCCAAGTATCAATTATCTGTGACATAACAATAATAATGCGAAAGGGTGAAAGAAGTTGCCATCATGAAATCCAATTTGGGAATTTCTACATATTAGATTTCAGTATGGCTGACCCATAGCAGACCCAATCAGACATCTTCATTGCATTCCTTGACCTTGAAAACCTAGGTGTAGAGACCAAAACCAAGTCTCTATGATATCTAATAAGGAACTTATGAGCAAAAGAATGTGTAGACACCAAAATCAAGTTTCTATTATAAAAAATTAAGAAGTTATGAGCAAAAGAATGTTTGGAATGGTGGCCATCTTGGATTTCAAGATGGCCGACACATGCCAGGCTCAAATAGATATCTTCATTGTATTCCTTGACCTTGAAAACCTTGGTGTAGACACCAAAATCAAGTTTCTATGACCAGTAATAAGATAGTTATGGGCATAAATAGGTTTGGAATGGCGGCCATCTTGGATTGTCCAATATGGCGGCCAAGATGGCCGACAAGTTTTGGGCAACATTGGTTTTCATAATCTATGGGTCCTGACGTTTCCGAAAATGTATAGTTTTCACTTTCTCCATCAATACCCTACAGAATTACACAAGGAACCGCACTATCTTAAGAATAACAATTACATTTTACATTACACATAAATATATATAACAATTAACACTAAATAAGAGCTGAATGCCCTATAGACAATAAATATTTTAGATTCCCTTCTTCTACTAATTAATATCATAGATTTAACGTCAGGCGCTTATTTGATTACTTTGAAATTTCTGTATTTAAACATTAAATACAATATTACAATATAATTCACATGATGCTAATTATATTTATGGTTTGTTTCTCTTAATAGAGAGATTTAACCTCCTTATACTAGGTAGGTTGATGAAGTTCCAATTCTATTGTATTACTATTTGCTTTCATAGAAAGAGTAGTTTTATTACATTTTCATATGTTTTAAGAATAGACATTTTTACTTACTTAATTGCTCTCTTATGTGAGTATTACATCTTCCTTTCAAGCTTTTCGCAATTGTATTCATAAAAATACTTGGTTATACATTGAGATTTACAGACACTCTCCTTTCTTGTATGATTCTTATGCCTTAAACGTCTACTACATCCCTTGTTGTAATAAACTTTCACTTATATTGATTTTATAATCCAGTCTTTTCTGTACCCTTATGACATAATGAGTTGTTTTTCTTTGCGTTAATTATTAAACCCATACATCACTTAACTAGTCTGATATGTTTCTTCCAATTTTACATATGTGCCTTAAATAAAGGTCTTAGACGTTCAAATTTTCTTTTATACATTTCTCCATCATACATTAAAATTCTGTATTTATTCCTCCTCTTGCACATTCGGGGCATATACATATTTCAAAAATCTCTTGAAATCCTTAGTAGCTACCATATTTGAGGTCCGGTTGATCAGTTTTTGGTGTTATTACTTTGAGTTTTTTCCCTTGGGATAAGGATCTCAGATTTTTATCTGTATTGCATTCATTTTGCGCCATATTGAACCCCCACTCCAGTAGATGAGAATGCCTTCTTTTCTCTAGAGGGGGTAGATTCAATTCTGACTCTGCTTGATCCGTATTTTCTAATTTACCCTTTCTCTTTATTACCCTGACCGCCATGTTTTGTACCGTTTGAAGCTTATTTAGGTCTGACTGCGGCAAGATGGCGGCACTACGTGAAAGACGTACCGCTAAACAATAGAGCACACCACGGGAGTTTCTATCGGATTTACCACCGATCTACCACACAGATTGTGATACATCTTAGGACTAGCAATCAGGATCCTAGTGATAACCCATTTGATGCAACCAACCGCAAGTATACTGAAATAACTGACATTTTCTATACTGACTGGAAACATCAGTGATTGTAGCACCCATTTTCGCCCACCACTCCATTACATAACCTCGCGTCCCTACCAACCACCGGTGACCCGTGACCTAAAGCCCGCCGTCGCTCTATCAATGGCCGGGACTAACTCGGTGATCCCAACCTCACCAGTTCGCACGCCAGAATCCTCTAACCTGAACATTGCTACCCCTATTACTCATAATCTTAGCAATATGTCGACTGTAACAACCCCCCCCAATCCTGGGGCCAACTCAGATTCAGCTGATCCAGCGCATAACTCTGTGACAGACGACCAAAACCCGGGGCCAGTTAGCCCGAATTCTTTGTCTTGCTATATTCCCAACAAGAATATCACCTCCCTTAACGAACTTGCAGCAGATCTAAAATCCTATTATTCAACCCTCCATAACATACAGCAAGAGTCGACAGCTGCAGTTGATAGGAAGGTTGAGCTATTGGCTGGGGATGTAAAAAGCATGGGAACTGAATTCAAAGGCCAAATGGACTCCATGAATACTAGAATTTCAGCCATCGAAAGTGACCACTTACCTAAGGATGAGTTGCTAAATCAAATTTCGACTATGGTTACCACTGAAACCAAAGCTAGCCAGGCCGCAGCCAGAGCTGAATTAGACACCCACATTGATACCACAAACAAAAAATGGGCCAAATGGATGAAAGACTCTACCGCCACCCTGGAGAGAAAAATAGAAGACTTCAACCAAAAACTACTTGGCTATGACACTAAAATAAATGAAATGGTCGGAGACATCGACTCAAACCGCGCCTGGCAAACACATACCCCCTCAATCGCTTCTAACAACACCATTGCTATAGCGAAAGCAGAGAAGAATCTATCACTGACCAATGATAAACTGGAAACCATTGATTCCAAGCAACGAAGCAAGAATGTTATCATTGATGGTCTACCAGAAAAAACAGGGGAAAATATACAGAAACGAATCACAGATCTTATCTCTCCAGTTATCCAAAACTTCACCACTAGAGATATTGACATAACATACCGCCTGGGACGCTTCAACAAAGACAAAACTCGGCCTATACTGGTTATCTTCTCCTCGTCGAGGACCAAGGACCAAGTAATCCAACTCTCCAAGCAAATAAAAGCCAATGGCAACAACCGAAACTTATGGATAAATGAGGATATGACCGAAGACACCAGAAGAAAAGCAGCAATGTTCAGAAAGTGTCACAAAGCGCTAAAAGATCTCGACCCAGACAACCTCCCAACACTTAGTACCAACTATATCACCTATCTGAAAAAAAGATACTATTGGGATGATTTACCAAAACTAGTGGATGGAGCAAGGCCTGAGGACCAAAAATCTGAGGAGTATAAGATGGGAACAGCATTTGGGTACCAGGGGGAGCATGTATATGCTTCCAATTTCTACCAAAAGCATTTCTGGTACCTAAATTGCAGATTTTCATCAGCTGAACAAGCTTATCAATATCGGAAACTCATCGCAATTAATGAGTGGGATCTTGCTACAGCTGTTCTTCATACAGATAACTAGGAGACCCAGATTTTGACCCTGACCGTTTCGAGGGCGAGAACCACCAGGGCAATCTTCTTACCGACATTAAAGAAGAGCTACTACGCGAGACTACACCTTAGAATGGCAGGACGTATGGATTTCTGTGTCATTGGAGATTCCAGGACAAGAAAACCGGAGCAATATTTAGACAACTACATTGACCCCACCACCCTTACCACCCACTCGTACTCAGGTGCCTCGTTAAAAATATCTGCCTATCTTGCACAAGACGCTGTTACAAGACACAAGCCTCGCCATATATTCATGATGTCAGGTTTGTGCACAGTCACGCGCAAAAACTCGACCACCAAGCAAGTGTCACTCGCCAATATAAACATCGGGGAATCCATCCAAACCTATATAGCGGACATGGACTACGTGGAAAACTTGCTGGAGCAAGCAGTCTACCCCAAATCTACGTCCATTATATTCTGTCCCATTGTGGGTATGGATCTCTCCACATATAATGGCCAGAGCAGCGCCCACCCCGAGCAAGACAACCTAAACGCCATTGTTGAGGGAGTAAACAAAGCGATCTTCAACAGAAATGAAAATCTTCTGCTCCTCACACCCTTCACCAATACTTTTGTGCATCCAAATTTCTATGGAAGACATAAGAATATCTACTCAAGGCTACCAGATGGCTGTCATCTTCCGCCTAGAGGCCTCGACGAGTGGGCCTGGAACATTATCGTCAATGATGTGAGCCAAAAGATGTGTAATATAAACCCACTGGGCATCTTTCTTCAAACTATAACTAATAATCTTGCAATGGTCCCCTAAACCTACCATTCCTTCTTGTTTCCCATTCTGTGGCGCAGAATCCATTCACTCCAACCTGTCATAATGTATCCGTCCAACTTTGGGCAATTAAAGTGTACCAAAACTTAGAATAGAATAAATTGCTATATGTTTCATGTTCTTTACATAAATGATATCTGGTTTGATCTCATTCATTCCTTAACGAACCATTTGTTCACCTGATTGTCTGACCCAACAATCTGTGTCTCACTAAGGGCCTCCCTCGGGTATGTGATTTTGACAAGAAATCTCATTTTTTAATAACTCACTTGACTTTGTCCATTCTCGTCGATGATGGAAAAACAAAAAAAGTTTATTAACAGATTAGATCATTTCCCTGGGGAGGCCCCAACCGATCGGTAATATCATTCTATACCAAATTGTTATTATTACCTAGCCTAATTGACTGTACATATCACTCTAACTTATGACTTTACAAATTACCTAGGTAAATCCGGTCATATAGAACTCCCGTCGGAAAAATTAATCTGGTCTAAACCGACCAATGACTGACTCAATCAGTCAACTTCATAAGCTAGCGTGTGCCAAGGGCTTTAAGATCGCAAGCCTTAATGTGCGTAGCCTTATGAAAAACCATGAGGAGGTGGAGTCTTTTCTTTTCAAGTCAAAGGTAGATGTCCTTCTTATTTGCGAGACATGGCTCTCTGACAGGGTATCCAGTAACCAATTACTTATACCAAACTATAAATTGATAAGGCTTGATCGTTCTAGTGGGTGGTCCAAAGGAGGGGGAGTCGCTGCTTACGTTAAGAGCACCATTGGAGTCGATATTGAGAAACTCTCCAACCTAAATGTATGTAACACCAATATTGAAATACAAGTGCTGTTGTTTAACACTGTGAACCAAAAAACAAAAACAATCCTCAATGTTTACAGGCCACCTAGCGGCCTCTATTCAGAGGCCATTAAATCTCTACAAACAGTTATCAGCAACTTGTCTACAAACCACGAAATTTACCTTTTAGGAGATTTCAACATAAACATTAATGATGGCACGGCTCCCTCTAGGGAATTGGGCAAATTTGCCCAAGTAAACCAACTCATCCAATACATTGATGCCCCCACTAGAATTACCACCACGACAGCCACGATCTTAGATCATGCATATTCAAACTCGAAATACATTTCTTCACATGGGGTTATAGATCTGAATATCTCTGACCGTTGTCCTATTTTTATCATTAGAAAGAAACAAAAAATGACGTACACAAAAACCTCCTTTGAGGCCAGAAACTATGCTCATTTTGACGAAAATATTTTTCTTGATATCCTCAGGGACCATGATTGGACACAGTTCTACTCCTCACGTGACCCAAATACTTGCTGGGAGTATATGGAAGCCCTCATTTACCAGATACTCGATCGTATGTGCCCTGTCAGAGAGTATCGCAATGTCCGTACACGCTGTGATTGGATTAATGGCGAACTTTTTGATCTAATGAAGTTTCGCGACAAGTGTTTTAAGCTGGCTAAGAAGCATAGGTCTCTTGACTTGTATGAGCAGGCAAAGAGTTTAAGAAGACAAGTAAATGAGCTCGCCAAGTCATTAAAAAATGACTATATCAAGAATTCTCTATTAGAGTCTGCGGACAACCCCCATAAATTCTGGGAAAAGGTGAAACCACTGATAAACCCAGAGAAAGTTACAAATGGAGAGCAAATAATACTTGAAGAAAATGGGGTTGCCTTGGATGGGTCTAAAGTGCCAAACTGTTTTAACGAATATTTTGCCACCTTAGGCCCTAAATTGGCCGCCACAATACCCCCAATTTCACCCCATGAAAGAAATTCATTTGCTGCCAACACAGCCAATGAGAGGAATTACCCCACTTTTCGTTTTGGCCCGGTCCAATTTGATGACTTACGTCATTCAATATTGAGCTCTCCCCAATACAAATCGTCCGGATTCCGACACATAAAAACTGCCCTCCTGAAAAAAATCCTCTTATGCCTGCTCAGTCAATTTAGATATATTATTGAACTCTCTTTGGTAGCCAGTTCAATTCCTGATAAGTGGAAATTGGGTAAAGTTACCCCCCTTTTTAAGGCGGGAAACCCATCAACACCAGGTAACTACCGCCCAATAACCACTATCTGTTTACCAGCGAAAATCCTTGAAAAAACAATTCAAAAGCAACTAATGTTCTACCTCGAGTCGAATGACATTCTGTACGAGAGACAGTTTGGATTCCGCTCGGGGTATTCTACCAATGATGCCATAGTCGCCTTTCTTAGCGAAGTCTACAATGCCATCAACCTTAAGCATTCTTGTAGAGCTGTCTCTCTGGACTTCAGGAAGGCCTTTGACACGGTCGACCACACACTTCTCCTGCAAAAGCTCAAAAAAATTGGGGTGAAAGGGACGGAACTGTCTTGGTTTGAAAATTATCTCTCTAATCGCCAATCACAAGTTAGAGTCAACAACTTGCTTTCCTCCACAAGCCTAATAACTTGCGGAGTTCCCCAGGGAACAACACTCAGTCCTATACTTTTCTCAATCTATATTAATGACATTCCCCTCCACGCGAAAAACACATATATGCAGCTCTTTGCTGATGATACGATCATCTGCCATATAGGCCCAAATATGTCAATTCTTTCAGAGCATCTTCAATCGGACCTTGATAACGTTGTAACCTGGTGTAAAGCCAATAAGATTTCGCTAAATGAAGACAAATCCAAGGTCATGACCTTCCTTAGTTCCCCCTCCCTGAGGTCCAGATGGAGTTCGGAGTCGTCTTCTCACAAAATTCAGCTGGGGACTAGACAGCTAGAGGAAGTTGAACAATACAAATACCTAGGGACTGTCGTCGACGGTACCCTATCCTTCTCAAAACACCTAGCCAGTGTAAAGAGGAAAGTTTCTCACAAACTTTGGCTGTTCAAGCACCTCAGAAGCAAGCTGAATGTCCAATTAAGCACTCAAATTTACAAGACCACTATTCTCCCATTATTAGACCAATCTGATATATTCTATGACGCTGCCACAAAAACAAAACTCCAAACCTTACAAACCCTCCAAAACAGAGCATTAAGAATAATCACCCGCACTAATCGTTTCTAAAATACGGATGAATTTCACGAACAGTTCAGCTTGCTACCCCTGAAGCAGAGGAGAAGACTCCATCTCCTGCAGCAGGCTTACAGAATGAGAAATAACCCCAATATTCTAGACACACGAAAAAGACCAACACGGCAATTTGACCCCGGAAAAACGGTTTTTAAATGTCCTACCCCAAGACTTGAATTGACTAGAAACTCCATATACTACAAAATACCACTATACTGGAATTCCCTGGGGGCAGACATACAAAATTCCGAAAAACCCGATAATTTTACTACAAAAATTAAAGCTAATGCTATTTGGGTAGATGACAACTTTATCTATTGAATCGGGAAATACTTACATTCTGTCTTAGCCCCCAACTTCTTTTTCTGGTATTGATTTCTCCTCCCCTCCTCATGGTCTTCTTCTTCACACACCCCCAAAAGGGGATTGTATATATGTTGATAAGTGAATTATATGTGTTCATAAAGATAAAACAACCAGACCCTTGTACATCGCTGGTTAATAACGATGATAGAAAAATAACAACCATATCTTTAAAAATTCTCGTAAATAACAAAGCGGTATAAACCACTAAGGGATAATTTATCCCAACACAAATGTAAATTATAACTACTAGTGTTATCTATCTTGCTTATAAATTATAAATTGTACTTCATATCAACCGAATCTTTATAAGGGCCGCCTGTGTATCGTCGATGCACCAGGCGTATTGTTACCCTTATTAATAACCAAATGTGTCCGGTAGGGCTTGAAACCCTCCCTATGCAGGGAGCCTAGACCCACCGACAGTATCACTTATAACGATTAATAAAAGTTTCAACAACAACAACAACAACTGGGTGGAGTCATTTGCAGATTGCCTTAAATGGGCTAATTTATATACTTTGTCTCTAGCCGACTTTATTCTTATATTTATATGTTGTTTAAAACTCAGTTTCCTGTCTATAGTTAGACCTAAGTATTTGTAGGTGTCAGTGAAGCTAATCTCGTTCTGACCTATGTACAGCTTGTGCTGATCATAGTATGGCTTCCCTCTCTTTCTATCTATAATCATTGCTTTTGCTTTCTTTGTGTTTAGGGAGATTTTGTTTTCCCTACACCATATGTCTATTCTATTCAGGTCTTCTTGCAAATTCCTGTTTGCTAACATTGTATTTGAATCTGAGGTGTAAATTACCGTATCATCGGCAAAAAGAATAATTTTGGAGTTTTTCACCCATTTATGGAGGTCGTTCATATATATTTGGAACAGGAGTGGACCCAGGGCAGTTCCCTGAGGGACACCACACACTACCTTTTGAGAACTAGAACTCATATTGTTTACCGTTACTGTTTGTTCTCTGTCTCTGAGATAATCCTGAAACCAGTTAATAGACTTTTTACTAACTCCTATATTCCCTAGCTTATCTATGATTCCCTCGTGATCTACTGTATCAAAAGCTTTCTTTAGATCTATATATGTTAACGTTGTTCCTTTATTTTTGTTTAATTTAGAGTAAATATCCGGGAAGAGTTCAAAATGTGCATCATTCAACGATAATCCTTTTCTAAACCCAAATTGATTCTGATACAGTAGATCGTTTGTTTCAAGACTGTTATATAACTGCTTTTGTACCCATTTCTCTAATATTTTTCCAGGGAGAGTTATCACTGAAATTGGCCTATAATTACTAGGGTCTTGCTTAGATCCGTCTTTGTGTATTGGAGTAATAATGGCCTTCTTGAAGAATCTGGGTATTGTACCCGTTTCAATCGACAAGTTAAATATGTACGTGATTTGTCTGACTAGAGAAAAGAGAATTGGCTTCAGGATTCTTGTTGGCATAATATTATTATGTGGTATCCCTGAGGCTTTATGTACACTGGTTTTCCAAAACAACTCTACAATGTCTTTTTCTTTGACTGGTTCCAGCTCAAATTCCGGAACATCTACTCTTAATTTCTCATAACCATTCCGACTTAACTCTAACAACTCATTTACATCTTCATTTTCTTTCTCCATATCAGGAGGTATAATTTTTTCTGCCAGGTTTCTACCAATGTCTGAGAAGAAATTATTGAAAATATCTGGGACCTCTTCCTCTCTAGCCGGTTCTCCATCTTCCCACTTGGTTTGAATTTTCAGGTGTTTTTTGACTTTATCAGGTGATAGTATTGGGTTGACCGTTTCTCAGAATTTCTTGGGGTTATTTCTGTGTACGTTTATTTGTGTCTTAAGATACTCATTCTTCATTTTAATTATATCTGAATTCATTTTATTTCTGGCCATTTTCGCTTTATTCCAATCCTCACTATTGTTTGTTTTCTTGACTTTTGCGAAAAGTTTATCCCTGATTTTTGACTGTTTTAACAGTTCCTTTGTGTACCAGGGGGGCCTCGTTTTCACCTTTTCAAGTTTGGTAATAGGGCTCATCCTATCTAAAAAATGTGTAGTTTTTGAATAGAGTATATCCCAACACCTGTTTACTTCTCTGGTTTCATAGAGTTCGGTCCAGTTTTCATTTTCAAGTATTTCTCTCAGTATTTTTTCATCATAACAAGTTGTGTCCCTAGCTTTGAATGTTGCCTTCTGATATCTTGTTCTCTCTTTTTTTTATATTTATATAGACCGGTAGATGATCGCTCAAGTTATATTCTATCGCACCAGAACTTTCTAGTTTTGTACAATTACTGAATATTTGGTCTATTAGTGTGGCAGATTTGTTGGTAGTTCTTGTGTTACATTTTATAGCTTGTATCAGGTTGTATTTGTTTCACCCAGCTTAGAAGCCCTACTTGCTTTTGCTATCTCGTGATAATTACAATTTATATCCCCCAAGATAACCAATTCTGTCTAATTTTCCCAGAATTTCTCTCAGGTGGGTGGTGCAATTCTCTAATTTTCCATTTGGTGGTCTGTAAATATTCAAGGTGATCATGCTTTTTGACCCACCTTTCACAATAGAGATTATTTGTATTTCTACATCTTTGTTTGAAACATTTAATTCTAGGTAAGCATTATCGTCTACCTTCAAAGTATCATGAACAAACGTCAATAATCCCCTCCTTTTTTCTTCAATGATCTATCTTGTCTTAATATTTGATAACCTGGAACTGTTATCAGTGAATTGTTTACTTTGTCATTTAACCAGGTTTCTTGTATTGCTACCACACTTGGCGAGAGTTTTGTGGTGAATGAGTTTACACCCATTATTTTGGGTCTCAAACTCCTTATGTTCCATGAGAACAGTGAGCCCTTTTTTCTTCCCCAAATCCTCAATTTTAAATGGTGCATTCATGATGTAAATATATTTTAGATCCCTTATTCCCTTTTTTGGTTGGCTATTATCGGGATAAAGCAATTTTCTTTAACCCTTCTAATTATATTGTATGACTTTAGATGTATATTTCGGTACTATTCCTGCTTGGTTTCCTCTCAAATTATAATTATTTCCTTCTTTCGTTCCCACTACTTTGTTTTATTTTGAATTGTTATGATGTTATGATTATAAAGAGCTCTCTCTGCACTCTGGGAAAATGGCGACGACGTTGTTCCCACGCCTACCGTCCACTTCATTTCGTCTTCCATCTCTAATATCTCCAGATATTCTAATTTCTAGAACTTCTTCTTTCTTCAGATTGTTCCTTAGTCATTCACTGATGACTTGAGTAGTTTTTCCTTATGTTATTCATCTCTTTTGCCAACCAAGGAATTTTATCGGGTCTCAGCGCTTAGACGTGCATGTCTAGTTGTCGCAACGTTTTCCCGCCTGAATCAAGTCTCTATGACCAATAATAAGTTAGTTATGGGCATAAATAGCTTTGGAATGGCAGCCATCCTGGATTATCCAATATGGCGGCCAAGATGGCCAACATGATTGGGGCAACATTGATTTTCATAATCTATGGGTCCGAAAATGTATAGTTCTCACTTTCTCCATCAAAACCCTATAGAATTACACAAGGACCCGGACTATAACAAGTTCAGACTTATTATCAACCTCTCAGATTTGAACGAACTGGTACATTATGAGCACTTCAAAATGTTCAGTTTACAAGCAAAAAACATATATTCAACTGCGACCAGCTCTACTCAAATCTAACTATTCACTGCGGGAAGCTCTTACCAAAATACAATATTATAACTACACAAATCTATACCTCACTCAGTACCTAAAATCTCGATGTCAACCATCAACCTCCTGATGAAGGGACACATATGCCCGAAAGCTTAAGAAAACCAATAAAATTAACACATCTATTAAATACTTCAGCCACCCCGACAGCAAGCCCCCTTCCCATCGGCAGTTTACAAGCAGCAATTATAGCAAATGGTATGATGGAGGGTTATGTATGCATGTATTATATATACACATGTGTACATATACATATATGTATGTATGCAAGTATAGATACATGCTTATTATGAATGTATACATGCATATATACACAAATACATACATACATACATACATACATGTATGTGTGCATGTGTATGAGAGAGGTAGAGAAGAGAGGGTGTGGGGTAAGAGTGAAGGGAAAGAGATGAGCGAGGGGACAGAATAGGAGAGAGTGATGGGAGGCAGAGAGAGAGTGAGCAATAAGTGTGAGGTGGATGAGATGAGATAGTGAGGGAGTTGAAAGAGAGAGTGAGGGAGCAGGAAGAAATAAACTGGGAGAAAAGATAGATCAATTGGACATAATGGAGGAGGAAACATGAAAAGAGGAAGGGGAAGAGGGCGAGAGAAAAGGGAGGAAGCAAGGATATGGAGGTAGAAAAGAGCGAGTGAAGGGAAAGAGCGGGGAGAGAGAACAAGGAGGGAGGGAAAAGAGAGGGGAAAGAGAGGGAGAGGGAATGAAAGAGAGAGAGGTGGAGGACATCCATGGAGAAAGGATAGAGAGGGGAGTAACTTCTAGTCCCCCATCTCTCACCTCTCATCCCTCATCTCTGACCTTTCTTCCCTTATCTCTCACCTCTCGTCCCTCATCTCTCATCCCTCATCTCTCATCCCTCATCTCTTGTCCCTCATCTCTCATCCCTCATCTCTTGTCCCTCACCTCTCATCTCTCATCTCTCATCCGTCATCTCTTTTCCCTCATCTCTCACCTCTCGTCCCTTATCTCTTGTCCCTCATCTCTCATCTCTCACCTCTCATCCCTTATCTCTTGTCCCTCATCTCTCACCTCTCGTCCCTTATCTCTTGTCCCTCATCTCTCACCTCTCACCTCTTATCTCTTGTCCCTCATCTCTCACCTCTCATCCCTTATCTCTTGTCCCTCATCTCTCACCTCTCATCCCTTATCTCTTGTCCCTCATCTGTCACCTCTCATCCCTCATCTCTCACCTCTCATCCCTCATCTCTGACCTTTCTTCCCTCATCTCTCACCTCTCGTCCCTCATCTCTGACCTTTCTTCCCTCATCTCTCACCTCTCGTCCCTCATCTCTTATCCCTCATCTCTTGTCCCTCATCCCTCACCTCTCGTCCCTCATCTCTCATCCCTCATCTCTTGTCCCTCATCCCTCACCTCTCGTCCCTCATCTCTCATCCCTCATCTCTTGTCCGTCATCTCTCACCTCTCGTCCCTTATCTCTTGCCTATCATCCCTAATCCCTTGCCTCTCATTCCTGAACTGTCACTTTTCACCTTTCCCCTTTTGAACTGTTTTGTCACACAAAACAGTTTCTAGTCCAATTCCTTGCATACCTTCGATACTACATAATATTATGTGATGTGTTACAGGGAAATAAGTCACAATGTTATATTTTGTATTTCCCATATCTTTATTTAATGTCTTGGGTATATATTTGAAAAGATGACACACAGCCATTTCCAATGATTGAAAACAGTAAGAAATCTTATAAGTATTTCTACATTTTAAGTTTGATATTTTTATTCTAGATAAAAAGTTTGCAATATTTGTGGGTGAACAATTACCAGTAAAGCAACTAAATATGCTCCATATGAAGACTTTTAAAGAGATAAACCACAGTTCAACTGGGAAAAAAACTGAAAACAACATTTTGTTTAAACTTTGCCTTGTGAAAGAACAAGGTTATGTGAATTCAAAAAGCCAATAAAAACAATATGTCACCGGCTTAGTTTTCATTTCTGGGAGCCCTAAAATTTAGGGTTGTTCACTATAGAAGTCCATGAGAAAAGGACAACTTTTTCGTGTTTTCACTGTAAAAAGAAAATTGAAAATAACTTTTCCCTAAAAATCTCTGTAGACATAGCTAACATATTGCTTTACCCTTTAAAGCAATAAAATATGGGGGTCACCATATTTTTAAAAAAGTTATTCAACTGAATCTGATTCCCAATGAGTTAAAAACAGGAATATTGAAGATTTTCAATGCTAAATAATATTGTTCAAAATATGTTGATACCCTGTTCTTTGATGCATGAGGGTAAACCTGTATAGTGTCTATGTTTAGAAGACATTTTAACTGGAAAACTGTTAACTGTTATTTGTCTCTCTGAAATCTTAGAAAAACTAAAGAAAATATCCATTTTCCCCACATACTTCAATACTAAACTTTGGTGGTCTCTAGAATGAAAAAGGAATGTTAAGATCCATTTTTTTTTGCTTTTTGTTATCCCCAAACCATCTTCTTTCTCAAGACGAAGTTTGGAAAAATTATTGTCACTCCTTATTTTTCATGCATTAGTTCCTTGAACTCCCGCCTGCAGCAGTGCATATGACTGTGGTTTATCTCTTTAAAACGCAAGAATATATCTAATACAATGTCCTGAAATGTGTTACCTAGATTTATAGACTAAGAGTGCTAAACCCTACAAATATCAGAACATTTAAATAGGGAGATATTGTTGCTAAATATATTTTTGTGACTTGTGACTCATTTCCCTCCTCCTTCTCCTTCCCCTTCCTTCTCTGCTGTCCCCATTTCCTCCCTCTTCTTACCTCACCTCCTTGCTCCCCCCCACGGTTCATTAGCAGGTTAGATCTGTTGAGTGCAGCTTGACCCAGAAAATGTATCCCAATTTGAAGTTTCAACTCAACAGATCCTGCACACAGTATGCACAGACCCTGGGGTAAGGGTCCCACACTTTGGTGGTTAGGGGATTTCCCCAAAGCTAATGGGCGCATACACGCTACGAAAATATGGGTCAGCGCTCAGAGTCAGACACACCAAGACGACCCGGACATCGCATCGCATTAAATAATTGTATATACTAAAACTAACCCTAAACCTAACCTTAAATTGGTTGTCCTAAGTCTGTAAATTGGTTGTCCTAAGACTGTAAAGGGAATCTCATTGGTTAAAGGAAGGGAGAAGTCAAAAGGGCGGGTGCAATGTGGCAACTGAACACAGCACCAGCATCACGGTAACTATGAGCGGTAACCAAAGAATCGCATATATGTGATGTGTTTCAGGAAAATGAGTCATAAGTCGCAAAAAATAGATTTTGAGATACCATTATATTTGAAAAGATGAGATCTAGCTGATTCCAATGATAGTATACAGTCAAATGATCTAATAAGTATTTCTATATTATAAGTTTGATATTTTAATTTTTGAAAAAAAAAGTTTCCAATATTTCTGGTGGTTAATAAACAGTTGAGTAACTAAATGTTGTCCATATGAGGACCTTTAAAACGAAAGGATATGTTACATTGATTGTCCTGAAATTTGATACATTGATTGATATAGCTATAAGTGATAAACTCCCAAAAAATTAGAACATTCCAATAATGTGATCTTGTGAAAAAAACACTTTGAAAAATATCAATTTTGCGACTTATGACTCATTTTCCTGAAACAGATCACATATATGCTCTACTGAATATTTATCAGTGATTCAATATCAATATCCATTTGTTTTAGATGTTCCTATAACACACAACTTTGTCTTTCCCATCATGTATTTGTTTTCTATCATTTACACAAATTTTGAAAACATTCTTGCAATTTTCCATTAAATTGTTGCTAAATATTTGTATGTCAGATTTGAACTGAATCTATCCCAGCATGCACTGGCATAGACAACGCACAGTGAGCCATGCAAATCCCCAATTGGAGGTGTTTTGTATGGCACAATGGCGAAGCATAAAAGTATGAAACTGAATTGTTTTCTGCCCACAGGTGATTATAAAGAGCTCTCTCTGCAATTGTGTGATCACTCCACCACCACAAACATCCCTATACTTCTGGCTATATTTGTAATATACCGTAGGGTTTACTATAGGAGACGAAACTTGGGCTATTCATTCACTCAGGCTAACATGAAGGAAAGCATTAAAGCCCTTGTGTGGGTTGTTAAGCTGAATCTACTGGTTTCACTGATTGGTTACCCTGGTAAGTTTTAACTGTCCATGATTACTATGCTATAAGTATGAATACGCATTCAATATTGTTTTTTTTATTACAATCAAGACAAAAAAAAGTGTTCATTTCTGTGACCCACTGTTTCTATTTAGCTCTTTTTCCATTTCTCATGCCTTGAAAATCTTCATTCTAATTGGAAATGTAATAATGTCACTGACTACTAGCTAGGTGTATCAAGGGCTAATCAGATACATGGTTGTCCTTTTTGTTATCCAAGATTGTCAATGTAGATTAGCTAGAACGAGAATAATGATATGATTCAGAGAGGCAGGCAGTAGCAGGAATCTCAACAGAAACAATTTTCTCATCAAGGCTCCTACCTTAAGTATTCTTCAGACCCGATACCTTGGATACATTAGGTAAAATACATTTTCTAAGTAAACAAAACAATACTATACAGGTATCCCAGTTGAGTTAAACAAGGCCCTCCTGACTGCTACTATATCCTAATTTATTGTAGCTAGGTAGATGCCATTAACCAATTTCCTATACCAGGTAGAGCTAATCCTCTCATAAACACAAGCTAAATCGAGCAACGTCCTCGTACCTGTCCTAAACATTATAAATATAAAGTTACCAATACCAACAATAATTTCATTTGACAATGCACTGATCAATAGAAACATAATTATCATATGTAATTCAATGAAACTTCTTTTGTAGCATATGTACATATATTTAAGGGTTGGTATACATATATATACATGTATACTGTTCACAGCCGTGTCTTTAATGTTGTTTCTTAACTTGGGCCAAAACGATATAATTCAACAGGCTTTCATGGACAATGTATCTCTAGTTTTACTGTTCTCATCAGTTGTCTTTCGGATGTAGTTTGGTGAGAAAGTTGTATGAGCATTGTCTAAAATATGGGTCTGATCTGGGAATATTAGAGTAACACAATTCAATTGTATTTACATTATATATGCCTAAATATGAATATCGTTTTTCTCACTACAGGCTACTGAGATTTGTATATATCCCTATACTAATATATTGTATATAATATTTGTAAAGGGAATTCGCGAATACATAGAAGTACACCTACATGTCTTATTTCAATTCGGTCGTACTAAATTGCCATGCGCGCCGCCTAGTATAAGGCATATCAACGGTTTTCTTCTGTACTTTTGCCATTTTCCTCGACCTAATAGCAGCCCAGCCAGGCCAATGTCTATGGGACCGATTCTTCGACGGGCCTTATGTATGAAAATTCCATCTTGGGAATTATTTTGTCTACCTAGTAACTTAATTTGAATGTTTTTCTCGATGATTAAGCTGCTTTAAAGAAGATGACATTAATTTATAATATTTACCAATGGTATACATACTTAGTATGCATATGCTACGGCATTGTTATGTTGACCGTGGCATCCTTTTCCGACCACCCACGCTGTCTGGTGTCAGTACAAGAGACAATCTAGTCGCGGTGAATTACACACCACATTCTATTACAGATCACATTTAGGTGGACAAGCATGCCTTAGCAATGAATTCTGGTGTACGACTGTTGGTTGCATACCAGGTGCATCAGTTTGTGATGGAGTAGTTGATTGTACCTCCAATGGAGCAGATGAAATGGACTGCGGTAAGCTTAATTTTCCTGATACTGAATTGATCCATACATTATATCATGCATAACTAGATTTTACTAGAAGGTTTAGATTCCTCCCATTGATTTCCATAACATAGAGACCCACAAAATACACCACATTAACCAAATAATTAAAATACACCACATTATAATTTAAAGACTTTTTTATGGTAGTGTAGGCATATTAAGTGTGCCTGATTTCCTGATACAGTATTGGATGTGGGTGAAATATTTTGATTCTATCAAACTGTTGGAGGGTAATATCCCAGGTGTTCCGCCACACCTGGGGTAATCAAAAGGGAGCGGAGGGGTAAGAGGGAAGGGCAGGGAGAATCCGCTGGGTTCCAAGGGCAAGGTAGGGGACAGAGAAAGATGAGGAAATTCAATCTTACACAAGTCATGGACAGCGCATGACCATGGCATGATTTTTGGGTGGAGGTCAGTCCACATGGAGGAGAAGGATTCTCTCTCATCCAATTTTTCAGACGAAGTTTGGTAAGGCTGCGGCAAATATTTCGATTTCTACACCTATATAGATGCTTCAGGAACCATAATTTTGTCCTTATTTGGCCTATATCATTAAACCTTATTTATCAAATGATATTGTAAAATCTGAAGAGAAATTTGTCAGATTTTTGTGTTTTATTATTTGTCTCATTCAGACATACATCTGGCACCCCCCCCCCCTACCAACAGGAAGGCTAATCAAACTTTCTTACCGCCACAACACTCATGGATCGCTTATCACTAAAGTCCAAAGGTACCAGTGATGTCCAGGTCTGACCGTTATCTCAAGGTTGATCACATGGGAAGGGAGGGAAGCGACTGACCGCAAGGTCAGGGGATGGGGTATTGATTAGGAGCGGGAGGGAGAGGGGAGGGGAGATAACCATGTGACCTGGCCACTACACAAAGGGATGGGTCAGTGTGACAGTGGTCACTCTGACCCTCATTTTGATATTTCTCTGTTCATTGTTATCCTGTGGCTGATTGGATCTCTTATCTAACCTGGTAATTAATTGGTCCAGCGAGTATAAACCGATCAGCCCAGGCCCTGTTTACAAAATTGTAATCTAGCTAGCATAAAAGAATAAAAAATGATTACAGTCAACGTCTTCGAACTGGTTCAGCTGGCTTGAGACATATATGTCTGTGTGTTGAGTTGATTAATTTCTCGCTCAACTACTGACCCAAAATATTATGGAGAATGACCCACAATTCTTCAATATAGTGTAAATTTAAAAAGTAATTATGTCAGCAATATTAAATAACAACATAACAGCTAGGAAATCGATGTTGGCTGCCCACATAGGACCTGGTTGTAACCAAACTTCTGAACAGAATTTGTATTTGTTTGCAACTTTGACAGTTAATTACAGTGGAACTATTCAATTATTCAATCCCATATTCAGTGGCTTTTGAGTTCTACCCATCATTATTGATATCCTAAGATTTCTCGTTTATAAATTGAATATTTAGTCTGATGCTTTGGATAGCAAGCAGCGGAACCTTACGATAACGCGCCGGCTGACTGAAAGTGACAACGCACCTCTGATTGGCTGTTTCTCTGCTAAGCCCCGCCCACTTCACTCGGCCAGCCAGCGCGTTATGATCAGATTCCGACTAAAGCGGTGCGGGTGCGGCAAGCAGCGGAACCTTATAAAAATATGCCGGCTGGCTGAACCGTGACATCAGTGAATACGCACCTCTGATTGGCTGTTGTAGCTGGAGCTTCATTCGGCCAGCGACGAATATAGGTTCCGACTAAAGCGGTGCAAACTTCCGTCGGCCAGCCAAGCGGTGACCGTATTCGAACGTTGATATAAAAAAAACGGGACCTTGTATAAAGACGAAATCTTCAGAATATCTTAATCAATATGATTTCTTATGATATCTGAAATGTTGTTGTCTTCCCATGATTCCTTTATAGAGAAATGTTTTTAACAAACATCCACCTCTGTTTTATATTGACTATATCCCTATGCAAATAATGTTTTTCAACCACAGATCCCACATATACGAATATAGCCCTTGGGAAACCTGCTTACATATATCCCTCTGCTGGTGGCTACCCCGCTCCTGAAGTGGCCGTAGATGGGAACACAGACCCTTATTGGTCTGGTTCCTCTTGTACTAGTATCGAGAACGAAATGCCAGGGGTCAAACCTTGGTGGAAAGTTGATCTTGGTGGAAGCTACCAGATAAAGACTGTCCGAATATTGAACAGGATAGATTGTTGTCGTGAGTTGAGTGGCTTTAATTACAATAGATATTTTAAGGCCTTTTATCTGAATCTTTAGGATGGGTCATATAGCTATAGGTGACTGCTATTAATGGAATAATATAGCATGGTGTACATTAGTGGTTGAATAAAGTACCAGAAGCCGGTTTGGTTCTGAGTGATCTAGCTTGACCCAGTTCCTAGCTAGTCCCAGTTCCTTTCCTATGTACCTTGAATGGCAACCAACTTAAACTTTGGTGAAGTATTGCCTATCTATTGTTGTGAAATCCAGTCTACTATATCCTATTAATGTAATGTTATTTGTAAAATATTTCCAGTGCAACTTCTAAAAACATTCAAAATCAATCTGAAACTGATTGACCTAATATAATCATGTTATATTGTTTGTTTCAGCGGAAAGGTTGGATAACTTTGAGATCTATGTTGGATTTGATAATCTAACCTTTTCAAACAATGTATTGTGCCACCAACAGATCTCACCAGTGGGCGCTGGCGCATGGCATGATGCAACCTGTCCACTTGTTGGTAGATTTGTCATCATTCAGATCTTTGCACCTTCATCCCTCTATGGCCAGCAATGGCTGAGCCTGTGTGAAGTGGAGGTATTAGGAGGTAAAATTCTGCTCAATTAGGCTAAAAAGGATAAAGAGTATAATGATATTGGTTTGATTTAAATATGTTGGAACTGTAGTTTAATGTTCAATTGTGTCTTAAACGTGGGTTACGGCAAAATATCTGACTACTTTGACCACATTGTCATTGTAGGTTTCACTATCTGGGAGCCTGAGCTAATTTGCACCGTAATTGTATATTTTCTCCCGAATAATTACGATTGATCTGCATTTTGGCCAATTTTCAAACATCTTATAACTGACTAGCAAAATACCCATCCTCCGAACAATCACCCTCTCTCCCCCACACTTCCCCCTCTCCCCCACACTTGCCCCTCTCCCTCTTTTCTCTCCCCCTCTTCTCTGACTTTCATACCTGTTTGTTTCTGATTTTCTCCCCCCTTTCCCTCCTCTCTTCCTCATGCTCCCCCTCCCTGCTTTCTCTCCCTTCACTCGCTCCCTTCCCTACATCCTCTCCCTCCTCTCTTTCCCCCTCTTCTTTCCCTCCCCCCCCTCTGCTATTCCTACACCTGCTTCCTCACTCTCCCACTCTGCATGTAGGCTACATGTAGGGTGGTCACAATGAACAATGAATGAGCTTGCAAACTAAAGTCAAGTCAACTAGGCAGTGGGTCCAAAGGGTCTTTTGATCAGCCATTTTGGATCTATCAAAACAAAAGTTGATAAACCTTACAAGAATAGATACTTGAGTAATTCTACACTAAAGGCAGATTATCTAACCTATCATGAAGGTATTGTTGTGGCAGATTAAGATAAGATAAGATAAGATAAGATGTTTTTTATTCATCAGATAGGTACGACAAGGGTACAGTAATATAAAGATGATGAATAGGTCGACATGCCTATGATACGTCTTGGTACCATTTCTTCCGGCGGTTACCCGAATTTGGAGGACTAATTACAATTAGAGGCAATATAGAGAAATGAAATGACAAGTTAAAATACAATAAAATGCTACATTTAGTTTCTGTATTACTGAAACAGGCAGAAGATATAAGACTATAATTACAGGTCGACTAGCCATGGTTGAATTGAACCAGGGTTTGGTAGACTAAGATAATATGTATTCAGCGGCGAGAGAAATAAAAAACATTATTTCTTTGACAAGGCAAAGCAACATATCTTTACAAAACAACAGAAACAGGAGACACTATTTCTTGGTCTTAAATCGAGGAATACACCTAGATTTCTTGATCGATATACATACTGAGAATGAAATAAAAGACATTATTTCAAAAAAGGTCGATCGCGGAGAACATCTTGATCAATTAGAGTGATATCAACAATTCAGTCGAACTCAATAAACAGTGATGAACAGTATGTCAATAGGTAATACTTGTACAATGTAATCTTAAATCGAGGAATACACCTAGATTTCTTGATCGATATACATACTGAGAATGAAATAAAAGACATTATTTCAAAAAAGGTCGATCGCGGAGAACACCTTGATCAATTAGAGTGATATCAACAATTCAGTCGAACTCAATAAACAGTGAAGAATAATATGTCAATAGGTAATACTTGTACAATGTAATCTCGAGATACATAGGACGAGAGAAATGTTAAACAGTGGTATACAGGTTCAGGGTAGAAGTGAGAAGGATGTTTCAGCTCAGGGCTGTGCTTGACAACTCACACATTAATTAATTTTTGAATGCTTTTCCAAAATTCCTTTCTAAGTTCAAGGTTTTGTTCAGTTTTGTTAAGTTTATTCCAGGCTGTTCGGGCTTTGTAAAGAAAGCAATTTTGATATAAGGCCGAGTTGGGATGTGTTAATCTCAAATTCCTCCTACTCTCAGCATGGCTTCTTGTGGGGAGAGATCTGAGGTCTAGATTTTCTTTATTGGTGGCGAGATAGTGAGCACACTCTAATATATGAACTCTTCTTCTCGATTTGTTTGGTAATATATTGATTTTTTTTAACTCATCTTCTACGCTGCATCTCTTGCTAAGATTTAGCGCAGCTCTAACTGCAGCATTTAAAAGGGCTTGTAGCCTATTTATATGGTGCCTGTTAGAGTTAGAGTAAAAGATATCGCCTCTATCAACAAGAGGAATAATCAAAGTTATGATAATGTCAATTTTTACTTTCTTGGGAAGCATATATCTGGCCTTCCCAAGTAAGCAGACTTTCCACTTTACATTGTTGACAACTTTTGTCACATGTGTTGTAAAGGAGAGGCGTTGGTCAATAATTAAACCTAGGCAGTGATATTCTTGTACCTCTTGTATTTGTTCGTCACCCAGGGTGAGGTTGGGGGATCAGGTTTAAGTACTGATTTTTTCTTATTTCTATTACTGAAATTTATGAATTTTGTTTTTGAGACGTTCATTGAGATTTTGTTTGACTTGCACCAGATGTTGATCATATTGAGATCATTCTGAAGTGATTTGAAGTTATTTTTTTCTGAGTTTTCACCTATGAATAATACAGTGTCATCAGCATAATGTTGAATTGTCGAATTTTGGATCACCCGGTGCAAATCATTTATATAAATTGTAAAGAGGATCGGCCCTAAAATTGTTCCCTGAGGTACGCCGAAAGTGACCTCACCTTGGGTGGACATTGAACCGTTCACTCTGACTCTTTGAGTTCTTTTTGTGAGATAGTCTTTAAACCATAGATTCTCACGGTTACAGATTCCAATTCTTTGCATTTTTTGTAACAAGATGTTGTGGTTTACCGTGTCGAATGCCTTCTTGAAGTCGAGGAAGACTGCAGTGGTGACCCCTCCCCTGTTTAGTTCCTCATATATCGGGGATAGCAGGTCAATGTGAGCCTGGTCAACCGATCGACCTTGGCGGAAACCATATTGCTTAGGGTAGAAGATATTATTTACCTCCATGAAGGTGGATAATTGTATTTGAATAACTTTCTCCAGTATTTTTTGCCGGCATAGAAATTCCAGAGATCGGCCTATATATGTTTGGGGTGTTTTTCGGGCCATTCTTGTGAAGAGGTGTCACCACTGCAGCCTTGAAGGCATCCGGCACCGTACCTGTAGAGAGTGACAAGTTCACAAGAAATGTTATTTGCAAAATCAAACATGTAAAACAATTTTTGAGTATTTTTCCAGGGATAGTATCTATTCCTGAACTCTTGTGGGGATCAATTTCCTTGATTAATTTCATGATCTCTTTTGGGGGAACTGGCTTAAAGCTAAAGTTTTCATAGGTGCGTTCTTCCGAGGGTTTTAATTTTTCATTAAGAAGAAGAGTCGACGATCTGTCTGGATCTGGTATCTTAGATGCCAGCAATGGTCCGACATTTTGGAAGAATTTGTTGAATTCATCCGGGACATTTGTCAAATTTTTGTTATCATTATCAACTAATATGATTTTATTATTGGTTTTTATTTTCTCTGGGTTTATAACCGATGTTATGGTTTTCCAGACAGCTCTGGGATTCTGTCTATTTGTATGGAGTCTTTCTTTAAGATAGGCTGCTTTCTTTTTCTTGCAGAGAGAGCCTATCTTATTTCTGATTTGTTTTGCCTCAATGAGTAGGTCTTTATCTTTCGTTTTTAGAGCTTTAGTAAATAGTTTATCCCTTTGGTTCATTAGGGTAGTGATCTCAGGGGTCATCCAGGACTGTTTTCTTCTGACTTCATGGAATTTTTCGATAGGACACATGCGGTTGACGAAAGTCAAGATATGGCCTATCAAAATGTCCCAGCAGGTATTGGGGTCTTGAGATTTATAAAATAGATCCCAATCTTGTTCTAGTAATATTTCGTTCAATATTTTTTGATCTACAAATCTTGAATTTCTAGCATTGAAGGTATCGGTTTCATATTTATTTCTACTTTTTTTCAGGGTAATGAAGGTTGGATAATGATCCGTAGTCGAATTTTCAATAACACCAGCATGTTGTATTATCTTAGAATTCGAATAGATGTGATCTAATAGTGATGACGAGGATAGTGTTCTCCTGGTAGGTTTATCTATGAACTGAGCAAGGCCATGTTTCTAGAATATAGCCTGCAATTCCATCAATTTGTTTCCAGGAGAACCAACCTCTGTGAGATCGACATTGAGATCACCTGAGATTATGACATCACCAGAGTAATCAAGATGGGATAGGAATGTTTCAATATGCTTTAAGCCAGTTTTTAAGGGCGAGCCTGGTGGCCTATATATGTTTGCTATAAGACAGGGCTTGCTTTTACCTTTCCTGACTTTTATAATCTGGGTTTCGATGTATTCATTGGATAGGGCGTGACAGGCAAATGAGTCTGAATCGACTTGGTGATCATCACGTATATAAATCGCAAGACCACCTCCTCTTTTCTTACCTCTCCTGTCCTGGCGAAATAACTTGTACCCATCCAAATCGTATGTGGTGGTACAGTGATTTGTGTGTAGCCAGGTCTCTGTTAAACAGATAACATTAAGATTATTGTTTGTCTGAGTATTGAAATTCACTAAAATTTTTTGGCAAGCTTCTGATGTTCCAGCCTATGAGGCTGAAACCCTTGATAGTTTTAAAGGTACTGAAAGACTCCATGGTGCTATTCGCCATGGGAGTTTTTAGTGGTCGATGAGGTATGCTACGGCAGCATCAAGCAAGTAATAATAAGATAATAATGTTGATATCATAGTAAGATAGTAAAACAGGTTATATTAGAGACTATGAGTACTCAGGTGCAGTAAGATTTGAAATAGCTAGACAAAGGTACTAATAAGTTTCTATGAGTACTGCTCAGGGGTAAGAACCACAGAGATCCGATCGATACAGCAATGGTAAGATATGGTTAAATGTGCATACAATACATAAGTACCGGTTGGTACATATATAAATACAAACAGGGTACATTAAATCTGGGTCATATATAAATACAAATACAAACAGGGTACATTTAATCTGGGTTCATAGTAGGTTAAAGGTAACAGTGTTTTGACATTGAGTAGGCGTTTTACTCTGACCACAGTTTTGATTATAGAGCTATACATCGGACTGACACGCCGATGAGCGATAACTGGGGACACTGTGGATCGGTGTGTGTTTTCATGATTAAAAAACAATTGTTATTAAAAGTTAGAAGCACATAGTTATACTGTTTCCTTAAGCTTCTTGTTGATTTTGGTAATCGTGTTCCCTTGGATGTTTTTTCCTTGGAACCGACGAGATGAAACTTGTCCTGGTTCTGTCAACAAGTCTGGAAACCTAAAGCCGGCACCCCACTTCCGGTCGAGGGTTACCTTGTAGAACTTTTCATACGGTTCAGCTTTTAATTTTTCACTTAACTCCTGATTTTGTTCGAACTTCTCAATGATTAAATCAGAGAGTAGCTTTTCCTCGTTTTCCAGAAATTTTTCTGAAGGAACAATTTTTTTGGCAAGATGTTTAGCCTTGTACGCAGATGTGGATTCACTTATCTCGTCATAAGCGCCTTCGGCCGTTCCCGCGCTCGTTGCCTTCAGACACTGGTAGGCGTGTTCAACAGACCTACACTCGATGGTTTCATGTACTACTTTACAGGGATAGAAGTTAGACATATATGAGTGCTCCCCATAATATCCAATAGATTTCCCTTGATCAATATCTAGAAGAGATGCTTCCACTGGGGTGCATCCTTCTGGTAGGGCATATAAGTCGTCGAGTGTGTATGAACGATTTTGAAAAAGGATGTGGTTGTAGAAGATCTCCGCTGTGTGATCATTCTTTCTCAAAAGAGCAAGACAATTTTGCAATACTGCCTTTTGATGTGGGAAGATCTTGAGTCCAGTTGTGTTAAACCAGATTCTAGAGTTGTCGTTGTGAGAGTTATTTATTTTGAGTACATTTTGTACTAGGAGTTTTCTGGCGTCCGAATCATTCAGGCTGAGTAGGATAGGCCTGTTCTTTCCTTCTTCAGGCAAGCCGATCCTGTATGTATCATGTATATCTCCAGAAGTGAATTCTTCATCGACCAGTTTCATAAGTTTTAATACTTCATCATTTATGATTTCATCAGTTATTTCGGTGTGATCTTCAATTATTACAATTTTTGAATTGTACTCACGTCTTGGATTTTCATTAGTGTTTTTACCTTGCTCATATTTGTCCTGGCGAGGACGGTGATGTCCTGGTAGTTTTTCTCTTCTGGGTTGTTTCTCTATGGTTTTGTGAGTATTGTTCGTAAACATAGGAGGTGCTGCAGCAGCTCCATTGGGCTTAGTTGCTGTGAAATTGCGGAGGTCGTCAATACTATTCTGGAGTTTTTGTTGCTGGTCCTTCACCGAGTTAAGAGAGTGTGCAATCTCCCTTTGTTTTTTCTCATGTTCAATTCTTGCTTCATGAAGGCATTGACCGATAGTATGATTTATTTCAGGTTGGAGATTATTAAGAAAAGCATCATTATTAGAGCCAATGTTATCCACTTTGCGTTCTAAAGAACCAATAGCCGAAGTGACTTGTTTAGTCTGGTTGATGAATTCTGTGCGCATGCGCACATTTTCGTCACGGTACTCGGTCAAGGAGCTCGTTATGGCGTTTGTGTGCGTTTCAAGATTTGATGACATTTTCTCCAGGATGTCTGTCTGCCTTTTCAATTGTTCCTTCATCATGGTATAGATTGGGGAACTCTCCGTCATTTGGGCAGATTGTGGATAATCAGAGCATTGGGATACGGGAGCAAGCATCATGCTATGAACTGGTTGAACTGGTTGAAGGTGAGCGTTTACGCTACTTAGCTGTTGTTGTTGTGGTGGTACTGGGATGAATTGTTGTTGATTCTGATTTTGCGGAACATATTGCTGTCTTTGCATATATCCCATCGGGGCGATCACTTGGTATTGATTTTGATTATGATCTGCCATGTTTATATTTAAGTTTGGTGCTAAAGTAGAATTGAACAACTTGTTTAGTGCTGAGTGATAAATGGTTCTATCGTAGGACAATGTCTTGTCGACGATGGGTGATAGTGGAGGACTGTTGTCGGGTCTAGGTTGATTGTGGCCCGGCATGGGACTCGACGTCAGGGCATCCATTCATGATTTTATTTTCAGATATAGTCGTCGATGTGAAAAGTCAGTTATTTAATCCCGGAGATCAGGAGCTGAATCACATTAGACACTCGAGAAGCTATTTATTGCATTTCATGATCATTCATAGGACGATGGGTGATTTTGATGGGTTGTGCTTGGTCTTGATTAGAAGGCACAGGGGTATGAGCGATAATCCAGTGATAATCCAATGATAATCCTAATCCGGATGTAAGCTTAATGGCGGCAGTTGAGATGGTTCAAACTGACGAATATATTCTGTCCATACTACTCTGATAGGGATAATCCTACTTCCGTAGTGCGTTCCTGTTGATCTTGACTTGTTTATAGTTCATATTATATTAGTTGATTATCGTTAATCCATGATAAGGCTTGTTTTTGTGTTGATGCTACCATAGCGTGGTCGGAACACGTTATACACTCATGGCGGTTATCTTAACTTTTTAAAACTGGTAAAGGTTAAAAGAGCCAGAAAACGATATTTTCAAGTATCGCAGCATACATAGCCTTCTAACTTGACCCCAAACATGGCCAGGGCCGTAACGTCAGTGAAATCTATGTATATTGTATGAAATGACCTTAAAAATACATGAATATATTTATCAGACTGTCCTGAAATTTGATACATGTATTCAAGCTACATCCAGCGTTAAACTACCCAAACATGGAAACATTCCCACAAATACATCTTGGGAATAACAGACTTTGAAAAATATTAATTTTGCAACTTATGACTCATTTCCCTGGAACACATCACATATGCAACAAACAAAAGGAACAAAAGGCAGGCGCTACCTGTTCACTAGGGTATATATCATGAGGAATTGTGAGCCAAGCATCAGTTCACATCAATCCTACCTAGACCGAGGATTTTGGGCCCCCTGGCCAGGCAGTAACCCTCATTCGAAGGTACATGCAGGTTAACATAAACATACAACACACACAAGCAGAATAAAGTAACTTCCTGAATACTGTGACAAGCATCATGTTCACCACAGATGAAACAATGCGGTTAAACCTACTTGAGGAACAACAACTGTACTTGCTGTTCAGATATAAAATAGAACAGATAAATGTCAATACAGACTAAATATAGACTAAAAAGTCCTGTGGACCATTACTGCCCACTGGGGAGGTTTGGCTGAACTGACCCACAGTGGACAGCACCTAGAGGCTAGCTCTAGTAAATATCTGATAACACCACAATACACCCCTTTTTCTTTTAAGAGCTTGAAAAACTTGTTTACAAACTCGACAGGGTATCAAAAAGTTGAAAAATGTCTACATGCAGGAGCATAAAGTGTCCTCACTACAATGAACAATAAAATTCTCATGAAAACTTCAGGTTGAGCGACAAATAGGAACATTCAGTGTCCTAATTAATATAAACAATCTCCTAAGTAAGAACAAATTTTATGAAAAACCTTTTTGTTCGACAAGCAGGAGCATATTGTTTCTTCACTAACTAGCAAACAATCATTTTCTGTAATACAGAAATGAAAAGGAATTCCCGTTCAATTTGTAGACATAATCTTAGAAGGCAAAGTTGTCCTAGAGGTACATCCGCCAGCCTCAAGGAACAAATCCCCTCCTGCCTAAACTTTCTAGCCCGTGCAGTAATCTGCCTAGGGCTCTCTCAAAACTGACTTATGTCTCTAGCAAAGGGTGTCTCAATTAGTCATCTAAATGCACAGAGCTTACAAAATAAATTCAACACAATAAAACTAGAAATATCTACCCTTAACCCTGCAATATTAGGTATCTCAGAAACGTGGTTGAATGAAAAAATCCCTGATAACCATATCAAAATCCCAAATTTTAACTTAATAAGAATGGACAGATCCTGGACTGAAAATAACAACCCCCATCCCAAAAGGGGTGGGGGAGTGGCCCTATACATCAAAGAAAACTTAAACTACTCTATAATGCCAAACCTATGCACTAGCACCAAAGATGCAGAATGCATTTGGGCAAGGCTAAATATTACATACACTAAACCGATCTACACGGCTGCCTGTACAAACCACCCAATGGAACAACTGACCAACTAATTTCTTACCTCACAAATACCCTTGCTTCAATAACTACCAACAAGAAAGCAGAACTCTTTCTTGTAGGGGACTTCAATATAAATTACCTCGTTAACAGCAGAGAGAAGAAATTATTAACAGAATTGGAATCAAACTTCAATCTAACTCAAGTAATAGCCACCAGATTCCACATCAATGAAGAAAAGACCCTGACTGGAACTCTAATTGACCATATATATACCAACTCAGACATAATATCACAGTCTGGAGTATTAGACTTGAACCTAAGTGACCATGAGCTAATATATACAACTAGAAAGAAACTCAAAACCAAATTTCAGTCCACAATAAAATGGAGCAGATCATACAGAAACTATTCAGAAGCGAATTTTCGGCTTAATCTTAGGAACAGATTCCACTGGGATACCTTCTCTGAAATAACTGAATGCAAGGAAGCATGGGATACAATTCTACATAGAATAAATACTCTGTTAAATGAAACTGCCCCCCTCCGTAAAATAAAAGTTAAAACCAGTAATGATCCCTGGATAACCCAGGAAATTGTAATAAAAGAAAAAAATAGAGCTAGAAAGTTGGCAGCCAAAACAAAGACTGAGACTGACTGGCAGCATGCGAAAAATTTAAGGAAAAATGCTAATAATGCAATGAAAAACACAAAGAAAAACTTTATACTCTCAGAACTAAATGACAATGAAAAGGACCAGGACAAATTCTGGGAAGTTATAGAAGTAATCTCACCCTCCAATAAAAAGTCTAATACCATAAATTTGACGAATGAGCTCAACGAACCTATAAACCCAGGAGAGATCCCTATGTATGTGAATGACTTTTTTGTAAATATTGCCTCTGAGTTAACAAAAGGACTACAACCAGACTGGAAACAAACACTCCACCAACACTCAGCTCTATACATGACATCAGGACTAATGTCAAAGAGGTCTGGAAGTTGGTTAAAGACATAAATATAAATAAATCCACATCTATTGAACACCTCCCCAATAAGATACTAAAAACAGCCCTACTAACTCTCACCAAGGAATTCACTCACAGCCTCAACTTGTCCCTAAGCACTGCGCTAGTCCCAGAGGAATGGAAAATAGCAAAAATCGTCCCACTTTTTAAAGGGGGAAATCAAAACAAAATAACTAACTATAGACCAATAGCCCTGCTACCTACCCCAAGTAAGATAATAGAGAGGATAGTCCACAATAGAATTTACGAATACCTAGAAGCCCACAAAATTTTTAATCAAAAGCAATTCGGATTCAGACCAGGAAAATCAACCATAGGATCAGTTAGTAAATTTACAGATGACATAGCTTGGAAGTTAGACACAAACATAGATACATTAGTCTCATATATAGATTTCAAAAAAGCATTTGATATGGTCAACCACAAGATACTTCTCCAAAAACTAGAACATATGGGCATTAGAGGCAACCTACTATGTTGGTGCCAATCCTATCTAAGAGAATGGAAACAATTAGCCATAGTCAATAATCTCTCCTCCACTCCTGTTGAAGTAAAAACTGGAGTACCCCAAGGTTCAATAATAGGCCCCCTCTTATTCATAATTTTCATTAATGACCTTGCAATAAACATCAGAAACTCACACTTATCCCTCTATGCAGACGACACCATTATATACATACACGGAATTCAACTAGATGAAACGTACAAAAAAATGCAATCAGCAATAGAAGACCTGCATCAATGGTGCAAATTAAACCTATTCTTAGTTAACACTGCAAAATCGAATACTATGCTTTTTACCAGATCAGCACTACACAAGAGACTAGCAAAATCCAAAGCCATAACAGATGAAGGAAACTAATCTAATCTAAAAAGAGTCAATGGCCTCACCATAGACGACGAGTTAAAATTCAAAACCCAAACAACACAATTAATTAAAACAGTAACTTACAAAATACATCAGTTACACAAAATAAGGAAATACATCAACCCCCCCTCAGCCCTAAGAATCTTCAAAACTAAAATTCTCCCTTTTCTGGACTACGGTGACATTCTCATTCACAACACACACAAACCCCTTTTGGACAAATTGCAAGGACTCCAGAACAAAGCCTTAAAATTATCCTTAGACTTCCCATTTGATACACCAACAGATCTACTACACTCAAGAGCTAGAGTCCCACTATTAAAAAACAGAAGAACAACACACCTCAGGTCGTTGGCTTTCAAGAGAAGGAATAATCCAGAATATACTAATACCCAAAATAGAAATACCAGACAAAACGAAGGTCCAACCCTAAAAATCCCTCAATTTAGAACAAGATTTGGTGAGAACACTACACAGGTTAAATGTGCCAGATCCTGGAACGAGCTTTCTGCGAAACAAAGAAACATAGGCACTATTGAAACCTTCAAGTCCAATCAGAAACTGTGGCTAAGCACACTGTATACCAACTACCTGCTTGTTAAGCACACACATGTAGTTGCTTCGAGTTCCCCCTTATAACTCACTAAAGTAGGGCATCAGCTGGATTACTGCTCAAATATTATCGAGTCTGTCGGACATATAAAGTGTTCTATCAGTCGTTGAACATTATTTTATCTTCAAAACCAGGATATTTACGCCATATTTAACAGAAATGTTTTTCGCGCGGAATGACGACGGGTTGGAGGCTGGTGAACCAAACATGGCCGACCTACTAGGATTAGATGAGTGGCCGGCTGGTGCCAAAACAGAAAAGGCAAGATCAGATTTGCTCAGGAAAAAGTTGATGTTTCTTGACAACTTAGTCAGGAACAACAGCCAAGAACTGAACTATCTGAGAGAGGCATTGGACACAGAACGTAAAAATAACACCAAGCTTACGAATCGTGTACGACAGCTAGAGGCAAGGTCTGACCGGGAGGAGAGTGAACTGACAGCCGTTGCAGATCGAGTTGACGACGCTGACAGACTGAAACGATCACTAAATGTGGTCGTCACTGGCCTGGCCGAGCAAGACAATGAGGATCTACGGGAGAAAATTGATAATTTGTTTACTCACCTTGGGGTTAACTTCAATGCTAATGACACTCTTCGAGCCTTCAGACTAGGCCAGAAACGTCCAGGAACGGCGAGAAATCTCATGATTCACTTGAGAAACATTGAGCAAAAGGCAGCCATGTTCAAAAATGCGCAGAAGTTGAGAAACGGGTACAATGGTGTATTCCTGAATGACGACTTGTCAGTCAACGACAGGAAGAATCAGGGTGACCTTCGTGCACTTGCTTATGTGGCGAAGAAAGTGGCTGCCTACAGAACGACCAAAGTAAGAGGCCTAACGTTAACCATCAACGATAGGAAAATAAAATGGGGCGAATGGGATCGCCTTCCTGCCGACATCAGCCTTAATGCCACGGCTATTGAAGCTACTGGAGACGAAGGCATCGGTTTTAAAGGGGAGAGAGCTTATCTCTCCAACTTTAGCCCTTGCAGAATCGTGGATAATGACACTGGATATGTGTACAAAAGTGTGGAGGCCAAGTTCCAGGCGGAGAAGGCCATTCACTTCGGTGACCCAGATCTTGCTCTAACAATAACAAACGAGAAGGACCCGAGGCGCTGCAAATTCCTCCCCCGGAATTTCCTGAATGACAATACCGAGTGGATCGCTAGAGAGGATGATGTAATGTTAAGGGTCTTAATGGCCAAATTCAATCAAAACACAAAGCATCATGATTATCTAGTGTCCACAGGTAACAAACCTGTAACCTGTATGAGTGTACTGAGAACAAGAAATGGGGAGCCGGAAAAGATATCCGAAAAGCCAAAGAAATCACGGGAACTACCGAAGGCTTCCGAAACATCCTCGGCTGGAGGGAGGTGCCCAGCCCTCCGCAGTCGAAGCCACAGTCCGCCAAGGCTGTGGTCGCTGACTTCAGGACTTCAGAACTGGTCCAGGAGGTTGGTGAGGAAATTGATCTATTGATCATCAACCTCAATCATCTCACCAGCTCGACTGGACACTATGGTCAAAGCAGGAGATGTACTCAAGCCCAAAAAAGGTTTGGCTCGAGCAGCCTCAACTGCCTTGTCAGGCAGAGCGGACAGCTTTCCACCCAGGGAACTTTCCGACCGACTTGGGTCTTGGTTGGACTCATCCGAAATCATCCAAGAGCAAACCCTGAAGTCTAGTGTTCGCCTCCAGGAACTTCAGAATTTGCTGCTCTTTCTCTATGTTGGATGCGTTCAGAGTCAGGATGAGGAGAGCTTGCTGACTGATGGTTTCTTTTGTAATATTCACACCATGAATATTAAGTATAATATGTATCGGTATAATTACCACTATATGTCCACATTCGTTTTTGATATAAACAATATAAATTGACGACAATAATCTGCACATTAAAAAAGAAACAGGTAAACACAGAGTAATGAATAAACCCATGTGGCATAGCTGTATGAATATGAATATCACAGAAGAAAAGTATCTTTGTATGCCTTTATACAAACAAAGGCAAAGTCTCTGTTATATATATTTTCTCAGGTTAAGAAATTAACAATATACAAACTGTGGAAGTGGCAAGTGAGTCTCGCGCACAGGATGTTACTCTCAGCAGATCATATATCCATTGTACAATTAGTAAACTGTAATTAGTAAAGTATTACCAACACTTCTTGAAAGAGAAAGTGGCAAGGTAAGTACTCAGAGTACTGTATATTTTCTCCTATCCCAAACTGTAAGTATTGATGAATATGTGAACACACCTGTCACTAAGATTATATCATCGGTATATATCTGTAATATAAGAAAAACTCAGAAGAGCCTTGTATTATACCACCTATATCTTGGCCTGACAGAACTAACCCCGAAAAGGGGAGTCGGCAACCAAGTATAAAAAAAATCTTTAAAAAAAATTTAAAAAATGTATCAATGTAATCACCACTGAATGTATCAATATAATCACTATATATATCAGTAATCCCAAATTACTATATATATGTATCAGTTATCCAATTACCCTATATCCATTAGTTATTAATTTTTTTTTTTTTTTTTTTAATTATTTTATTTTTCCAGGTATTACAGAGAGGGTTTGGCCTTTGCCACCCTTGTTCAAACGAGGATCATTCTCATAAAAATACAAGTATGATTTACACCTCGCACCTGGCTTGAAATGTCATTACATAGTTCAGGAAAAGATGGGATAAAAAATTGATATTAATATGGTGGTTTGGTGGAATGAGATGAGATGAGATGGAGGATTGTACATGGTGATTATTTATGAAAATAGTTCAGTTCTTATAGCTTAACGTTATACTTTGATATTAAAGTTGTTATTGTTTTCATTATTCTTGCTCTAGATATAGGTTTTTCAATCTTTTCTTAAAAATTATGACGTCAGTTTCTTGTCTAAGATCTAACTGTAAATTATTCCAAAGGCTAGCTCCCTGGTATAAGAATGCCTTTCTGTAGATTTCATATTTAGGCAATTTCTGCTCAAGGATAACACCAACATGCCTTCTGGTATTTCCAGGAGTTTTTTGCTGAAATATTTTCTCTCAATTATTGTGGTGGACATCAAAATGGATCTGCTTTAATAGGTTAAAGTTCATTTTCTTGTAGAAGAGTATGGTTTTTGTATTTCTATGGAGTTGAATTGTGGGATAAAGCTTAGGTAATTTCAAGGCCAGTTTCAATGCTCTGTTTTGAATTGATTGGATTTTATCAAGTTGATTTTTATTAAGGGTCATATAACAGAAGTTAATATAGTCCAGGTGACATAAAACCATAGATTTGGTAAGTTTCATAGCACAGTTCTTTGTGAGGCTGGCTCTGATTAGCTGGATTGTTTTTAATCTAGATGATATTTGACCTATCATAGAATTGTAACTCTTTTTTTTTTTTGGACAAATTTTATTCAGGTTGATAACAGGCATTGGCCTTACTTAATGTGAGTCGGGTTATACCCGGTATTCCCCCACACCCTGATTTTTAGCTATTACATTTGAGGTCTATAGGGTGTGTGAGGTCAAAGAAACATTTAAATTGTACATATCATATCAAGAAGAGAAGGAGAAAGGAGATGGGGGATGAGTTATGATGGTAAGTGAAATGGGGAGAGGGGGAGGGGTAGGTGAGTAATTAAGTGATAATAATAATAATAAAAAAAAAAAAAAAAAAAAGGGGGGGGGGGGGGGGGGTTGGGGGGGACATGGGGAGAGGGATGGGGCAGGGATGGGCTGGATAATTATAAACTTTAACTATAAACTTTGGGCACTGTGTTTACATGTGCCCCTGGTTTTAGCAATTAATCACGCAAAGGTCTTAATGAGTTAGGTGTCTGTATGACATTGGTCATAAGATCTATTTTCATCCTGGTTTTAAACGCTAGGGTGGTAGGTAGCAACTTGTAGTTGGGGTGTAAGTTGTTCCACCATAGTAACCCATCGTAACAAAATGATTTCTGATATAGGGCAGACACAGGTCTTTTCAACTCGAAATTTAGTTCACGGTTTTCTCTAAAGTCGTAGTTTTCGTCCAAATGTCTTAATTCCAGCCAAGGGACTCGACAAAAATGTAATTGTTTATAAAGAAATTTCATGACATTAAAGAAAATTCTCGTTCCTACTGCCATGGTTTTAGAGTCAACATGCAAGGCATTAATGTTTGTCCATCTAGGCTTTTTTAGAGCGAAGCGGAGCGCTTTATTTTGTAGGACCTGTAATTTACTTATGAACCCCTGGCCTGCATTTAAATAGCATATGTTTCCATAGTCCAAGTGACTCAGTACCATAGTTTTTATGAGTAATATTCTCGTTCCTACGTCAAGGGCATGTCTGTTGATGTAGATGTTATACAGACGGACATTGGCCCTGTTAATTATATTGTTAGCCATATCATGGAATTTCAGTTTGGAATCCAGTTTAATCCCTAGGTATGTGAAAGAGTCTACCCAATCTAAGGCAGTTCCAGCTATCTGTATCTGGGTAGTTGGTGCTGGTATTGTACCTCTAGAGCTTGTTCTAATGCACATGGCTTTTGTTTTTGGTAAGCTGAGAGCCAATTTATTATTAATACTCCACTTTGCAATTAATTCAGTGTCACTTTGACACTTTGTCAGTAATAAACCCTCTATATGGGCATCATTAATGAGGACGATGTCGTCCGCGAACAACAGCATCCTTCCCTGTAAATTCAGCTCAGAGATGTCCTTAATAAAAATATTAAATAAAATCGGGCCCAGTGTTGAGCCTTGTGGCACTCCATGTTTTATGGGCAAATATTTCGAGTGAATATTGTTGACCTTAACCTTTTGCATACGGTTCAAAAGATAATTTTCTATCCAAGTTAGGAACCAGATCGGAAAACTATACAATTTCAGTTTCTTAAGTAGCAGACAATGGTCTATGGAATCAAAGGCTTTTTGATAGTCGAAAAATACAAGAGCACTTAGCTTGCCTTGGTTCATATTATTCATTAATTTGTAAAGTAATAGGTTAATGGTCTCAATTGTAGACAAATTTTTTCGAAATCCACCTTGGATAGGGGCTAGTATGTCGTGCGTATCAAGAAATAGTTGTATCTGGGTGTTAACATGTTTTTCTAATAATTTCACAGCTATGTGTGTCAGTGATATCGGTCTCAGGTTATTGACCAGTGTTGAGTTGCCCTTTTTGGGAATAGGGACAACAGTGGCCCTTTTCCAAATGTTGGGAATTATACCGAGGTGGATTGATTTATTCATTAGATGTATCATTTGGATTTTGAAAGTTTTAAATAGGTACATATAAATTTTCATAGGTATTTCATCACAACCGGAGGATTTGGATAGGTCAACTTCCGATAACAATTCTAAGAACTGTTCTTCATTTAATAATTCATAAGGGGTATTTGGGTCCCCATGTTTGTTTAAGTGGTAATCGGGGTCTGTTCCCTGCTGGACTGAATTTGAAATCTTAGTTCCAATATTTGCAAAATACTGGTTAATAATCGTCGGAACTACGCTGGCTTTGGCCATGACTTGTGTTTCCGGGTCAAGTAATTTAATTATTTTTGATTGTTTACTTTTAAAAGGTAAATAGTCACTAAGTAGTTGCCAAAATTTTTTGTAGTCATACTTGTATCTAGCTAGCTGCTCTTTAATATAAGTGCTTTTTGCAGAGTCAACCCTTAAATTAGTTAAATTCCTATAGTATATTGCACGTAGACGGAATTCGTTATTATGCGTGCGTCGATATTTTCTAAAATATTTGTCTCTATTGAAAGCTAAATGTAAAATATCATCCGTGTACCAAGGTGGTTTGACCTTCTTTGATTTATACAGTTTCTTAGGACAGATCTTGTTAGTAATATTTAGCATTCGTTCATAGATAAGGTTCCAGGCATAGTTCATATCATTGGAGTCCATAAATTGGTCCCATTCAGTGTATTTATTTGCTTCTATGTCTATGTTCTCCTGGCTTAGGCCAGTCATGGAACGTGCATAGAAATTACATTTTTGGTGTTTCTCTCTAGTTTTCTTTTTAATATAATATATTATAATGTAGTGATCGCTTAGATTATACTCTATTACACCACTAGAATTTACATGTACAACATCAGTAAGAATATTGTCTATCGTGGAATATTGGCCATTCAAGCCCAACCTGGTCGGTAGGTTTATAAGTGCAGTCAGGTATTTATCTGCCACAAGGGAAAGTAGGTCTTTACTTGCATTACTTATATCATCAACTTTGGCCGTATTAATATTGAAGTCCCCCAAAATAGAAAGTTCAGCGTGCATGTATTTTTCTTTAACTGCGTCAATTAACGTACCGAGTTCCTCTATAAATTCCCTTACACTTGACGACGGTGGTCGGTATAGATTAATAAGAACTAAGTTCTTTGAATGAGGATATTTAATAAGAATAATTTGTGCCTCCATCGATTTACTAGATTGAGATAAGTTATTAACTATTTCATATTCCAATTCATTTTTAATAAATGCGCAAACACCTCCACCTATTGTTCTAGTTCTGTCTAGTCGCTCTAGGTTGTAACCATCTAAATTTAGATTATTATCAGATATCTTAGAATTGAGCCATGTTTCACAGAAAAGGATAGCATCAGCAGATATATCTACTAGGTCTAATTTTAGTTGGTTCCATTTCGACATGATGGACCGAATATTGAGACTTAAGTATTTAGCACCTTTAATTTGACTTAGGTCTTTCAGACTATTCAACTTGTTGCAAGGTTTAGTCATTGAACGAGGTTGTCATAATGTCAACATGTGATAATACTTTACCATAGTAATGTAGGACTCCTGGTTTACAGTACCTTATAGATAAATTGGCATTGGCCAAGTGAACAAAACACAAACACAAACTGGACGGATTCTCGGATAATGTCAAGTTAAACCTGGTACAAAGATTAGCGTCCTCAAGAGATATAGATATATTTTTGGAGAACAGTACAGCTCCACACGTAGAGATATTCCACGTAGAATGTATTGTTAAATAATAAATTGCCAATATTAAAAGGGTTGTCATAATATCAACATGAGGTAGTACTTTAACATAGTAGCCTGGGACTCTTGATTTACAGTACCTTATAAATAAATTGGCATTGGCCAAGTGAACAGAACACAAATTGGACGGATTCTCGTATAAAGTCAAGTTAAACCTGGTATAGAGATCAGTATCATCAAAAGAAAAGTTTTTGGAGATCAGTACAGATCCGTATACAAAGATACTCCATATAGGATGGAATGTTAGGTCATAATCACAAGCATAATCGTGGTCACAGTAATTACAATACTGAGGGGATCTTTCCGTGGTCTCTAAATCGACTATGTCAGATAGTGTATTAGCGGCCCGTACCATGTAAGACTGACAAGTAGTTACGTAGATAAATAGCTCAACAAAATATAACACAACATAAGCATGTAATATCATCACGTCTTCCCTGTCGACACATTGGTATGTTAGTAGATCACACATTTAAAACGTCATGGCAGCGTACTATCTGCTTCCCCCAGTCAGCAATAACAAACTCTCTCGGGTGCAGTCCGTCCGACAGGTAGTGGTAATTGTACTCAGTAGCTCCATAGCGCCTACGGTGAATTTTGCTTAGGAGTGTCGGCGTATGCAATCCATTTCCCGTGTTTTTCATACGAATATAGTAGTTGACGTCCAGCAACACCGTATTAAGTGTTGTTTGTAGGTGATGTCTTCCACTATGCCCGTTGTACCTGTTGATGTCCATACCTGGGATTGGACAATAGACTGGCGTAATTTGTGGATACTCCGCTTCGAACCTGTCAGCGACAGACTCTACCCTCTGAACCAGGTGATTTTCTACCGCGTATCTGTCACCAAATCTCAAGTTGCACACACCGTGTTGTTTATATGTTAGATCACAGATACCTGCAAACATTATGCAGAATCTGGGTGAATAATAATCGAGCACTGGTTTGACGGCATTATACAATTCCACAAGGCCTTTGCCTTTATGTGGAGAGATACGAATCTCGTCCGAGTCAACAAAGGGTGCCAAGTTGACGCCACGTGAGTCCGTGGCCACTATGGTAATCACTCCGGTCGGGTCGTCTACCGGGGGAGCCATACTATATGTAGAAAGATACAGTTCTTTTGGGAGGAGAAACAATTTACCTCTGTTTGTGTCTACTCCTACGTCCTCCTTTGCCTCTAGCGTTTTTTGGAGACTCGATACCGTGTTGGTGGTCAGAAAAATCTGTGTTCGGTGTGTAAGATTCAGACGAGGGTCCTCTCGACCTGCTAGGCGGCTGCTGTTTACTACCAGTTCCGGAGGGAGGTGGCCGTTTGGCTGTTGGCTCCTTCTTTGTAGGGGGAGTGACTGGGGAGGGTGGCTGTTCCCGACTCAGTTCGCGCTCTCTGCTGCCTTCACCTTTGTTATCCGTTTTAGTGTGTGTAGGCAAATCGGTGGCGGGCAACTTGGAATCGCTTGTCTGCTTTGAAGTAGGTGGTATATTTGGCTTGGATTTGGAGGGCGAAATATTACCAGAATGTGTGTTTGGTAACACATCTGATCTTTTGGCAGCTGGTGTTTCCTTATTGTCTGACGATTTTGCGGCTGGGAGCTTGGGGTCACATTCCAGATTTGGATCAGATGGTGTATTTAGCTTGGATTTAGAGAGTGGCGTATTTCCTGATTGTGTATTTAATAACTCAGCTGATTTTTGGGCTGTCGGTGGTTCCTTATGGACTTGTTCGGTCTGGGTTAAGGTATGAACCGTGCTCGATTGGTCAATAGAGTGGTATGATTGATCAGAGTTGACGGATAATCTATCTTCTTCAGGTTTGAGGTCCTTATCGGTTCCTATCGGACTGTCAGCTTCTACAGTCACAGGTGGTCTGACAATTTTCCGTTGAAGTAGAGGTGGTGGTAATAATGGTTCCTCTTCCGTTAGTGGGTCAGCTATAGCATCTTCGGCCACTGGCATGTCCTGATGGACTTGTACTTGGATATGATTCTCAGTCTCCAGGTTGTTGTGAGTGTCCTTGGCGGGATCAGCCTCAGGATTATGATTAGGATTAACTTCTGTCTGATCACGGTGTCCCGTCCCCTCCTCTTCCTGACCATACGCAATATTATCGTCTTGATCCTCCTCCAGCTCTGGCATATCCAGTTCAGCGTTGGCCACTGCTAGGTCAAAATCAATAGGTTCATTTTCTTCATCTTCCTCTTCCCAGGTCTGTCGAGCTGCATTTTTCTTGGGAATGGCGTCTTCTCGACGAATTTGCTCCCGTATGCCCATTAGGATGCTACCGTGTTGATTAAGGCCCAGCCACTTGGTTTCCTTGCTTTTTAGTGCTTTGGAGTGGATGGGTATTCCTATTCCCCACCATCTATCGTATGAGCATTCAGCTAAGGTGGCCTCCCCAGTATTCAGTAGCGCTTTTCTGGCTTGTTTGTCTTGAGTGAACTTACTAGAGAGTATATCTCTCATGTAAGTATATTTCACTAAGTCCCATTTAGTGTTGGGGCCACACTTATCTCCTAATTTCTTCGCCTCCCTCGGGCATATGACATGGGTCAGTGCTCGTGCAGTTATAGGATTGTTGGTACATTTCGCTCTTTTTTGTTGGTACGCTTGTTCGGCTGTGAAGTAATTATTTCCATCATATCTAAATAATGACTTACCAAAATTAGATAGAGGAGAATGTTCTCCTTGATACCCGATAGCGCCGGAGATTTGTTTTGTCTTGAACTGACTGATTCTTAGGCAGTCTGGTAGAGTATTTAATTGGTCGTGGGAGAAGAGATTATCGCCAACCTTGATTTTTCCTTTGGCTAGGGCGACATCAATACCTGGGGCAACTTTCCTTGAATTAGCTAATATTAGTCGCATGTCAGAGTAATTGCGCGCCATCTTCTCTGGCAGGTCTGGATTTATGTAGCATTGCTCGTACCCTGTGATCTGTTTCATCCGCGCTTTATTCCGGAATATTATATTCCTCATCTCTTCATCCTTAAACTTTACTATTATGTTTTTTGAAATCCTGCTCTGTCACTTTGGTAGCCTATTCTCGCTGCGTAATCCAAATCTTTGGCTTCGAAAGTGAGGTGAATTTTCAGACAAAGGTCTGCAACTCTAGCCCATGTAGTTGGCCCGTCCATTTGATTTTCATCCGGTGTTTCTGGTAGGCCAGAGATTATTACATGTTTCTTTCTCGCTCCGCGGTCTAGTTCCATGCAATAGTTCTCTAAATGAGTGGTGACAGCTTGCATATAATGCGACTCTAGTTCGAGTTGTTTTACATGCGAGTTCAACCTTACAGTATTAGCTTTTACATCTCCTACCTGTTTGTCATATGTGTGGAGTCCTCTCATTTGTTCCTCTAATCTCAGGATTCTCTCCTCCGCAGGTAAATTCTCCAATGGTTCGTTATCAGCCATTTTGGTGAGCACAAGGTATATGTTAGTAGAAACAATAAGGCCACGGCCACTCTGTCCAGCAGTGACAGAAGCAAACACACACAGATGACTTGCAATACGGGTGTGACAGCCGTAGGTACACTGAATGTATTTTGATCCTAGTATGTATGTATAGCGGGTCTGCCTATGCCACGTATACTGATTGTTTACCGGTATCATACTCACATGGGTGGTGCATTGTTTTTCCTCAACTAAGTCCAAATTATAGGTTTTGAAGGTGAATCTTTCTCAAATACATTATCAGCCCATCCCGGGGCAAGTTCATGATGATGTATGATACAAATGGATGAATAATGAAGGAAAGGGAGAAAGGTTTGTCCTGTCGTAGGCGGACCTCCGATGGCACACGTCTTACTCCATTGAGCGCTCACACACTGTACTCTTGTCAAATTTTAAATCTTCTTGAATGGTTATTCCAAGATACCTAAAGTGTGTTACCCATTCTATTTGTGATCCATTGTCGAGTTCAATAGGTATTTCCTTATTATGTCTTTGTAATTGGGCTTTATTCCCAATTATCATTGATTTAGTTTTACTAGTATTGACACTCAACTTGTTGTAATTACTCCATTTCATAATTTTCTCACAATCATGTTGTAATGATCCAATCAATTCTTCATAGGCTGATCGAACTTGATTTTACATGGGTAGAAATTAGATAGTGGCGATAATTCTCCTTGGAATCCAATTCCCTGCACTATCCTTCTAGTTTTAGTTTCGCCGATCGACACGCCCCCAGGGATCTTTTCTAATTGCTTGTGTCCATAGGATTGTTTGTTTACAATCACTCTGCCTCTGTCTAGTCTGGCGTCAATCTGCTTTGCTTTCGCATAGGACACAATGGCCCTCATGTCAGCTTGTTTCTGAGCTAATTTGGGGGGCAGATCAGGATTAAGGAAGCATTTATTGTTGTTATCGGTTTGTTTCAAGCTAGCTTTTCTCCTACTGATTCTTGAACATATCGAGATTGATGCAAATTTAATTAGGATATTCCGATCTCTTTTGTCATTTTGACCTTTTGGTTTCCCAATTCTTGTTACAAATTCAATTTCATTTGCTGTAAATGATTGATCGATCTCAGATAGAAGTTCACAAACTAAGTTCATTGTAAGCTTGCTTCCTCTCTCGTTTTCCCCGTCCTTTTCTTTGAAACCAGTTAATATCATGTTTGCCCCACTTTGGTTCGAATCTAGACTAATACAGTAGTCTTCCAAGTACGAAGTGTATTTTTCCAGCTCTTGATTCTTTTTCTCCAGTTCAGAGATTCTTTTGTTTAGATTTTCGTTCTCAAGTACTGTTAATCTGGCTCCCAAATTATCGATATCATTTTGCCGATCGGTTAATTCAGTTATCTTTACATTTGTGTCTGTTCCAATCTTAGTCATTTCAGTCGCATATGTTTGAAGCGCTGCTTCGAATGTTTCCTTATCCATATTTGAGCAGTTATTTCTACTTTTATTTAGACAGTTCAACCAACAACACTTTCCCAACCAATCGTACGATTCTCTGGTATTTACAGACCTGAAAACTACATCATGTGAACCCTTTGCTAAGATCTTAGGCCGATCGTTCAGCCCTTCGTTGTGTACTAAGATTTCAAATAAACAATCGTTACATATGATATATAAACAGTACAAGTTCAAAAGAATTGTTCTTGGAACATAGACTTCACTTATAGCCTGTATATGTGGACATTTGCCTAGACAATTGTCATTGTTCAGTGTTTTGTTACTTCGGTTAGCGCCTATGGAGCGTTAGTGATAGGCCTTTGCCTTGTCATACGTTGCTTGCATTCATAACCTACACCTACGATCGAGGTACATACATACAGACATTTCACAATATACAACAAATAAAAGTCAAGAATACATATCTGATCCGATGAAAAGGTGATGATAACTATTGTTGATGATTCTATGATGAAAATAATCCCAAAATATCCTTCAGAACCTCTAATTTGAGTTTTGAATGACGGAGCGATGTGCCTGCACAACTGTCGCGGCCGCCATCTTGCAACCAATTGATTATATCCTAATTACCTTAAGACACATATCATCATAATGTATGCTTTATTGATACCCCAGCTGACATGGAGGAAAGAGTATTATATGTATGGGTTAACCACAATAATGGGTAGAGGAAACAGGCTTCTCTAAGAGTAAAATAACCTAGACAAACTTTGATACCTAGAAAACTAGAAATCTAGTACAACTAGCACGCTTGTTGAGTAAGTCACCTAGCCAGCTAGCCAGCTAGCTGGGGTAAGTATATATACCCAGTTCCTTTCCTCCATGGCAGTCAGTTAATGAGTCAGTTGGTGAGTTGGGCACTGGGAGTAAGTAAGCAGTTGGACACTGGGAGTCAGTGAGTAAGGTAAACCAGCCTCTCACTCCTCCTCACTACTCAAAACCACTACTTATGGATTGTTACATTGATCAGGGTACATTAGATTTACCAAACCAATAAAACCATCTTCATACCAAATGGACTTATCTTTATTCAACAAAGTCTCACTGGCTATATAATACATTGTATTTTAGTCAGTGATGAACATGCGGAATAATATATAATAGTACATAGTAGTACATATACAGAGAAGAGGTATAACATACAATCTGTAGTAATTGTAATAGATATAACAGCAATCTGTGAAGCAGGAATAAGATGATACATAGACTTGGATAAAACATAGGATATGATCTACATAACATAAACCCCAGCTGATCAATATGAATGGTCTGAACAGATATGTCTTGTGCATAGAAGGGGAAAAACACCTGTTTTTACTTCATACATTGTATGTTATTACGTCGCCCGTTTTTGCGTGCAACGATTTAAGATAGAAACTTGGACCAGACAAACTGCAAGAATATCATGCTGATATAAAATCATCCATATCCCTTAAATGGTTTGAACAGAAATGCCTTGTGCATAGAGTGGGAACACACCTGATTTTAGGTTGCACGTTTTTACATCGCACGTTTTTAGGTTGCAACATTTGCTTGACTGAGGCAGAACTATTTAAGGTAGAATGATGTAACATGTACCAAATAAATTGCAACAATGTCAGCTTTCTGCACATATATAATCATCCAGATCGTTTGAGAACTAGCAAGGCTACTGACAAATAAATATGTTTCTATATTTTAATATTACAATTTAAATGTTTTTACATCGCACATTTTTGTGTCGCAACATTTGCCTAATAGAGGCAAAACTATTTACTATAGAAAGTTGTGACACATACCAAACAAATCACAAGAATGTTAGCTTTACGCTGAAATATAATCATCCAGATCCCTTACATATAGCGTGTATTGGTGAAAGTAATACAGGTATAAAATAATTGTAGTGCTACCTGAATCTGTGTTTTTGGGTTGCTGGTGGCAACCGCATTGTTGGTTCAATTCACTCTGCTAGCGACCTCGGACCAAGCCTGTTGTTGTTTTGGGCACCAAAAAATCTTTAAATGATCGTTTGAAATCATGAGATTTTGCTCTTACCTGTATCTTCGATGATCAAACGTTGTTCGAAGTGCAAGCGTCTACATTGCCCACCTTTTGGAGGTTACTGCAGAGAAGAAATGGTTTCTGTGTTAGCAGGCGTTGACAAGTCGGACCCGACTTACATGCAGAAACTTGAGGACACCTATACGGCTTCTATCCGAGAGTATGACAGTCTGGAGAAAAGGGTTCACAATCTTACACAGAACCCTGATGGTTCACAGAAGTCTACCGATAGTTCACACAAGTCTACTGATGGTTCGGAAGTAAAAGATCCAGTCCTTGCCATGTTAACCAAGATCACCGATCACCTCGATGCCTTGGAGGATCCCAATCACCGTAAGCCGCCTTCACAGTCTACCGACTCTTCGTCAGGCTCTACCAGTCCCAATGAATTGGTCAATAGCCCGTTGACAAAAGCTTTGGAGAAGTTAGCTGGAACCGAGGACAACAAAGGTAAATATCTCCGCCCGGAGATTTACTCCGTCCCCGATTGCAAGAAACCAGATTCATCTAAGCTGGATTATGTGAGTCTGGTCCATGGCATGTCAGCTGTTTTGTCTCACCTCCTTTCTTCGACAGACAAAAGACATGCTTCTTATATCGCCCACCTTGCCTTCGTCACGGAGATGCACTCGACTAGGAAGTTCCATGAGTGCGCCTCTATATCTTATGATAAATATGTAATTGATCGAGTGATTGATAGCAAGGCCGATGATTTTGACCCTAACAAACAAGGTTTGGGTGGTAAACTTCTCGTTGAATCTAGGACTTCGGACATTGAACATTCCGGTATTTCTGGTGTATTTTCTGACTTTGGTTGTTCTGTTGATGATGTACTTGATAACTCTTGTATTTCCTATGACTCACATGAATCTTACCTCGTTGCTGATACTCGTTATGCCGAAAACCTTGATGTTTGTAATGCAAGTCATGTTGAATCTGCCACATATTTGTATGATATCGCTGATGCTTTTCACCGTTACTCTAATTACGCCCCTGTTGCTGTCATTGAAAGCTTACCCTTATGTATCTCTAAGTCATTTGATGATGTATTAGGCGGACTCTGCACTAATTGGAATATTCAAGCTTGGGAATATGTAAGCAAGACTACTGCCTAATGAATATATTCATCTCCACATTTTAAATAACCATTTATTGAATTAAATATTTAAAATGAACTTTTTTGGCCCTAGCTTCCTTGATAATTGACTCTGGATGCCATTATTTTCAAGATTATATAGAGGACAATGAGGTTTTAGGAAATGTTATTATTATTATATTATTATAGAATTTTTATTTCTCATCATCAATGGTACAGTTACATAAAGGAGAAAAAGGGAAGGTATATAATAGATAATATACAATATGTAATCTGTCATCACACGCTATTTGGTATGTTGATCTTCCCAGATTTCCTGATAATTTAGACTACGACATTGTTTTAGATTTATTGTTATACATTTGTGGAAAATTTAACGACTATCTGATACATATATGCAGTTGTACAACCATAAGTTTACAATATATTTTGACAATATTATATTTAGTGGAAAATTTTAATTGTTAATGTTTGACAGATGTTTGATTCAGATGTGTTATGTTAATAATACTTATACAAGATTTGATGGAAATTCTACATCATATAACAATTAATAGTCGACATGCATGTATTTTTTTGATTTACACAGTGTTTAGACATTGATGAATATACATATCATGTTATAACAACAACAATTTTTCATATATACAGTTTGGACGGATTCTAACCTATACTGGTTTACAATTTTTGTGACTGGAGTACTGGAGTACTTTTCTTTTCTTTTCTTTAATAAGAACAAATATCTGCAACAACTTAATGTTGTCATTATACCGTTTCCTATATCACGTCATTGACGTTACAATTTATATTATCCTTTGTTGGACTATATTTACTCTTTAGAAATGTTTTAAATTCTTCAAGGGTTTTATATAGCTGATGCTTGGGGGCCAAGTTATTCCATAGTTCTGGAATTTGATATATGAATGACTTTTTTATTTTTTCAGTTTGAGGTCTTATTGTTTTCATTTTTTTTCCTTTTGCAAGTGACCTAAGATTTATTGGCCTCTTGTCTAGATTTATGTTTATTTGGGCTGCTTTAAAACCCATTTCCAGGAGGTGAGCCTCACGTCTGTGCTCAAGTTTTTCTAGACCTAAGTCAATATGAGCTTGGTCAGTATTTGACCTCTTCTCCATATTATGTATAATTCTTATAGCTGAATTTTGCGCTACTTGCAACTTTTTTAGTTCAGATTTGTTTCCACCACTGTACAATAAATCCCCAAATTCCAATAATGGTCTAATGGCAACCTTATATACTGTCAATAGAGTGCTCTTTCCAGCTGCTTGTTTTAACTTAGCAAGACTGAAAATTTTATTTCTAGCAGTTGCTAGACGTTTAATCATGTGTTGCTTGAAGTTTAAATTCTCATCTACTATGACACCCAAATATTTATATTTAGATGTGTTTTCAATCTCCACATCTCCAATATAAAAACCCGGATCCTGCAGTTCATTCTGAGAGGGTTTCTTTCTATTAACCTCCATGACTTTACTTTTTTTTATGTTTAGAGATATCATATTTTCTCTGCACCATAGATTCACTCTATTAAGATCAAACTGTAATTCTTCTTGTAATATTTTTGTGTCACTATTTGAATTATATAAGACGGTATCATCTGCAAATAAGATTACACTTGAATATTTGATCCACTTTTGTAGGTCGTTTATGTAAATTTGAAACAACAGTGGCCCCAAGGCAGTTCCTTGAGGGACACCACAAGTGACTTTTTCTTTTTTGGAGGTGTTATTATTTACAACTACCGCTTGGCTTCGATTTGATAAATAATCTTTGAACCAATTCAAAGCGTATTCATCAAGTCCTATTTGCCTTAATTTTTTATATAGCCTGCTATGGTTCACCGTGTCAAAGACTTTTTTAAAATCTAAAAAAGCCAATAACGACGATTGCCTATTATTTAGGTTGTTATACACATCTGTGATAAGTTTATAGTGGGCATCTGTTAAAGATAAATTTTGTCTGAAACCGTATTGATTTTCATACAATAAACTGTTCTCCTCCATATAATTGTAAAGTTGTTTCTGTACACATTTTTCGATAATTTTTGCTGGCAGGCTTATTACTGATATGGGACGATAATTCCCTGGTTCTAGTTTACTCCCGTCTTTATAGAGGGGTGTAACTAATGCACTCTTAAAAGCAGTAGGTACAATTCCAGTGTCTAATGATAAATTGATTAAATATGTAAACTGCGTTCCCAATTTCCTGAGTATTGGTTTTAGGACTTTAGTAGAGAGATATGGTATACCTGACGCTTTGGTGTTTCCTATTTTTTTGATGCAGTGTAAAACTTCATTTTCTACAACTGGCTCAAATGTGAATTTTGGTCCCATATCATCACAGTCATTATTTGCTGCCTTTATGTATTCTTGATACAGTGTTTCCTTTCTGCGATCACTGACTTCAATATCTATTTCATTTTCACTTACTGCCTTTATGTTTTTCTCTAACTTTCGACCAATAGTGGAAAAATACTTATTAATAATATCTGGTACTTCCTTATCTTGTGCAAGTTGTCCATTTTCACCCTTCATCTGAACTTTTGTACTGGTTTTAACTTTTTCTGGGGCTATAACATTGTTTATTACTTCCCAAAACTTTTTGGGATTATTTCTATTTTCATCAGATACCTATTTTCATCAGATACCTATTTTTTAGTTTTATAATTTCAGAGTTCGCCTTATTTCTAAATGTTTTCGCTTTGTTCCAGTCATCGACCTTTTTTGATTTCTTTGCTTTAATGAAAAGCTTATCTCTTTGTTTAGTGAGTCTGGTTAGATCCTTAGTAAACCATGGAGGCTTTACCTTTACATTTTTCAGAGTTTTTAAAGGGCACATTCTATCAAGAAACTTAACTATCTTGTTATAGAATATGTCCCAACATTCATTTACATTTCTTGATTCGTAAAACTGAGTCCAATCTTCAGTAAACAGAATTTCATTTAAAATTTTTACATCATAACATTTCATATCACGAGCATTAAATGAAGCTTTCTTATACCTGGTTCTAGCTTTCTTTAAAGATATATATACTGGCATATGATCACTTAGGTTGTTCTCAATTACCCCAACTTGATCAATTTTTAAGCTATTACTGAAAATCATATCTATCAACCTAGATGATTTATGAGTTATCCTGGTTTCCTCTTTGATAACTTGTCTTAAATTATGACACATGAGGACTGCATTTAGTTCACCGATTTCAGAAGATTTTCCTACTTTTTGCATTTCGTTGTAATCAATATTAAAATCTCTTACAATTACAATTTCACAATTTTTTTCTATGCTTCTTAATGTTGTTTGCAGTTCAACCTTACAATTTGCAACAGATCCATTTGGGGGTCTATAAAGGTTTAGTAGTACAACTTGTTTACTTTTTCCTTTTGTTATACATATTACCTGCAATTCAATATCAGGTTTTGAATTGTTTAAACTGCTATATTTTTGTTCATCTACTTCTAAGTCTTCGTGTATGTAAGTGACTAGTCCTCCTCCCCTTTTTTTACCAGGTCTATCGTTTCTAACTAGATGATATCCTTTGATATCAATTTGTGAATTTATTACACTTGGTTTTAGCCATGTTTCTTGTAGTGATAATATACTTGGGCCTATCTCGTACATCATGGAAGTTACTTCATCCAATTTTGGTTTTAGACTCCTAACATTCCATGAAATAACAGACAGACCTTTTAAGTTTTTCACTTTTTCGTACATAGCGTAGTGTTTCTAAAGAAACATGATTCAACATAAAAAATTCTAACCATAAAAGAGCTATTATGAACCTGTACCCCCCTAGCTCATGGAATATAAGAGGATACACGGATCACTAACAAATTTGTATTAGTGTATAGCACAGTCTATAAAATTGTCCATTCCTGCATAATCTCGTTCATTAGAAACTTGATTATTTCAGAACAAGTCAATCCATAAGTGAACTAGGTTCAAATCACTTTCAATCCTTCATAATCTCGTTCATTAGAAACTCGAATTTTTTCAGATTCAAGGTGATTAAAGGAGAAATCCAGACTATATACTATTATTATTAGTATTATTATTCTTTTGCTAATTTTGATCTTTATGAACTTTTCAGCTCACTTTTCTGGTTCAAACTAGTATGCATATATGCATAAATGTATATTTAATATAGAAATAGATTTCCCCTTTTATATATATGTAAAGCACAAACATATTTCATAACGTATTAGCTATTACCTCTAATCCTTCTGATACCTCGTTCAGTAGAAACTTGGTTTCATTCAGATATTTAGTGTAGGTATATATGAGTTTTTTGTTTTTTCTACCCCATATTTAATCAATAATGTTTTTATAAGCAAGTTTATGTTTTTCATTTCTAGATATAACACCAAGTCTCTTCATAAGTTCCTTTGTTTGGTTGTTTGTAAGTGTCTGTTTGGATTTTAGTGACAACACTTGCACATGTAATTCAGCCGGATCAATATAGATGTAAAGTATATGCATTTAACACACTTTTAGGGGGTTTTAGGGCATTATTACACGTCTTTATTCTGAACAAATTCAAAGGAAATCTGGTACAAATAATTACAAGGCGTCATTATAGGATTCTAGTAGGATTATAATGACCACCTTGTGCATTATACTTAATTTGATAATTGGACATAATTAATGGATAATTGGCTTGGATTGTGCTGGACTGGCATGCCAGTGCATTGGTGCCTTGGCTGAGTTGTATGACGAGTCATTATCACCCTGGAGCTACTCTGATCTGTATGGGGAAACATTATTGGTTTTCCAGGCGTTGGCTGAGTTGTATGGCGAGTCATTATCACCCTGGAGGTACTGCGATCTGTATGGGGACACATTATTGTCTTTGGACATCGTTGGTCCTTCTGGTCTCTCCCCTCCTCTCTTATCTTTTATCTCACCTCTCATTAGGGGACCCTCCCAATCTACTCTTCTGGTGTCAGGAGATAAGATCCTGCTATACTTAATTAATGCCTTAAGATATAAAATAGCCTTTTTATTGTATGTTTGAACTTAGTATGAAATTGCACATTTTTTGACCGACACAGTGATCTCTGAACGCATAATTTCACATGCAAATATTTCATATTTAAATGATAGCAAATACATTATAAAAATCGTTACATTAAAGCAACAACATTACTTCATACTGATGTCACATTTTCGTCATTGTAGAAGAATTTGTAATATTGATTTAGCAACATAGAGTGGAGGTTTGTTTGGTTGTTGTCAAAATTGCTGCCATATTTCATTGACATTTGCTCTTAAAATTTATATTAAAGAAAGATTTACGGTAGTATTTGGAAGATATTATCTTTTCTATCCATTCAAATATCAAGCAACATAAATACCAATACCTCATTATTCCAGCACTTTTCATTTTAATTATTTTTTCACCAAAAGTGACGGAGATCACTATTTCCTAATACCTGATAAATCTTGGTCTGGAGGTATTTTATTCAATTCTGTCAGTTACCCCGACGGAAAATACATCAGAAAAACCCTTGCCGCTGCCATTACATTGACCATTACTAATCGTTTTGGGGCTGTGACTTTTATTCTAGTTGGAACACAACTAAAAAGCGTTATGGCCCTTATGTTGAGACCTATCAATTACACAATAATTCAAAATATTATGTGCATAATTATTTGTTTTATTTATTTCTACTTTAAATGCTCATTTATGTAGAAATATGCACCATTCTTCGGTGCCCTTATCATCAGCATTCTCATCACAGACTCTACCAAGCTGCCCTGACTACAAAATTCATCATTAACATTCCAACTTTCGTCTATATTATCAGCAATATGTCTAGTTTATGTACGAAACATAATAAACCAATAGAAGCAATTTTTTAAAAATAAGATTTTTCACCCGAATGACGACCAATTGGTGGAATTGCTCATCATGTATGTGTCAATCTAGAGAACTTATGTGTGCTAGACTCAGTCAGCTAGTCAGCTAGTCAGTCAGCTAGTCAGTCAAAACATTCATATCTTTGCTTCTAAATGGCAGAAATTAATGCAATAAAGATCGAAATGGTTGTCACAGCTAGGAAAACATTTTTAATATGATTTATTTAGTACATTTTACAATCGAAAAGAGAAAAGAAAATGAGTTACACCACCTGCGGAGAGCCTCCTCCTCCCCCCCCCCCCCCCCCCCCCCGCCTGCTATCCTCTCTAATCTCACCCTTGGTGCCTCTCATTACGGGACCCTCAGCCGCCTCTAAAGGCCTCCAGCAGTAGTGGACATAATTGTAGATAATTGTGACCACATGTGCATGTGACTCTGAACTGTCTTGATATTTTTTTGAAAAAGGAATGATAGTCACAGAAGCTCTTAAGTGGAAGAAATGTATTCTACCAGTTTCTAGGATAATAATCGTTTTTGATTCATATTCCTACCATATATAGATCGAAAGTTAGAAGATAAGCTTGGAGACCTCCTGACATACAAGAAGAAACATCTCCAGACTGCTAAATAAAACATTTCTCAATCTCAATCTCAGGCCCTTACTTATTTTTAATATATAGTTTCACTTGGAAGATACTTCAGAATAAGCTTGTACTGGAACTTTGATGTGTACTCTGTGAATAAAGTAATCATTACCCTTTTGCTATCGAATTAAAATCTAGCTCACATAGGCGAGAAAAGTGCTTGATATCTTTCACTCTTTTATGTATTAATTATTAAAAAAAAAAGTCTGGAACAGAAAAAAACAACTTTCAATGCTAGGGCAAATATATGACTTGGGTATGGAAGTGGAGATGATCAGATGTTGACTTGATTATACCATCAATGGAGCCGCCTGTCATGTGGTATGTGGTTTAAGATTGTGGCCAGTGATTAATTGATTAACTGATTGACTGATTGGGGCTCATCCTCCTCTTGGGACGTGTGCTAAAATGGTTAATGAATGTGTGGTGTTGCGTGACCCATGGTTTGCCGCTTATAAAGGAACTCGACGGCTAAAGCCGTCTGCGTTCTTTATAAACAGTAAACCATGAGTCCCTGACCCACCCATCCATTATCCATTAAATAATTATATGACATAAGATATTGTCCGTACCTGTGACTTGGAGACTTGCTTGCTCAATACATGACCCTCTCCCATAGTTAGTGTAAATAACCGTTTTTAACCTCGTTCAATAGAAACTTGGTTAATCTGGGTTAATACATCAAATCTCTGGGAGTGGTATTATTTTCCATTTCCAATGGATAAACGTATGTATTAATTTTTTCACAATTCTGTGATTGAGAAATACTATTGGACAGGTAAAGATTTTATACACGTTCATTAGAAACATGTCTTAAAAATTACCTTCCATATTGAATATAATTTTCCTTTACTTTCATTTGTGGCCTATTTACTGTTGAGACTTTTCATAAGCCAAAGACAGTTGCCGAACGAACTCTGCCTTTAATTCCTCCGTTAGATGGCACCCATCCGTTGCTAATCTGTGATAAGAGGCTGCGTATTTCGTGACACCAGATTTATATATATATATATATATTGTATTTTTTATTCTGGTCTTTTCAATAGTTACATCATCCAGAACTAGGTTAGCAGTCTCTGCTGTTGCAGATCTACCTGACGCAACCTACTTTAGTTCTATTACAAGTACTTAGTTACCCTTAGAAGAACAAGAGGTGACATGAACTGATTTGTCCAATTTTTCCAATTGTCTGATTTTTCCGTTTTCTTTTCCCAGTTTTACATCTATGGATGGTCTGTGCAACAAATGGGGTGGCTGACTCTTCCCTGGCATTTGTGTTTCTGGCTATTATGCTAAAAATGGCAACTCTTTCGTTTAGTCGTTCTTGTATTGGTTCATAGTGGTCTTGTTTTGGGTACAAAATACCTTTCTTTTCGGCTAAGTAAGCATTGTACCTTCTGATGTCAATACCAACCATGGTAGCAATTGATATTTTAGGATGGTAATTCTCAATTGGGGCAGCTGATTTTAGAGTAGCGAGTGCCTGTTCTATCGTTGTCCTAATGGAGTCTTCAAAAATGATATTAGAATTATGTTGGAGTTTTATTTGTTCTCCAAAGTCCTCGTGGTCTCTGTACGTTATGTTGCACAGTCCTGCAACCAAAAATATAAGTCTTGGTCTGTGTAACCGTACAAAAGGTTTAGCTTCGTTTACAAGTCTCTCGATTGTGCCACCTCTTATAGTAATGACTTGATCGTCACATTTGACAGCTTCCTGCGTAACTTACTTTCGATTCCTCCACCCCTTGAATCCATAAGGATGAGTAAATCCATAGTAGTGAAGCGATATTATTGTTCAGAATTAATCATAAGACAATCTGTCTCGGACACTTTCTAATATTTGGCCAAAAAGGTTGTCACCTACAAGACACGCCGGGTCGACTTGTTTACGTCCACCATTTTGTAACTGGACTTCTGGGTGCTGAATGCCCGCTCCCCATTTTTTTGAAAGTGTTAGTTCAAACAGCCTTTTCCCTTTAGTTGCTTTTAATTTCTCCTTTAAGGTTCTGCTCTGATCAAACTTTTGAAAAACCATGTTTTCTAATATTGTGGATTCATTCGATTTCCAATCTGGTGACGTCACAAACTAATCTCCCCTCTGCTTAGCAACCTTTGCGCTTGACTCCCACGCAATACTTTCCACTAGCTTGACTTTCCCTGATCGAGCCGCCTTTGTAGATTGAAAACAATGCTCGATCGATGCAAACAGCCTTCCCTCATATTCCACCTGTACCGGGTAGAAGTTAGAGAGGAAACTTATGTTCCCCCTTAAACCCAATACCGTTGTTTCCCACATCAACATGGAATATATTTTCCGGTTTGCAACCAGGTGGCAATTTATGAAGATCGTGTACATAAAATGATTTGCTACCGATAGTAATGTGATTCACGACCAGTTTGGAATTGATGTTTTGGATTTTGAGTAGTTTTCAAGCAAATTAACCTGATATCTATTGGTTGTTTTGTTGAATTTGTTCATCCAAACACTACTGAATCTCCTTTGTTCCCTTGATTTTACGACTTGCCTTGATGATGCGCATTTTAATATTTTCTGAGGCAAAGACTACGTAAATGGCCCTCCTACGGCCTATGGTTGCTTTTCCAATTCTATATGCTACCGTTATATCCATCTCTACTAATTTGTAGTCGGCTATTTTTACAATCTCAAGAACTTTTGCCTTCACTTTTTCATTTTTGTCGCTTGTATCTACAATTTTATTTAACTCAGCTTGCGATTTTATTCCCAAACTAAGCCAATTTTCCTCCACTCCTTCGAGAATTACCTACTGAGGTTCCCTATTTCCGGGCTTTCTTGCAACGTTCGCCCAATTCTCATGATTTTCGGTCTCAAATCGTTGAAAATTTCTGTTTTCGAAATCGTTATTTTTGTTCAGTTTAGCTCTATCACTTCCAGGCTCAGGTTTTTCGCTGGACTTTTCTAGGGCCCTAACTTTATCTTCCAGAGATTTGTTATACAACTTCACTGTTGTGAGAGAACTTTCTAGATTTTTCACACGTCGACATAAGTCTTGCATAGTGTTTGAGTTCTCCCATGCGTATTGGGCGAAATCATTATCCATGAGGCCTATATCATGCTTTACTTTTCCAATGAATGATCCAAAGCTTTTTTCAATTAAATCTACTGACTTTCTCAAGTTGATCAACTCATCGTTTTCTTGTATTTTAATACAATTTTCACCCACCTCTTTTTTCTTTGGTTCTTGATATGCTGATGTCGGCATCATTTTCGTAGTCGTCATTTTAGCCTTGATAGTGATGGGGCTTGATGGGGCCTCCTGGTCACTATCGAGATCCCCGAAAAGTACTTTTTTAATACTTCCGTATTTTTGCTCTAACTTTTCAGCGAAATCTTTTTTGAAGATTTTAGTTTCCTCTTTGGTTTCCTCTACATTTTCTATTTGATCTTCACAAGGTTTTTCTTCAATTTTAGGATTTTCAGCCATCGTATCCAATTCGTTCACCTTGTTTTCCACGACATCGCGGATCCGAGTGTCATGGCCCCCGCTAGTCGGTTTTCTCTCTACTTGAAAACACTTTCTTCAAGGAACCGCCTAAAACCGCCGTCTTCATTCTGGAAAATAATCCAGGTGTTTCCATGTTCTTTGTTTCTTCTTTCTGTGCTTTTTTTCCTTTGTCTGCGAGATGTTATGCTCTTTTATGGTTAGTTTGATGTCACAGGCTTTGACACGCGCATGTTAGGCCTTCGAACACTTTCCCGCTATCCAATATCTGTTATCCAGAAACCTCTCATAATTATTTAATCTAAATTTAACTTTTCTCATTTCCATCACAGAAAAGGAAGATTTTTCAGAAAATAGTTCTATAGCGTTTTTACGTCGCCCATATTTTCAACCTGGTTTAGAAAATAGAAATATATAGAATAGTGATGAATGAAAAAAGGTCAGGTAGTGCAAGGCTATAGTTGAAAAGTGAATTGATTTTTAATTTTGCCATTCCTGAATCGAAATGAGAGACTTATTTCATCACAAGTTGCCAATAGTTTAAGGAAATAGTAATATTTCCTGAGGAAAGTGCCAAATTGAACATAAAATTATTTTCTCATTGTCAAAATCCAAATATTTAGTGGCAGTTTAATGTGCGAAGTAAAAACATAGGAAATCCTTACCCTGTCTTTAATGGTATGTAGAATAAAAACTATTTGATAAATTTTGTAGCAAATTTAGATTTGAAATGCTCCATTACTCTACTTTCGGTTCCTTAACTATGGAAAACATTGAAAGGAATTTTTTTGACACAATGTTTTCAGGCTACTGGGTCCATTTCGTAGGAATGGACCATATTATATTGGACCAAGGGTTTTATAAAGCAGGATAATGAAATTAAAAACAGTTCATAGTTAAAAAGTAATTCATAATGTGCGAAAATAGTAAAATAAACGCTAAAGATGTTAATATCAGTTGAAATGGTAGAAAATGCAAAAGAAAACCTATACACCATTATTCTAAATTTCTTCTATCAGGTCTTAAAGTGCATTCTCTCAGAAATGCAAAGATCACAATAGATATAGAAAGGGAAGGGAATTTTAGCAGTAAGAACCCTTCAATGCAAAGTGTACTAACTCTGGGACTACCTCAAAAAACATGATTTAGTGAAGAAATGGACAAGTGGCCACCAAGACCATGACCTTGGGTCAACCAAACCTCTTTTTTGTTTTTACTTAAATAATTTACTCTTTTCATGAAACCATTGCGGGCTGTGCAGGAATGTTTTGCCAAAATGGTGCAACTTCTGCTGATACAGCCAATGGATATATATGTCAATGCGTTTCTGGCTACACTGGGACATTCTGTCAAGGTAAGGTTTACACATATTTTCAATATATATGTTTCCTTTTCTATGCATGCATGGTCCACTTATAAAGTTGTAACGGCATGCAGAACCATTTGGGAGGAGAAGCAATGACAACCAGAACAAGTCTAGATTATATGTGCTCTGAAAGAAATAGCAGCAGACAATATTACAGAAAGGATCACACAGCTCAAATTGATATACGAGGTTGTATAGTAGACGAAGTAATAATATGATATATTCTATGAGAACAATACGCCACCATGTTGTAGATAAATGGTCAAAATCCTTGTAAAATGTGAGTGCAACATGCACATCCATTTGTACATAAAATAGCAGATGAAAACACTGAGAAGTATATTGAAAGTAGACATAATGTATAGCATTACAAATAAATATTCATGTTCATCAATGTGTTGAATGCAATCATATAAGAAAGGCATTTGTATATTGCGCTTCCCTTAATGGAAATATGTATTACAATATATAAACAATGTATACAATGTATAGTGCAGGGCTTCTTATTTAATTATTAATTTAGTCAAGGTCCTGTATGTTATAATGATATTGTATTCAGATATTGATGACTGTGTCGGACTACCTTGTCACAATGAAGGGACTTGTATTGATGAAGTGGATGATTTTATGTGCAACTGCTCTCCTGGGTTTTCTGGTCTGGTCTGTGAAACTGGTAAGTCTTTGCAAGGTGTTTTTCTAGACATGTGATTCAATTGATGGATTGCCATGGCACTACATAGGCCACGCCCCCTAACAACAGTATCTAAGGATCAAAAGGCCCAATATTGGGGGCGCTACACATGCTCCTCGAAAGCTGCACTGCCATGTTTTGCGTAAAGTTCACCGATGGTTGCCTACACAATATCTGTATAATCTGTGTAAATGACTCATGTTGACTTCAAAAACTATGCCAAACCATAGTTTATGAACATATTAAAGCCTGATGATATTCCTTTTGGTGGAAATATTGTGTAATATATCAACAGAACTGAATAAAAAATGTTCCGCTAATATATCATTATTTTTGCATGAATATTCTTGTCTACTTGCTAAAATCTAAAATCTGAACCTTTTCCCCTCGATGTTGTCATACTTTACCTCCTCTCTTTCCCTCCTCCTCACCTCTCGCTAGGACAGTTTTGATCTGTTTCCTCATTCCTGGCCATTTGTCTTAGAGACTCCTTGATGACCTACTACGGTGTGCGCACATCGGATGACACGCCACCGGCACGAGGGCGGAAGTACGAACCTCGGGTCTGGTGTTAATTGATTTTTCTCTGTGACATCATACAAGAGCCCTTTACATAAGCTGTAGCACTTATCTCCTTCTAGCGTTGCGGTATATTCGGCTATAGTTATCTGTTCAGATATGACATCATCTATCTTAAGGCCATCTTCATCCCAAGGAAGAGATGCACCTTCCTCCTCTGCATCATCTTCCTCAGGTTAGATCCAATTCACACATGTGTCTAATATGCATACTTCTGGCGGCGTCGATCTTGAAAGCATATTGGCCCAAACATTGTCTTTCCCCTTTCTGTGCTCGATCGGTGCTCCGTGTTCTGACAACAATACTGCCCATCTCTGTACTCTGGTGTTAGCTACCTCACTCAGAAATAGACTCTTCAATTGTTTATGATCCATCTGGATGACAAAGCGAGCGGAATACAGATATGTTCTCAGTTTCTTCAGGCAATAGATTATCGCCCAGGCCTCTTTCTGGATGGTAGACCACTTGTTCTCCCTAGAGCTTAGCTCCTTCGAAACATATTGTATCAGCCATTCCACCCTGTCCCTTTCTTGAACCAACACACCACCAATGGCAATATTTGACGCATCCATTTACAGGATGTAGGGCTGTGTCAGGTCCGGGACAGCCATTATCTCTTGCCCGCACAAGGCCTCTTTCAATTTGTTGAAAGACTCTGTACATACAGGTGTCCATTTATGTTGCACGTTTCTTTGTTAATTCATTCAGGGAAACAGCAATCACTGCAAAGTCTTTAATACATTGTCTATAAACTTCTGTAACAGTCTTTGGCTCCTCCAACTGTTCAATGGCGCATACTTTATCTGGGTCAGTCGCTATTCCTTCCGGGGTCACAATATCGCCCAGAAGTTTGAACTCTCTTGCTCCAAATGTACATTTTGATTTCTTTAAGTTGACACCAGCCTCCAATAGGCGTTCCAGTACTGCAGACACATGTTCCTCGTGCTCCTCCTTTGTTTGGCTATATATTCTACATCGTCTAAGTAGACCATTGCAAAACGTCTAAGCACATCATATAGAATTTCATTCATCAATCACTGAAATACAGCTGGCGCATTACACAGTCCAAATGGCATGACATTAAACTGGTACAGACCTTTATGAGTTATGAATGCTGTGTCTTCTCCTTTGATCCATTGGTACTTGCTAATAGCCACTTTTAAGATTGAGGGTTATAAATAGGTTACACCCTCCTAACTGATCAAAAATATCTTGTATTACCAGAAGTGGGTAACTGTCTTTCTTTGTATAAGAATTTACCTTCTGGTAGTCGCTGTGGCACCGGTGTCACAGGTGACGCCCAAGAGGATTTTGATAGTTCCACTACACCATCTTTCAACATTTCTTCCAAAGTTTCTTTGATTACCTTTCTCTTGGTCAGGGGAGTATGGGCAGTGCCCTTCCCAGTCTACCACCGCACAAGAGTAAACTACCAGTACCATGGAAGCACCAACATAAGAATGTTCTTTTCCATTGATAGTTACCTTCTTGGTTATGTAGTTCACAACTCTGTCTTCAAGATAATCATTCCCAATAATAAAATTGTGAGGCAATCCCCTCACCACTACTACATCTATATTGGGACAACCATTTAGTGGCAATACAGTCTTTCCCACTACTTCTAGTCTCTGTCCGGATACACCAAACAATCCTGGTGTTTAATAGGTTATAGGCTGTCCTCCTAGTTTCCCTGCTTGCTTGTACATTCACATGCCCTTCCTTTCAACACGTGAAGCAGACTTGTTTATCTCCGAACCTACTTGGTTTCTTCTGATCCGTGGATCCTCCAACCACATCTTTTACGTCTTTCATGAACCGTTGCATCTTCTGGTCAATACCCTTGAACTGTCGCTTCAGATAGTCAACATCCTCCCGAAGCGTATACTGCTTCGCCTTGACCGCGCCTGCCTCACCTTGATCTCCAGTGTGGACAGGGCGTGGAGCTACTGCTTCGGTTTCCATGGGAGTCTCATAATGATCTAGGGTAGTCTGAGTCAGATAACTAGGTCCGGCAAAGTTCTGAGATGCTATGGAACTCATCTTGTGGGCATTGGAAATGTCCAATGCTCTAGTTATAGCTGAATCCAGAGTCTGAGGTCGAGCACTCAGAGTCATGAAATGGATATCGCCATTCATGAGCCCATTTATGAAATGATATAACAACTGCTCCCTTACAATATTATTTCCTTGTCCCGGCCGGTAGGCTTGGTTCACCATATCTCTAAAGCTTTGGGCGAATTCTCTTACTGATTCATACTGCCTCTGTTTGATATAAGATATCTCTAGCCTCTGGCAAAGATATTCATTCTCCTCCATGAAATTTGCTTCAATTTCTTGTTTTACTCTAGCCCATGTTATCAGGGCCAGTTGATCTGGAGTCGGATAACTAGGTCCGGCGAAGATCTGCGATGCTATGGAACTTTTATTTTTATGAATCTTTTGACATCCTCCTTGTTTCACCAATCCTTCTAACCTGCTCTTGAATTCTCTTTTGTAGTAAAGGATCCATGCTGAATTTTGATTGTATTGATCAAATATACAGCTGGATATTTTCGCACTTACTGTTGCTGTCTGTGGTCTTGGAGGTGTCCTCTAGTTCTGTCATGAGTTCATCTAGATCCCAACGTCTGCCTCTTTTCTCTGCCATTCCGTGGACTGAAAGTTTCCTTTTGAATTTAATAACTCCATAGGAAATGTATCTACCTTATCTGTCAACCTGTTGTTGCTACTGCCCAATATTAATATGTACTCACATCCTTCCAAAATGTAAATAACGATTTCCCATCTCATCACATCTATTGCAACACGGACTTGTAATGATAATGGATAGGAAACAACACCCCCATAGCCTGTACATGTGTGTCTCACTATTGTTCCCTTATCAGGGATTAGCAAGGGATTAGCTCGGCTGCCGCGCGCCCGTAGTTCCAAAAAAATCCACCAGGGGCGCCAATATGCAGATAGTTCTGCTCAATTCCACCAGGTGGCGGCAGCGTCAGCAACCACTCAATCATGGTTTTCCTAGGGGTCCTACTGGTCTTATTTGTTTATATTTGCATCCAGAATTTACTACGATTAAAATGTTATTTTCATAAAGTATTCAACAAATCGTCAGGTTATTCTTATTGATTATTACAATCATACAAAATATCTAATTGAATAATGCATAATCTATTAGTCTCGATTTTGTATTAATACTGATCTATATCAAGTGTTATTTTCACAGAATTTATTATACCTGCTGTGTAATCCCAGTTTTAAAATTCGTTGAAGGAGTAAAAGCATTGGTAGGGATCTATGATTATCTAGTAAGGTGCCTCTTTTATGTCTGCCCATGGCCAGGCCCTGGGTTATTTATGTGGGTGTTAGAGAGGGCACTTTTGTACACTGGGTCTCAATTTTAAAAGTTACTTGGATAAACAGAATATAGACCTTCCGATTATATTCTTTCAGAGTTTGGCATACTATTTTTCATATCCGATTTAGAGATACAATACATATGGGATGAGATTCAATTGAAAAAGGGGCCAGTATGGTACACAAACTTTCCTTAGAAAGTCAGAGTTAGATGGATTAAATGAGACGAATAACATTGATCTAGTTGGTGAGGTTTTATTTGTCATAAAACAAATGTTGCCACATATGTTGCGACCAGTCACAATGTGCATGGCTAATAATCAGGCTATATTGTTAAATACTTAATGATTAAAGATCTATGCAGTGGCTTCATATTTATTGTTGGTAGAGGCTCTCATAAAAAACGTGACATACGATGACGCACTAATTTATGTTATTGTTCAAAAACTCAAATGCCTAACAGTCGTGAAAATCTGTCATATAGACATAACTTTTATACCATATTGAACATTCATTTGTCAGAAGTTATGGAGCTGCAACTGCTAATATAACATGGAATTTGTTATAGCTCCTGAATATTGTTGCGCTAAATGTTACACCTATTCACCTGGTACATTTTCACACATGGTCCTATCTACTGTAGCTGGTGACAATTGAGTGTAATAGTCAATCACCCTAGGTGTGGTAATAGGCTGGCTTATTGTTATAATCCCCTCACAGTTTAGAAAGTGAGGATAGAATAATCGAAGTTGTAATGTTCACATAGACGTACATTCATGCATCAACAATTGGTAATGAAAGTTGTGCTACTGAAATCATAATTAATGTACATATTGGGCACGAAACGTTTTGGTATTATGTATCCAGATTATTTTATTAAATTTTAAACTATCAAGTGTCTATGTAGACTAGTGCATGTACGTGTCTATACCTGCCACAGTGCCAGTCGCGCATGGACATGGATGACGTCACAGGTTGCTTGACCCGTTCTAAGATGGCTACTCACCCTTGCCACGCTAGGTTGCAGTGGCCTAACAAATGGTAGCGCTTAAACACCTCCCACTGGTTTGATTTATTTGGTTGGAAGCTATAAATTTGTAGATCGTTTCAAAATATGCCCCCGAATGTATCAAACATCAAATAAAAACCTTTACACTTGACCTTTAGCAATAATTCAATTGATTTATATGAGTGATAACTATGTTCCCTCCTCTTGACTAATAAATGATGGCCGTTGAATGACCTACTGATTTCATCTTGGTGCCAGGAGACCTTCCTCCAAGGCAAACAGTTCATCAGTAGTTATGTCACGGTCAGTGATTATGTTCTACAGTTATGTTGGTGATTTAGACTCCTCTCTGGTTGATCCATGAGTCTTCTTTTCATATGTACTTGGATTTTGGATCTAAAGGCTCACCGTCTGATCAGCAAAGCATCTCTGAAAGTATAGAAAAGAGTGAGTTACACACTATTACAAACCAGTCTGGCAGTAAAACACTTGCAAATGTATGACCAATGTTTTTATTTCTAAGGTTTGAGTCATTTGAATTTTAGAAAAATGCATGGCCAGTATCATGGTGACCATGACAAAGAACACTGCTGGTAGCATTATTTGAGAATGAAAGGACCCAGAGAAATGACACAGCACACTTACACAGCATCACAAAGCATACTGTGAGCTCAATATAATAGTACCCAATGTGCGACCATTTTTACCACAAGCATTACAAGTTGCTTTTTAAATTATGTTTCTACTGTTATGGCAAATTTCAGAAAATAATTCCAGTAATTTTGTGAACTGGCAAAAAAATGCTTGGACATACCTAACAGGGTGACCCTGATAAGGGACACACATTACCTGAGAATGAAAGGACGAAAATAAATGATTTACACACCATCATAAAGCAAACAGTGGGACCTATCTGATAGTATCACAGTTGCAAATCTATCACCAATATTTCTATTCCTAGGTATGAGATATTTCAATGCATTTTAGTCACAAACTTGGGGGAAATTACTTCGATTTTTAACAATATTAATCAGTATGGCTGAAACACAGTTTAAATGAGATTCTCTTGGCTCCTATTTGTTCGGATAGATCCCAGAAAGTAGTACAAGTAGCTTTTTGAATTATGTCTCTACTATTATTACAAGTGTTTTTAATTAATTAAGTAAGTTTTGTGAACTGACTCAAAATGAATGGCCGTACCAGTCGGTGGGACCATGATTGGGCACACTAGGGGGAGCATTACTAGATGATAAAAGGACCCAGAGAAATGATTTAAGTACTATGAGAAAGAACACAGTGGGATCAATCTGACAGTATTATAGTTGCTAATGTAGGAGCAATATTTCTATCACCAAGGTATGGAAGATTTCAGTGAATTTTAATCCTTTTGAATTTTGACCCATATTGACCCCTATGGCTGAAACACAGTTTAAATGAGATTTTCTTGGCTCCTATTTGTTCGGATAGATCCCAGAAAGTAGTACAAGTAGCTTTTTGAATTATGTCTCTCCTATTATTACAAGTGTTTTTAATTAATTAAGTAAGTTTTGTGAACTGACCCAAGATGAATGGCCGTACCAGTCGGTGGGACCATGATTGGGCACACTAGGGGGAGCATTACTAGATAATAAAAGGACCCAGAGAAATGATTTAAGTACTATGAGAAAGAACACAGTGGGATCAATCTGACAGTATTATAGTTGCTAATGTAGGAGCAATATTTCTATTTCCAAGGTATGGAAGATTTCAGTGAATTTTAATCCTTGCATAAAATATCAAAATTTTGACCCGTATTGACCCCTATGGCTGAAACACAGTTTAAATGAGATTTTCTTGGCTCCTATTTGTTCGGATAGATCCCAGAAAGTAGTACAAGTAGCTTTTTAACTAATGTCTCTCCTATTATTACAAGTGTTTTTAATCAATTAATTAAATTTTGTGAACTGGCTCAAAATGAATGGCGGTACCAGTCGGTGGGACCATGATTGGGCACACTAGGGGGAGCACACAGTTGGCAGGTGGAAGCATTACTTGAGAATGAAATGCCCCAGAGAAATGAGTTATACACAATCACAAAAAAATGAGTACTTACATGAAAATGTTTACTCTATCATGGTTGAACAAGCCCACCCACCCCTGACCCACTAAAATGGAGGGAGGTCCCCTAGACTCAAGATCGTCAGTACTTCAGACATTTGAATATTGTGTCCATTCCTAATTTTGAAGGTAATGACACCAATTATGTTCAAATCTGGGTCAGAGTATTATTACCAAGGTTATAGCAGTTTAAGACATTCTCTTACCTAGTGCCCCCTCCCCCAGGTAGTGGGGTGGCGGTATTAGGGTCCCACTGTTTTAATACATTCACATAAATGATAGTATCTCTGCAGTACAAATTTAGTCACACCAGATATGTTCATGTGAGGTATCATTGCAGAAGTTATAGCAGTCTTAACATTTTCAAGGTGTGTTCAGTCCCCCCCCCCACCTCCAGATTTAGGGGGTCTGTGCCCCCCCCCCCCCCCCCCCCCAATAAAAAATATACCAGAATGCCGTCGCCATTTAATTCCCCATTTAATGACACTAGTTATGTTCAGATCGGATGATTATTTCAAAATAATTTCACTCAAGCAGTAGTAGCTGGGTCCGGCTCCTATAATACTAGCTACGGGAATTTAGACTTTAGGAGGCATAAAGATGATTATCTCTCAACTAAGGATTTGGGAAACCAACTACGTTTCAACTAAGATTTTCCATGGAGAAAATTATGGCTGGTATGCACACGGCCTATTGGATGTAGTAAGACAACTAATGGGTTGAAATGTCCTGATTATTTTGTGTTTGTAGTTCCTTCATACAAACGTTCAAACATGATAACCACTTTGTTGGCCGTATAATAATATTAATTTTAAACTCTTTGACCAACGATCCTAGCTGTGTAGCTTTAGAATCGTTGCTTCGACTGTAGGCCTACTCAGTAGCCTAGGCCCTAGCAAGTAGTGTCTTCACCCACTCCTCAGGAACATTAAAACGATACTAACGATAGGTTTCAATTCAACTTTTGTACAAGATTACCATTCAAACTTTCCTTACCTGTGTGTTGCAGCTATACACACCGGTAGCAGCTAATTCCCAGCCTCTTTCATGATGATTTATGTCCAAAACAAGCTTTGAATCCTGCCGCTACTACTGTTGTTGATAAATGGCCGCCAACGTTCACGCTGTTCTCGCCAGGTCGCGCACATTCACATTGTTTGCAACAGCTACTCACTAGGCGGCGCAGAAAGCGGCCGAGACAGAGAAATCGTAGTACAAACACTGGGACAAGCCTGGTTTCCTATCCATTCTCATTACAAGTCCGTGATTGCAATGAATGTACTATGTAAACGATTGTAACTTTTTTGTTAATAAGACAAACACCTAATTGGCACCCTTTGGGCCACCTAGAATTCTATACATGCGCGACCGCATTGTGTAAACCATCAGGAACAAAAGATTTTTTAATTTGAAGAAGAAAACCTTTAAATTACAAGGGTCTAGAGGATCAATCAGAAAACTAATTGGTTCAATGATTTGAGTAAGTATTATTATAGAAATAATTTCCGAGGTTTTTTCTGCTCGCGGGTATTGTAGCCTGGGGGAAAGTTTGAGGGCTTGCCCGAGAACTTCCCCTAGGCTACAATACCTGAGAGCAGAAAAAACCAAGGGAATTATTGCTTTTAGATGAGATTTGATGAGATTCGCTTCATGGGAGAGAAAAAAAGATAGACAAACCTTCTTTAATAAGGCTGTTGTCAGTACAACTGTAGAATAAATGATTTCGGCCTCTTTCAACTGCTATGCATGCATCTGCCTTTTTCATATGAATAGCAAAATTCTGTCATGCTCTCCAAACCAAAATGCGTAGCTCAGTGGCAGAGCTCTCGCCTTCAGTGCCAATGGTTAGAGGTTCTAGTCTCGCCCGGGCAGCTGTTCATCCTCACGATGTTCCTACTAACATTTCTCTATGAAGAAATCATGGGAAGGCAACAAGATTTCAGATATCATAAGAAATCTAATTATTAAGATGTCCTGAAGATTTTGTCTTTATACAAGGTCCTTTTTTTTTAATATCAATGATCAAATACGGTCACCGCTTGGCTGGCCGACGGAAGTGACAGGGAACTATAGATCCCGGCCGACCAGTGATCCCTGGAGACGGAAGTCATAGGCAGGATTCTATAGAGAAAAAAAACCTCCCAGAATCTCATCAAATCGATTCTAAACAGATATATATGCCTGGATTTCGGCAAGTATAATAGGCCTGGCCAACATGTTTTGTTAACTCTTTTTTTTAAACAATTATATATCACTTTATAGTCTACACATTATTTTGGGGACCCACCAAGCTCCTTTCCTGCAGAGGTGTCAGAACCATAGTAATAAAGAGTGATTATAATATGAGTAAATTTAGTAAGACTTTGTTTGTTGTAATAAGTGAGAATGCAACTTAGGACCAGCATATTTAATTAGTCACAAATGTGATGTGTTTTAGGAAAATGAGTCACAAGCCACAAAAAATAGATTTTGATATATCATCATATTTGAAATGATGAGATCAAGCTGATTCTAATGATAATAAACATGAGGACATCTGATATATATTTCTATATTTTCAGTTTGATATTTTTATTTTTGAAAAAAAAATACGTTGCAATACACTGTCTTGAAATTTGGTAAATGTATTCATGTTGCAAGCAGGGTTAAGCACCCTAAAAATAAAAACATTCCCACAAAGACATCCTGTGAATAAATCGCTCTGTAAAATATGAAATTTTCCTAAAACACATCACTCATTTTCCTAAAACACATCACAAAATACTGAATGTCCAGAGTAACAATACCAATATTATATCAAAGGGGCACATGCATCCCTGATCTTAATGATTGTATCAATATTGTACACAGTTCACAAAAAAACAGTTTCCTCTTTTCAGACATTGATGAATGTAGTTCCACCCCATGCATGAATGCCGCTACATGTAATGATGAGGAGAATGGATACATCTGTATATGTCCTCCTGGCTATAAGGGCATCCACTGTGAAATAGGTAATATTGCAGTGATAGGCATTTATATTGATATATCATGACTGATTTGTGTTTTTGTTGTTTAAAAGTCAAATCTTATTTCATGGTAAGCTTGCTCTCATTTAATAATTGAACCACCCCAGCAAAGTTGAATGGATTTCCTGATAAACCATGAATATGCTTGATTACCATGTGTAGATATTGACGATTGTACCAACCTATGCTGTCACAATGGTGGAACATGTACTGATCAAGTAAATGGCTTTACATGTGCCTGCAAACCTGGATATGCTGGCTCATTCTGTGAAACCGGTGAGTCTTTTTACAGCGTTACTCAATATTAAATAAAGATTGGGGTGGTGCAATGGATCAAGGTATTAACTTTGGTACCATGCTATGAGGGTGTACATAGGTAGAACTAACCGCAGTGTTGTCTGTGGGATCATTCTTCACTGGGTTGTAGGCGGGAGAAACCCAAGGTGTGGAGCGAAGCGTAGCACCAAGGGTTTCCACCTGCCGGAAATGAGGTGAAGAACGATCCCACACACATGCACTAAGGTTAGTTCGAGATGTTTTTGACCTCTTACAAACAATTTTAAACATATTAGATTGCTTTTAATTATGGTAACTTGATGCAACAAAAACACGGCAAGGGAAAGACATTGTTCTAGCGGCGATTGAGTTCATGACAGCCATCATACCGTTAATGACGGCCTCCGGATTTTCAATGCTTAGCAGATGATGTAGCATCATGGAATCATGTGTTACCAAGACAAAGCGGGCCTTCTTTTCCCCTAAGCAATGAAAATGCAGAAGGATAACCTCGGTCATCTGTTTCTTCCCTAGGGAGGAATGAAACATATTTCTTCCTGCTCACTTGCATATAGAGAGTCTATACAAGTGGAAGTCTATGGGCACTTCATTCCAGAGGTGAAATAAAGAGTTTGAATGTTGTTTTGGCCATGAGTTGTCACCTGTTCTCACCCAGGCTCTAAGGGAAGAACTGCAATGTCATTTGTGGTACCATAGAGATAACCTTGACTGAGTCAGATAACTAGGTCTGGCGAAGTTTTGCGATGCTATGGAACTCAACTTGTGGGCCTTTGAGAAGTCCAATGCACTAGTTATAGCCAAATCAAGAGTCTGACGTCGAGTACTCAGAGTCATGAAACTCTGGAGTAGATTGTATCAATATTGTACCCAGTTCACAAAAAATCATTTTCCACTTTTCAGACTTTAATGAATGTAGTTCCACCCCATGTATGAATGCCGCTACATGTAATGATGAGGAGAATGGATACATATGTATATGTCCTCCTGGCTATATGGGCATCCACTGTGAAACAGGTAATATTGCAGTACTAGGCATTTATATTGATATATCATGACTGATTTGTGTTTTTGTTGTTTAAAAGTCAAATCTTATTTCATGGTAAGCTTGCTCTCATTTAATAATTGAACCACCCCAGCAAAGTTGAATGGATTTCCTGATAAACCATGAGTATGCTTGATTACCATGTGTAGATATTGACGATTGTACCGACCTATGCTGTCACAATGGTGGAACATGTACTGATCAAGTAAATGGCTTTACATGTGCCTGCAAACCTGGATATACTGGCTCATTCTGTGAAACCGGTGAGTCTCTTTACAGCGTTACTCAATATTAAATAAAGATTGGGGTGGTGCAATGGATCAAGGTATTAACTTTGGTACCATGCTATGAGGGTGTACATTTATTTTACCTCTTACAAACGATTTTAAACATATTAGATTGCTTTTAATCATGGTAACTTGATGCAAGAAATACACGGCAAGGGAAAGACATTGTTCTATTGGCGATTGAGTTCATGATGGCCTTCATAAAGTTAATGACGGCCTCCGCATAAGGGAAGAACTGCAATGTCATTTGTGGTACCAAAGAAATAACCTTGTCTGAGTTGGATAACTATGTCCGGCGAAGTTCTGCGATGCTATGGAACTCATCTTGTGGGCGTTGGAGATGTCCAATGCTCTAGTTATAGCCGAATCCAGAGTCTGTCATCGAGCACTAAGAGTCATGAAACAGATATCGCCATTCATGAGCCCATTTATGAAATTGAACAACTGCTGCCTTACAGTATTATTCACTTGTCCCGGCTGGTAGGCTTGGTTAACCGTATCTCTAAAGCTCCTCCTCCATGAAATTTGCTTCAATTTCTTGTTTTACTTTAGCCCATGTTACTGGGGCCAGTTGATCCGGATGTTGCGGATCTCTTGTTTGGGCTGCTATGAATGCCTAGGGTAGTCTGAGTCGGGTAACTAGGTCCGGTGAAGTTCTGCGATGCTATGGAACTTTTATTTTTATGAATCCTTTGACATCCTCCTTGTTTCTACCATCACATTCCCCAATCCTTCTAACCTGCTCTTGAATTCTCTTTTGTAGTAAAGGATCCATGTTGGATTTTGATTGTATTGATCAAATATACAGCTGGATATTTTCACACTTACTCTTGCTGTCTGTGGTCTTGGATGTGTTCTCTAGTTTTGTCATGAGTTCATCTAGAGCCCATCTGCCTCTTTTCTCTGCCATTCCGTGGGCTGAAACTCCATAGGAAATATATCTATCCTATCTGTTAATTTAATCCCAGTAGCCTCATCACCATTTATGTGAGTCCCTTAGTCTGGTTCCTTAATTAATTGACCTAGTTAATTACTGATGATTGAATTTGAGCCATTCCAAAGACCTCTTTATACAATTGGGCTGCCTAATACCATACTGGTGGCTTGATCCTTAGGCCAAAAAAAAAATAGGTGTGTTTCCGATTTATCTGGCTGAAAACTAGGTTGGGGGGATGGTAACTTTTTTTTTTGTTCTTTTTTTGTTCGGAAACCTCCTCCCAGGAACTGAAAAAAATGTCTTTTTCATAACAATAGTTGTTTTGAACATGGGAAATGTGCCTTTTGACAGTTCCAGGTTAGGAAAACCCGTTTTCCTGCTTTTATAAGCTTTTTTTGTCAAAAAATCCCCAAAAAGTAAGATATGATGGGAAAAAAATCAGGTATGGTAAAAAAAAATTTAGGTAGGGTAAGGTTTTTCTAGGTAGGGGGGGGGGGTAAATCGGAAACACACCTATTTTTTATTTGGCCTTAATTAAGTCCAGTTATACCAATAGAACATAAGTCACCAGAGGTGGAGTGTAGAAATGATGTGAAGTCCAACTACATGGTATAAGGTTGAATGTAGAAGTGGTTGTGTGTCTGGATAGGCCAGCACCCCCTTTTTTATACTCTGTCAAATCCCACTGCATGGCAAAACAACAGAAAAACAACACTACTGCACATGCTTATCTTATTGTACTCTGTATCAAGGTTTACTACTTAAGAAAACAACAGAAGGGGACATTACTGCGATGATATCACATTCATTGGTGCAAGTGCACCCATGCCCTTGTGCCTGGATCCCTTTACCTTTTCTCTGAACTGGATGGATGTGAATCAGGTGACCTAGGGTCAAATGTATATCACCAGAGGGATACAACCCATATAGGATAGAATAGAATGGAATATTCTTTTATTTATCCAAATTTTACAACGAGTTAGACAAACAGGTCTACAGGCCTCTGGGAACGTCCCAGCTCTTCCAGTCATTACCTTTTCTAAAGTACAGTTATCTACATTGGTATGCAGGGGTCAGATGTATATGATTAACAGGATATAACTCTAAGACATGTTCATACTTGTTTCCATACATCCGGCAGTTTGATTGATATTTCCATATACCAATACATAAACATATTCCAATGTTGGCTATATAACTCCTAGTAAGGATAGGCTTTTATTGGATGGACTAAAACAATAGTGGTTCATTTAATATATTTCCATTATCCAATCATATCTAATCAATATAGATTTGTCCTGATTACCTAATTAACTAATTACTAATTAGTAATTTATTAATGGTCCCCATACTTTACAAGTCTCATAAATATACAACTGGATATTTTCACACTTACTGTTGCTGTCTGTGGTCATGGAGGTGTTCTCTAGTTCTGTCATGAGTTCATATTGATCCCAACATCTGCCTCTTTTCTCTGCCATTCCATGGGCTAAAAAGTTTCCTTTTCAATTCAATAACTCCATAGGAAATGTATCTATCTGATCTGTCAACCTGTTGTTGTTAATGGCTAATACGTACTCACATCCTTCCAAAATGTAAATAACCATTTCCCATTTCATCACATCTATTGCAATGAATGTACTATGTAAATGATTGTAACTTTTCTGATAATAAGACAAAAACCTAATCGGCACCCTTCGGGCTACCTAGAATTCTAGACGTGAGCGACCGCATTGTGTAAACCATCAGCAACAAAGGATTTTTTAATTTGAATTTGAATTTTGAATTTGAAGAAGTAAACCTTTAAATTACTCCTTTCATTACAAGGATCTAGACGATCAATCAGAAAACTAGTTGGTTTAATGATTTGAGTAAGTATTATATAGATATGGTCAAATCCACCTATTTGACGACTTTTCAGCTCTGAGGGTGTCATAACCATGAAAAAATTAAAATCATTTTTTCTGTTTGAGATTTGGTGGACATATAGCCTATATGCCCTAGTAGTTAACCTGAAAGTTTGGAACCATTATCTCACTTGGTCTATTTTTTACATGCATAGGAAATTATGCCTCAAAAATGACAAAATTCTCGAAAATTGGACCTCAGAATATACCTGTGACCTTGACCTTTGACCTCTGAATATGACCTTTAGCAGTCAAAATAAATTCTAATTTTTTTATAAAGTTATTCCACTTATAAAATTTATGTTCCATCAAAATTTTACAAGCATAGTGCATATTTCGAGCAAAATAATTTAATTTTGATTAAATTTGATATTTTTTCCTCTTTTTTTTCAAACGTCGATAATTATATTTCCACAAGGGTGACCGAGTTGTACTTGGCAAATTTGAAATTGGAAGATTCTGGAGATTTAGAATTGACAGAAAAGCATTGTATGATCTTAAACACAAGATGTACACCCTCCTGCCAAAGACTAGTACAGACATTTTTCAAGTTGATGAATATATGAAGATACCCCCCTCCACCCCGACCCCTCTTTATCCCCCCACCCTTGTCACGTCAGGGGGACAGTCCCCCTGACGCGACAAGAAATAGTTTGGACCTGTATGTAATGAAATTAGCAGAAAAAAATCTAAAATGTATCAAATTTAGTGAAAATTGTCTGAATTTCTCTTATTTTAGGAATTAAAATGATTATTTTCCATAATTATGAAAAATATTCATGCAATAAAGGCTGCATACTGTCCCTCTGACGCGACACAACCCCCTACCCATGGCCTAGCAGAGATCTAGATTTGTTTCTAATCGAACAAATTTTCAGTGACTTTAAGGAATTTAGTCAATTTTTTCAAAATAAATATATAAAACATTAGTATTTCCTCAAATTAAACACATTAAGGATGTATTGCAGTGGGTCTGGGGTATAATATGTATTTTGGTATGGGACATGCAATGTTCACTCATGTTGTTGGGTGGTGCTGTCTGCTGAGGTTAGTACACCTGTACTAGCCCAGTGGGCAGTACTAGCCCTCTTGACCACTTATGCGATTATATGTGTGTCATTCCTTCATATTCCTTCATATTCCATATTTACCCTGTTGTCTATTATCTTGTATCTGCTTAGTAAACTGATGTCTCTTGTACTGTACTGCATTTCCAGTTCACATTTACTATTTATACTGCCATTTGCTTATAACATGTATCCGACCAAGTTACGGACACCATATTTGTGTTGGTGGTAAAACCAAGAGGTGGCTGGACCACCTCCGAGCGGACAAGCCGTGGGGAACTTGTCCCAAAGATTGGTTGAATAAAGTGTTGTACAAAAGGTCTTCCTTGTTGTGAGTGCTTTATTAACCTTAGCTGAGCGGATCGGATCCGAAGATCACTTTTCCAGTATTTTGATCCTTAAAAACGGGGGGTGTCCCCCTAACGCGACAAAAAAAGCTACCCCAAATGTTCTTTTCATTTTTTCTGGTATATAAAAATAAAAAAATTTTCTTTACTTTAATATATTCCCTATACCTTCCCCTTGTGATTTAAAATTGCTTAATGGTGATTGATGTATTCAGTTTTTTAAAGTATCAATGAATATCTACGAAAATAGTGTGTGGGAGTGCATTTTTTTCAAAAATCGTCAGTTTTTCCAAAAAAATCAATTTTCCCTATGGAAAAAAGCGCCTGAAACGTGGTTCCTCACATATTTCTAAAATAATTATTGCCAAAATAATCATATGTTGTGATATTTAACTGCTCAAAGCCATTTTATATGAAATGGTGGATCTTACATCAAAAGTCGTCAAATTGGTGGATATGGCCATATATATGCCTGGATTTCGGCAAATATAATAGGCCTGGCCAACATGTTTTATTTGAATTTGTAGTGGGTCCACCACCCGAAATACATCGATGCTGTCGATCATCGCAATACACCAACCAGGCTACGACAGCGGGGGCACTTCTACCGGAGCCAGAGACGACCATCAGTTCCGGCCACTTCCGTCAGAGGGCGACATTCACCACCACACAGACGACACTGCAGACACCCTCCGACGGGCGGTAGGCGGAGGATACTACTACCTCCGCAAGGGGATCCAGGCTTCGCTTAACACTATGGACTCGAGCCGCGCCACAGACCAAGATACTTCTGTTGTTTCAATTAAGCACCCATTGCTCAGTGACAATACTTTTGTAACTGTATTTCTTGGGAAATAAAAACCAGGTTAAAACAAATCTCCTCGTATTCGTGATTCTTTCTGGAATTTCGTAAACTCGTGCTCACGAATCTGCGGTTCACTACATTGGTGCCGTGATCCTAGGGCAGAGTAGGGAAGTTCCCGAAAGGATCCCGGATGGTAAGAGTCACACGATGACTCCTGCCGAGGAAACAGCCGTGGCAAAAGCCAAGGCTGAGGCGGAGCATCAGGCATGCGAGGCTCTCGCCCAGATGCTGACGAATCGTCAGGGCAATAACTTTTGCGGATGACCCTTTTGCGAGGCTGGAGCAAGTAGTCGCACACATAGACGATATGCGTGCTAATGCATTGACCGTCAATCCGGAAACACAAAGCTTGGTTGAAAAACTGGTAGCTACGGTGTTGGGATTGAGCTCGTATTACAACGAGGACGATCTTTGCAAGCTCATAGAGCAGGCGGGCTTCAGCATGGGGACAGGCTAATCGGAAGAATCTCACGATTCCGGGACACAAACGGGACTCCCAGGTCAGACAGATGCTAGCAGAGGATAAGATTGAGGAGGGAAACGGCCAATGGGCCTTCCCGACCGTTCTTGTTCCAAAACCAGATGGTTCAACTAGGGTTTGCATAGACTTCAGGAGACATATGTGACAATGAGAATAATGTGACACGAAAAGACTCGTATCAACTGACGAGAATAGACGATTGTCTAGACACGCTTGGTGGCAATGCATGGTTTTGTACCCTAGATCTGGAAAGTGGCTATTGGCAAATAGCTATGGATCCGGACAGCAAGGAAAAGATGGCGTTCACAACTTCTACAGGTTTATACCAGTTTAAGGTGATGCCGTTTGGACTTTGCAACGCCCCGGCCACGGTTCAAAAAATGATGACGGAGGTTCTCCGGGGGCTTAATGGTAAGATCTGTGTCGTCTATCTCGACGATGTGATCATTTATGGCGCAATGCTCCATGAAGCTATTACGAACACAGGTTTGGTGTTCGACAGGTTGATGGCGTACGGCTTAAAGTTGTCGCCCCTTTCGTATAGAGGTACAGTACCTGGGTCGCATCGTATCTAAGGAGGGGATACGGGCGGATCCGGAGGTGACTTGGCCTATTCCGTTGGCTATATATTCTACATCGTCTAAGTAGACCATTGCAAAACGTCTAAGCACATCATATAGAATTTCATTCATCAATCGCTGGAATACAGCTGGCGCATTACACAGTCCAAATGGCATGACATTAAACTGGCACAGACCTTTATGAGTTATGAATGCTGTCTTCTCCTTTGATTCATTGGTACTTGCCAATAGCCACTTTTAAGATTGAGGGTTGTAAATAGGTTACACCCTCCCAACTGATCAAAAATATCTTGTATTACCAGAAGTGGGTAACTGTCTTTCTTTGTATAAGAATTTACCTTCTGGTAGTCGCTGCGGCACCAGTGTCACAGGTGACGCCCAAGGGGATTTTGATAGTTCCACTACACCATCTTTCAACATTTCTTCCAAAGTTTCTTTGATTACCTTTCTCTTGGTCAGGGGAGTATGGGTAGCGCCCTTCCCAGTCTACCACCTCACAAGAGTAAACTACCAGTACCATGGAAGCACCAACATAAGAATGTTCTTTTCCATTAATAGTTACTTTCTTGGTTATGTAGTTCACAACTCCTCCATGTCTTCAAGATAATCATTCCCAATAATAAAATTGTGAGGCAATCCCCTCACCACTACTTCATCTATATTGGGACAACCATTTAGTGGCAATACAGTCTTTCCCACTACTTCTAGTCTCTGTCCGGATACACCAAACAGTCCTGGCGTATAATAGGTTATAGGTTGTCTATGCGATCGTTTACAAATAAGAGAAAATAGCTGCTCACTCATGAGGCGGTCATGCTGATGTCTTGTGCCTCAATCACAATTGATGGCCGCCTTAATGACACAGGTCCTCCTAGTTTCCCTGCTTGCTTGGACATTCACATGCCCTTCCTTTCAACACGTGAAGCAGACTTGTTTATCTCCGAACCTACTTGGTTTCTTCTGATCCGCGGATCCTCCAACCACATCTTTTACGTCTTTCATGAACCGTTGCATCTTCTGGTCAATACCCTTGAACTGTCGCTTCAGATAGTCAACATCCTCCCGAAGCGTATACTGCTTCGCCTTGACCGCGCCTGCCTCACCTTGATCTCCAGTGTGGACAGGGCGTGGAGCTACTGCTGCGGTTTCCATGGGAGTCTCATAATGATCTAGGGTAGTCTGAGTCGGATAACTAGGTCCGGCAAAGTTCTGCGATGCTATGGAACTCATCTTGTGGGCATTGGAAATGTCCAATGCTCTAGTTATAGCCGAATCCAGAGTCTGAGGTCGAGCACTCAGAAATGGATATCGCCATTTATGAGCCCATTTATGAAATGATATAACAACTGCTCCCTTACATTATTATTTCCTTGTCCCGGCCGGTAGGCTTGGTTCACCATATCTCTAAAGCTTTGGGCGAATTCTCTTACTGATTCATACTGCCTCTGTTTGATATAAGATATCTCTAGCCTCTGGCAAAGATATTCATTCTCCTCCATGAAATTTGCTTCAATTTCTTGTTTTACTCTAGCCCATGTTATCAGGGCCAGTTGATCCGGAGTCGGATAACTAGGTCCGGCGAAGATCTGCGATGCTAAGGAACTTTTATTTTTATGAATCTTTTGACATCCTCCTTGTCTCTACCATCACATTCTCCAATCCTACTAACCTGCTCTTGAATTCTCTTTTGGAGTAAAGGATCCATGCTGAATTTTGATTGTATTGATCAAATATACAGCTGGATATTTTCGCACTTACTGTTGCTGTCTGTGGTCTTGGAGGTGTCCTCTAGTTCTGTCATGAGTTCATCTAGATCCCAATGTCTGCCTCTTTTCTCTGCCATTCCGTGGACTGAAAGTTTCCTTTTGAATTTAATAACTCCATAGGAAATGTATCTACCTTATCTGTCAACCTGTTGTTGCTACTGCCCAATATTAATATGTACTCACATCCTTCCAAAATGTAAATAACCATTTCCCATCTCATCACATCTATTGCAATGAATGTACTATGTAAACGATTGTAACTTTTCTGTTAATAAGACAAACACCTAATTGGTACCCTTTGGGCCACCTAGAATTCTATACATGCGCGACCGCATTGTGTAAACCATCAGCAACAAAAGATTTTTTAATTTGAAGAAGAAAACCTTCTCAGTACAACTGTAGAATAAACGATTTCGGCCTCTTTCCACCGCTATGCATGCATCTGCCTTTTTCATATAAATAGCAAAATTCTGTCATGCTCTCCAAACCAAAATACGTAGCTCAGGGGCAGAGCTCTCGCCATCAGTGCCAAGGGTTAGAGGTTCTAGTCTTGCCAGGGCAGCTTTTCATCCTTGCGACGTTCCTACTAACATTTCTCTATGGAGAAATCATGGGAAGGCAACAAGATTTCAGATATCATAAGAAATCTAATTATTAAGATGTCCTGAAGATTTGGTCTTTATACAAGGTCCCTTTTTTTTATATTAATGATCGAATACGGTCACCGCTTGGCTGGCCGACGGAAGTGACAGGGAACTATAGATCCCGGCCGACCAGTGATCCCTGGAGACGGAAGTCATAGGCAGGATTCTATAGAGAAAAAAAACCTCCCAGAATCTCATCAAATCGATTCTAAACAGATATATATGCCTGGATTTAGGCAAGTATAATGGTCTGGCCAACATGTTTTGTTAACTCTTTTTTTTAAACAATTATATATTACTTTATAGTCTACACATTATTTTGGGGACCCACCAAGCTCCTTTCCTGCAGAGGTGTCAGAACCATAGTAATAAAGAGTGATTATAATATGAGTAACTTTGGTAAGACTTTGTTTGTTGTAATAAGTGAGAATGCAACTTAGGACCAGCATATTTAATTAGTCACAAATGTGATGTGTTTTAGGAAAATGAGTCACAAGCCGCAAAAAATAGATTTTGATATATCATCATATTTGAAATGATGAGATCAAGCCGATTCTAATGATAATAAACATAAGGATATCTGATATATATTTCTATATTTTCAGTTTGATAATTATTTTTTTTGAAAAAAAAAAAATACGTTGCAATACACTGTCTTGAAATTTGGTAAATGTATTCATGTTGCAAGCAGGGTTAAGCACCCTAAAAATAAAAACATTTCCACAAAGACATCCTGTGAATAAATCGCTCTGTAAAATATGAAATTTTCCTAAAACACATCACAAAATACTGAATGTCTAGAGTAACAATACCAATATTATATCAAAGGGGCACATGCATCCCTGATCTTAATGATTGTATCAATATTGTACACAGTTCACAAAAAAACAGTTTCCTCTTTTCAGACATTGATGAATGTAGTTCCACCCCATGTATGAATGCCGCTACATGTAATGATGAGGAGAATGGATACATCTGTATATGTCCTCCTGGCTATATGGGCATCCACTGTGAAATAGGTAATATTGCAGTAATAGGCAGTTATATTTATATATCATGACTGATTTGCTTTTTGGTTGTTTAAAAGTCAAATCTTATTTCATGGTAAGCTTGCTCTCATTTATTAATTGAACCACCCCAGCAAAGTTTAATGGATTTCCTGATAAACCATGAATATGCTTGATTACCATGTGTAGATATTGACGATTGTACCAACCTATGCTGTCACAATGGTGGAACATGTACAGATCAAGTAAATGGCTTTACATGTGCCTGCAAACCTGGATATACTGGCTCATTCTGTGAAACCGGTGAGTCTTTTTACAGCGTTACTCAATATTAAAATAAAGGTTGGGGTGGTGCAATGGATCAAGGTATTAACTTTGGTACCATGCTATGAGGGTGTACATAGGTAGAACTAACCGCAGTGCTGTCTGTGGGATCATTCTTCATTGAGTTGGAGGCAGAGGAAACCCATGGTATGGAGCGAAGCGTAGCACCAAGGGTTTCCACCTGCCGGAAATGAGGTGAAGAACGATCCCACAGCCATGCACTAAGGTTAGTTCGAGATTTTATTGACCTCTTACAAATGATTTTAAACATATTAGATTGCTTTTAATTATGGTAACTTGATGCAAGAGAAACATGGCAAGGGAAAGATATTGTTCTAGTGGTGATTGAGTTTATGACAGCCATCATAACGTTAATAAAGGCCTCCGGATTTTCAATCCTAAGCAGATGACATAGCATCATGGAGTGATGTGTTACCAAGACAAAGCTGGCCTACTTTTGCCCTAAGCAATGAAAACGCAGAAGGATAAACTGGGTCATGTGTTTCTTTCCTAGGGAGGAATAAAACATATTTCTTCCTGCTCACTTGCAGAGTCTATGCAAGTGGAAGTCCATGGGCACTTCATTCCAGAGGAGAAATAAAGAATTTGAACGTTGTTGTGGTCATGAGTTGTCATCTGTTCTCCCCTAGGCTCTAAGGGAAGAACTGCAATGTCATTTGTGGTACCAAAGAGATAACCTTGACTGAGTCAGATAACTAGCTCTGGCCAAGTTCCGCAATGCTATGGAACTCATCTTGTGGGCGTTGGAGAAGTCCAATGCACTAGTTATAGCAAAATCCAGAGTCTGACGTTGAGTACTCAGAGTCATGAAACTCCGGAGTAGATTGTATCAATATTGTTCACAGTTCACAAAAAACATTTTCCTCTTTTCAGACATTGATGAATGTAGTTCTACCCCATGTATGAATGCCGCTACATGTAAAGATGAGGAGAATGGATACATCTGTATATGTCCTCCCGGCTATATGGGCATCCACTGTGAAACAGGTAATATTGGAGTAATAGGCATTTATATTCATATATCATGACTGATTTGTGTTTTTTATGTTTAAAAGTCAAATCTTATTTCATGGTAAGCTTGCTCTCATTTATTAATTGAACCACCCCAGCAAAGCTTAATGGATTTCCTGATAAACCATGAATATGCTTGATTACCATGTGTAGATATTGACGATTGTACCAACCTATGCTGTCACAATGGTGGAACATGTACTGATCAAGTAAATGGCTTTACATGTGCCTGCAAACCTGGATATACTGGCTCATTCTGTGAAACTGGTGAGTCTTTTTACAGCGTTACTCAATATTAAATGAAGATTGGGGTGGTGCAATGGATCAAGGTATTATCTTTGGTACCATGCTATGAGGGTGTACATTTATTTTACCTCTTACAAACAATTTTAAACATATTAGATTGCTTTTAATCATGGTAACTTGATGCAAGAAATACACGGCAAGGGAAAGACATTGTTCTAGTGGCGATTGAGTTTATGATGGCCTTCATGAAGTTAATGACGGCCTCCGCATAAGGGAAGAACTGCAATGTCATTTGTGGTACCAAAGAAATAACCTTGTCTGAGTTGGATAACTATGTCAGGCGAAGTTCTGCGATGCTATGGAACTCATCTTGTGGGCGTTGGAGATGTCCAATGCTCTAGTTATAGCCGAATCCAGAGTCTGACATTGAGCACTAAGAGTCATGAAACAGATATTGCCATTCATGAGCCCATTTATGAAATGATATAACAGCTGCTCCCTTACAATATTATTCACTTGTCCCGGCCGGTAGGCTTGGTTCACCATATCTCAAAAGCCTTGGGCAAATTCTCTCACTGATTCATACTGCCTCTGTTTGATATAAGATATCTCTAGCCTCTGGCAAAGATATTCATTCTCCTCCATGAAATTCGCTTCAATTTCTTGTTTTACTCTAGCCCATGTAATTGGGGCCAGTTGAACAGGATGTTGTGGATCTCTTGTTTGGGCTGCTATGAATACCTAGGGTAGTCTGCGGCAGATAACTAGGTCCGGCGAAGTTCTGCGATTCTATGGAACTTTTATTTTCATGAATCTTTTGACATGCTCCTTGTTTCTACCATCACATTCCCCAATCCTTCTAACCTGCTCTTCAATTCTCTTTTGTAGTAAAGGATCCATGTTGAATTTTGATTGTATTGATCAAATATACAGCTGGATATTTTCACACTTACTCTTGCTGTCTGTGGTCTTGGAGGTGTTCTCTAGTTCTGTCATGAGTTCATCTAGATCCCATCGTCTTCCTCTTTTCTCTGCCATTCCATGGGCTGAAAAGATAACTCCATAGGAAATGTATCTATCTGATCTGTCAACCTGTTGTTGTTATGAGATAAGATAAGATACTTTCTACTTTATTCATCAAATTGGTATAAATTACACGATATATAACTCCTAGTGATGCCCAATATTAACATGTACACACATCCTTCCAAATTGTAAATAACCATTTCCCATTTCATCAATTCTATTACAATAAATGTACTATGTAAACGATTGTAACTTTTTGGTTAATAAGACAAAAACCTAATCGGCACCCTTCGGGCCACCTAGAATTCTAGACGTGGGCGACAGCATTGTGTAAACCATCAGCAACAAAGGATTTTGGAATTTGAATTTGAATTTTGAATTTGAAGAAGAAAACCTTTAAATTATTCCTTTCATTACAAGGATCTAGAGGATCAATCAGAAAACTAATTGGTTCAATGATTTGAGTAAGTATTATATACATACATATACCTGGATTTTGGCAAGTATAATAGGGCTGGCCAACTCTTTTTTTTAAACAATTGTAAGTGCGATGTAAAGTTCAGGCCAGCAACATGCACAGCAACACTTCCACTGGAAGCATACTCTTCCAACCAATTTAAACATCTTTTGACCATGGTTTTGGTGGATTATGTGTAGTTGCAGTTGATCATAAATGTCTATACATTATTTTGGGGACCCACCAAGCTCCTTTCCTGCAGAGGTGTCAGAACAGTAGTAATAAATAGTGATTATAGTATGAGTAACTTTAGTAAGATTTTGTTTGTTGTAATAAGTGAGAATGCAACTTAGGAACAGCATATTTAATTGGTCACAAATGTGATGTGTTTTAGGAAAATGAGTCACAAGCCGCAAAAAATAGATTTTGATATATCATCATATTTGAAATGATAAGATCAAGCCAATTCTAATGATAATAAACATAAGGACATCATATAAATATTTCTTTATTTTCAGTTTGATATTTTTCTTTTTGAAAAGAAAACTTTGCAATACACTGTCTTGAAATTTGGTAGATGTTTTCATGCTGCAAGCAGGGTAAAGCACCCTAAAAATAAAAACATTCCCACAAAGACATCCTGTGAATAAATCGCTCTGTAAAATATGAAATTTTCCTAAAACACATCACAAATACTGAATGTCCAGAGTAACAATACCAATATTATATCAAAGGGGCACATGCATCCCTGATCTTAATGATTGTATCAATATTGTACACAGTTCACAAAAAACATTTTCGTTTTTTCAGACAGTGATGAATGTAGTTCCACCCCATGCATGAATGCCGCTACATGTAATGATGAGGAGAATGGATACATCTGTATATGTCCTCCTGGTTATACGGGCATCCACTGTGAAACAGGTAATAGCTTTGTAGTGGTGGACATTTTGTCATTATAGCGTGGCCAAACTGATTTAGAACATATAAATTATCCATGTACTGTTTAAAACAAATTATGTGTATTGTAGTGAACCCCCAGAGCTTTATTGTACCAATCCGGGGCTGCAGGCTAGGTAGATATCACTAAATTGTGACACTAGTTATCCATCCTGTGATAAGCTTTGTGCTATTACTTAGACAATCCAGGTTTGATGTTTCTCTCAACTAAGGGAAAGTAAAACTGGACAAAAATCACTGTTTCAATAGCTTTAATTGCCCCTGAGCGCTCACACAAGGTCCCCAATCTGAAAGGATATTTAGGTGAAATAGAAAAAATCTTTTTGGAATATCCAACAACTTTTTGTGAACTTTCTTTTCCTTTTTGCCAATATCCTTTTCCTTTTCAGATTATCATTTTCCTTTTAGGAATATAATTTTCCTTTTTTGATCTTTTTTGATCTTTTCTTTTTGGAATATCCTTTTTCTTTTGCAAATATCCGCTGTGTGAAGGTAAACACCCAACATGTGTGTATGTGTTGCTATGGTGACCATGTTCTCAGATTTGTTTTTTTATCTTTAGAGGTCCGTCCATCCTCTGTGGAGGTTGTTGTATGTGGTTTGTAAAAGTATCTGGGTTGAAAATATGATTTTGAAGCCTTTTTTAAATTGCGATCTCTACACTCTAGTTGTAGCCTGGGAAAGCCTCTGTCAGATACTACGTCATTTCCCACAACCTACGTCCAGGGGGAACTAAATAGATGGGTCATATTTTCAGAAAATGCACAATTGGCAGCTGCGCAATTAGGTTGCAATTTGGCCAATACTAGGTAAATTTGATATATATACATGTTTGGCATTGCATTGAATCTAGCAATCTGTTTGGTTAGATTGAACTGTATTTTTTTAACTTTATTTTCGTCTAAAATTTGAGGTGTTTGAGAGGATTGGTGTATGTGAATGGTGCATTTTCTGAAAATCTGGCCCACATGCAGTGGAGTGGCAGAGTTAAGAAGAGGGTGAAAGAATAGGAAAGGGGGAGGGGGAGGGGGAGGGAAAGAAGTGGAGGAAAGAGAGGAGGGCGAGGATCTAGGGGAAGGGAGGGAGGGCAGGGAGAGAATTCGGGGAGGGGGAGCATGAGGAAGAGGGAGGGAGAGGGTGGGGAAATCGGAAATAGGGTTGGGAGAGAAAAACAGGTATGAAAGACAGAGAAGAGGGGGAGGGAAAAAAGGGAGAGGGGGAAGTATGGGGGGAGAGGGTGACCGTCCTACATGAGGAGTGGACGAGTGAAGAAGAGGTTTTATGAATAGGAGAGGGGGAGGGGAAAAGTCGGAATAAGAAGATTTCAGTACTACAAAAAGGAACTCTGGAGATCCCTGCTAAATTGCTAGTTCGGGAGAGATGGTATGCCCCAGTTACAGTAGGTAAGGGGAATGGTTTCTTTTTAGTAGACCCTGGTGCTACTACCAGTTTGATCACAAAGAGATTCTATGACTCTCTTCCACATCCACCACCTTTACAATCGGTTAAGATGGTGGCTGCGATGGGCGATGGAACTCCTATTGTGATTTACATGATTACATGTCTCGTCGTCAGTGGTCTACAAGGCCCTGAAGATGGGATAATTGGTGCAGATTTCTATTGTGTGCATCAATGTAGTCTGGATTGGTCAGGTTTGCTTTATCTAGAGAATTATAGCCATTCCGCAGCATGTGAGCTATAGAAAAGGACTAGGAAAGATAAAGCTTCGTCTGTGAAAGCCTTAGAAGTCGGATCCGTGATAGAGGATGTAGAGGTAACACTTAAAAAAGGTGTAATGCCACAACTAGGAACTATTACTTTAGTCGAATTGAATGTTCACAGTGGCTCAGTCACATTGGATGGATTAATGTTCGAGCCAGACCAACAGTTACTGAAAGATGATGCCTTAGGAAGCTTGAACACGTATGTGTCAGGTGACGGGAAACATGCTGTGGTAGCTTTCAGTAATCCGTTGGGGAGAACCATTAAGTTGAGTAAAGGTAGAATGGTAGGAAAACTGACAAGTGTGACTATAGTCTCACAGGAATCAGTTTTGTCTGAGGGGGAGGATGACAGTGTGATCAAAGAAGCGATCATTCATTCAATAGAGTTTATGGAATCACCTGTGGCGGATGATAATTTTGGAATGTAACTGACACACTTACTTGACAGTGTTATATGTGTGCATACATAGCTGATAATGCATTTTTTAATGTATGAAGTCGATGTTTTAGACCGAGAAGTCCCCAGGCACCCTCCTGAGAGTAGATTCATATAATTATAAGCAGATTGTATGCATGAATATTTTGATAACAGATTTGTCCACTATAAAGTGTATTACTTGTTTCAGACCATTGCTTAAACCACTGTGTCAATGGAGGCACTTATACAATAGCACCCACTGGACCATTTTGTTGGTGAGTGAAAATTCAATAGAACCTATTAAAATAGCCTATTATATTATAGATTTAGAAAGCAATAGTAGTAATGTACAAACATCTGTACTGTGAGTGTTCCATGTAGAATATTTAGTTAAATATCTATATATCAATGTCAAACATATGGATTTTTGAGATATACCATGCAGGACATGGTGCAAAGTCATTTCGCTATGTTTAACAAACACCTTTAGAGGAAATTAAGGTTAACAAATGGTTCATAATGGGTTACAATTGCCTCATGCGGAAACAATGACCCACTCCTGGCCTTATGTGCGTACCCCCGTGACCTATGACCCATGACGTCATCATAAGGCATTGCCATTGAGCATACAGTTCAATATGACGGATACGTTTGACCAAAGGGCAAATGAGGAGAGATGAACATGTTAGTGATAATGCCCTGCAAATCTGGTTTTATTCACCCAGGATCACTGTATAGATGCGTTAAAGGCATAGCTTACCTGATGCAATATCAGCATGAATCATGTGTAGATGAATAAATACAAATTATTCCCTTTCAGTTGTCCGGAGGAATATGAAGGACAGAGGTGTGAATTTGACATTGAGACTCCATCCAGCTTACCTATACCTCTCATCATTGGTGGCACAGTTGGTGGTACGGCCATTACAGCTTTCCTGCTGGTCAGCTTATATGTGTGCCTGGTCAGGAGTGGTCAACAGTCTGCGGTCAAACCAGAGTTTGTACACATGGCCAAGAGAGCCAGCGACAGGGCCAGACCCTTCTCCCCTATTCCCCAAACCCTCTCCCCTATTCCCCCCTATCTATAAAAACATAATTATTAAAATGTGATGTGTTTGAAGAAAATGAGTCATAAGTCGCAAAAAATACATTTTGAGATATCATTATATTTGAAAAGATGAGATCACGTCGATTTCAATGGTAGTAAACAGTCTAATAATCTAATAAATATTTCTAGATTTTAAGTTTGATATTTTCGTTGAAAAAAAAGTTTCCAATATTTCTGGGGGTCAATAAACAGTAAAGTTACTAAATGTAGTCCATATGAGGACCTTCAAAACGAAGGGATATATAGCATGGATTGTCCTGAAATTTGATACATCGATTCATATAACTATGGGTAATAAACTCTCAAAAAATTAGAAAATTCCAATAATGTGATCTCGGGAAAAAAACTTTGAAAAATATCAAATTTACGACTTAGGATTCATTTTCCTGAAACACATCACAATTGTGGCCTGGAATTCACTATCAACTGAAAGTCAGGTCCAGGAGTCTTGAGAACATCTAAGAAAACAAAAAGAAATACATTAATCAAAACAACAAGGGGTGAATTCTAAGAATATGAACTTCTCTCCGAATGGAAGATAAATATTATGTATGTATTTTATACCAATTTTGCGTTTGCTTTGTTCTATTAATTTTAGCATATATAGGAAGTATATCCTAACACAAAGAACATCACTTTATTTTTTTTATTATATTAATTGGGTTAATGGTGAGTATAATCAGCAAGTCACACTTGCCTAACCAGTGAATATTCTACACCTATAACAAGGTTATACACCCGGCTTCATAAATAAGAAGTCTGGTCAGACACCTTAGAGATTTTATTTGACAAGAAATATTTGATAAAAACAGGAAACAGGTTTTCCTGACTTGGAACTGTCAAAGAGCACATTTTCCCTGTTTAATACAACTATTGTTAAAAAAAGAGGTGGCGGTTTCCTTAAAAACATATTTAAAAAAAAGTTACCACCCCCGCCTTCCTAGTTTTCAGCCAGATAAATCGGAAACACACATATTGTTTTTCGCCTTCTAATATTGTATGTTTCATTGTTAGTTTTCATTGTTCTCCCCAGCAAAATAACTTTCCTCTATTCTGGTAATGGCTATAAGAACTGAGTTTATCCCAGAACACACTTTTGTCAACTCTCGAACATGGGTCAGATTTTTAAAAAATGTACAATCCGCCTTCACCAATCTTCTCAATTTACATTTAAGACAGAATTGAGCATCAAAATGTTGCTTAACAAAACAGAACTGAAACTTTTAACCAATGGCGTACCAAATATACTCATATATACCCAGTATCCTTAATTTTTCAGCCCAATTTAGGAGAATATCCTAAAAGTGTAGAGCTGTCAATTGTACATTTTCTAAAAAGCCGACCCACATATTATATATGCATATCTTTGGCAAATAAACAAGTTTTTAATTCACTTCAATAAGGTTTCTTTGGCAGTTCTGATACAACATATACCGGTATGAAATATTCTCATGAACTTATATATTTGGTTGAATCCACTGAAAACGGGACAAAAATGTTATATTCCAAAGAACACACACCAGAGTTTGATACATATACTTTTATCACATTTAAAACATGAGAACAGTCAAATTATATAATGCAAACTTGTAGCTATTATAAGAGACAGCCATAAAAAAGTCAACAGTGTCAAATCAGTGAATGTGGCAACGTAAAAACATAATTAACAATATTTTCCTATTGAATTGTTTAACAGTCCTATTGAGAGGCATTAGGTATCAAATGTTATAGAGATTTGTTTGATCATATATCAAGTAATCTTATTATCTGTATAATACAAAAAGTTCAAGTTAAAAAAACTGGGCAACATGTGCGACATGAAAATGAAAAAAAGACTTTCTAATTAATTTTTGTTTGTGCCATAATTTTGCGTCACCAAAATGCATTAGAATTCAAACCTTGTGATTGAGCAAATTATTCAGATATAAAAAAACACATGTGAATTTCTGAATCACCGAGTCCCAAATGTTTAATCATTGACATTGTTCTATGAACATCCAATCTATCCAATCCTCTATAACAGCCAAGCCTCAGATATGTCATGTGTTGCAGGGAAATGAGTTACATGTCTCAAAAAGTGAATCAAAAATGAGATCAATGTGTTGCTCATGAAAATCTTAATTTTTAAATTTAAAAATCAAAAATTTAAGGAAAATATCTAAAAATTTTAAAATTTAAATCGAAAACTAATGTGTAAGCTTAAAGACCAGGGAGCAGAACATTAAAATCGCTATTTTCTTATTATTTTGTGTGGATATTAGACCTTTCCCCCCATAGCACTAACTGTAGGCCTATATGAGAGTCCCCTGAAATTGATATATTAAATTTATAATATTCTAAATTATTATATTGTGAATCCTCCATACTGGGGAATCATATTAGTGTCTGGTGTAATGTTACCACTTTTTAAATCAAATGATTTCCCACAACATTTCCACCTGTTACTTTCTTAGGCTATGCACCAAACATCCTGGCTGGATAGGTCGTAGGCCGAGATGGATCCAAATCTTCAACGTATACACATGTGTAGAGATGTGCGCAACTTTGCAAGGGTTAGACTGACGCACATCTCTATAAATGTTTATACATTGAAGATTTGGACCTATGGAATATTATTACCTGACATAATGCATGCATGCGCAGCAAAACAGTAAGAACTCTTAGTTGACGGTCTTACAACACTGGATCTCTTGTTGCGGACGATTGACAGCTGACTCTGTACCGCCCTTCACACATTATCGCCCACATCGGCGCAGGGTTATATCAAATGTCTACAATTAATCCTATCTTTAATTCAATTATCACCAGGGAACTTTTATCGAGACTGGTATGCTCACAGGGTTGTTTGGACTGAGTCAAGGGATGGATGAACACATTTTAACCTCTACACCTGTCAATGGCGACCTCAATGACAGTGAAGAAGTGCGAGGCATACTTCGTAATATTTCAGGGTCAGTTGTTGAGCGAGAAATTAATCAACGCAACACACAGAGATGTATGCTTCAAGTCAGTAGGATTGCTTAAAAGAGATCAAACTAATCGCTGGTCTTTATTTTATACTAGACAGATTAGAACGAATACACTGGTCCTGCGTTGATTGGCTTAGGTCTTTCTGGACCAATTAATTAACAGGTTAGATTAGAGATCCAATCAGCCACAGGATAACAATGACAGGAAAATATGAAAGCGAGGTTCAGAGTGACCACTGCCGCTATGACTACTTTAACTTAAAATTTAGACAATTTATGCTGTCAATTTTACAACAGCATCAATCGCCAACCCAAAAATGCTTCTTATTTGGAAATAGCATTCAAAATTTCTTCTATCGATGGGAAACTAGAAAATGCTGACCTACCTTCTGACCCAATGGAACCTAAGAAATCTGTTAGTAATGCGGAGCCCTTTCTGTCTTTATCTGAGTCGAGCCAAATTGAGTCAGGTGACACAACTCGCCCATTGGTTCACAGACAGGGATCTGTCACCAAATTATCGATCACTTTGGATGAGTTAAATGAATCCAATATCACTCACACCCAGGAGAATATATTTATATCTCCCTCAGTTTCTGATTCTCCATCACATTCTGCTTCTCCCAGCAAGTCAGATTCGGCTAGTCACAATAATCACTCAGTCAAAGATCTAAGTCACAAGGTTGACACTAATCTTGCATCTTCTTGACGCAATATGTAGTAGGTTGGTTGACTGATAGCCAGCATTATAGAGGCACAGTTATCGAAAGCCAAGCAGTCCATTGAATCATTGGTTTCCACACTAAATGCAAATCTCATGAAAATTCCGAATGATGTCTGTCTCTCCAAGTCATTTGAGAAGATGACATAAAATGCTACCATAAGCTCTATCTGCACACAGTTGTATTCCACCTTTAATGTCAAGGAGCTGGTGGCAATATATAGGATAGGGCTCCTTAATGATCTAGTCACGAGGTCGGTGTTAGTGAGATCTTCCTCAGAGAAAAAAATCTCCACTATTGTCAACAGCATTCCTGAAATCAGACGGTTTGACACTCGCTTTTCAACAATAGAAATCAACCAACAAGGCCTGTATGTTCCATCTCACTGTTATCAGCTGTTGCGCATACATAATGTCACGTCTGAACATAGGGGTAGCCATTTGATTATCTCTGCCCCCGAACCACTTGCCTATACCGTTAGGGTTCTGCAACATCTTACTGAGCACTGCAGATCTGGGGATGCTCGATCGGTTGAAGTTGATGATGGAGTAGGTTTAGGGCGAATACTGCTTTCTCTTTAACTTTTTCCCTGCAAAGATCCAACATGAGGACTCCAAATACGATTTGAGCATGCGTTTTAGGCGTTTTAGGCAAGGTTTTTGGGTCACACAGAGATGGCCGAGGATCTCCAGAAACAGCCAAACCCGTATGATGTAAAACGTAAAGCTAAGCAGCAGCGAAAATCAACGGCGGAATGGGTCAACATTGAAGAAACAGTCCTAGAAGAGTTGATCTGGAAGAAATTTGATCAAAATGTTCTGCATTGCAATACACAAGACTATTCGAGATGACTCCTGACCAGAAGTGGGCCACCGGTATGAATCTGGCTAGAGTCATTAACAGGCAAGGTCTGAGGTCCACCCTGAGTTCGGCCGATTTCACTGGTAAAAACGTATGCAGGAAAATATTGAGTAAGATTAAGGAGAAAAGACCCAAATATATGTTGGAATATTATGCTGGGGTATATTCTGAAATTTCTAAATCGAATGTGCCCTGTGGAACGATTCCATAAAGTGAGGAGAAAGCAAAGCTGGATGACCCCAGAAATCACCACACTCATGAATACCAGAGATAAATTATTTTCAAAAGCTATTCGAACAAATGACAAAGACCTTCTTATAGAGGCAAAACAGTTGAGAAATAAAGTAACCTCCCTTTGTAAAAAAAACAAAGCTGCTTATCTCAAGGAAAGACTTCATAATGACCGAGCAAATCCAAGAGCTGCCTGGAAAAATATCAGAAAAGTTATAAGTCCAGAAAAAATTAAGACCAGTGGAACCATCCACTTAGTCGATCCTGAAAATGAAAATGGAAATATCAAGGACTCTGATGTCCCTGGTAGTTTTAATGATTTCTTTTTAGATGTTGGACCCTCTCTGGCAAAATTAATACCTGAACCTGACCCAGTCTCTGCTAATATTTTAAAAGAAAAGAAAAGAAAGAAGATACCGATATCTCCATCATCCCCACACCTACAAAAAACAAGGACACCAAACAAGACAAGCCACTCACTACAGGGGCACCCTGTACAACAAACACCAACAACAATGACTCTGACAACAAGGCCCCAACACGCTCAGAATCAAACGACAAAAATCAAGTAGACATTTCAGATATCGACTTATCTGCCAACCTTGATATAAGTGACTCAGACACCGAGGATGCACCCACGACATCACCAACACCAACTCGACCAAGCACAGCCACGAGCGTTAGCTCCAAAGAATCCGGACAACTACTATCATCATCAACAAACACACGCACACCTTCACCAGCAGATATAGAGAGATACTCACCTGGCCCACCCCCGAAGAACTCAGTGACCAGAGACTACAAACCAACCACCATAGTCCGCAAAAGTATACCGAGACACCGTGACGCCGCTAAATACAGAGAACTGAACAACCCAGAAACTCCGAGAATTCCAGCTAACGAGATCATGTTTGATCTGTATAGCATGGTGTGTAAACTAGACCAGGATGTGGCCCAGTCCATGTGGTATACCATGCAGAACAAAGGATACCTGTGAAACAAATAACGAACTGCTCCAGACTGACCAACAAAAACCAAGACACCAAGCGCTGTAAAAAGGAAATTAACATTAAATTATAATCTTTAGTCAACCAATGAACAATCAAGAATCCGGACTGAATAACTGTATATACTGAACAACTAATTAATTCATACTACGTATGCAAGAAAATTTTTTCCACCAAACTATTACCTTGACCATTTCCAGTTACTAGTATCTACCTTTTTATCAATTTTTCGGGGAAGTGCACAATTGTTTACTTGGGGGGCTGTTTGTTGACATGTTGCTATGACAATATGAGTGCACATTTTTACACCTGAGGAGCATGATTTCTGTAAATAAGCATCCTGATGAAGGTCGAATGTTAGACCGAAACGTAGATCGCCCCAAAGTATTAAACCTCCTTCAAATATAAACATCTGTGTCCCTTTGTGTTTTGAGTTGTCTCAATCTACTTAGAAATTTTAAAAGAAAAGCTAAACGTACAAGCTAACAGAACGTATGGTGATTTTAGGTTTAAGCCAGTCACCCCCAATGATGTCATGAAAATTATTATTAACATTGACCCCATAAGAGCTCTGGTGTTGACACTATTCCTGGGAAAATTTTGAAGTGCTGCTTTCAAGCCTTGATTATTCACATGTCTTTTCTATTGAACCTTTCACTGTCGTCGGGGATTGTTCCGAGTGCCTTTAAGACTGCAGTAGTGACCCCTCTACATAAGAGTGGACCAAAAAATATTGCGAACAATTATAGACCAATATCAGGCATCTCAATGCCAGCCAAAATTTTAGAAAAAATTGTCCAAAAACAACTATCAAATTATTTAGAAGAAAATAAGATTTACTACCAGAAACAATATGGCTTTCGCCAAGGTCACTCAGTTGACCAGGCACATATTGATCTTCTGACTCCCATCTATGAAAATACAAACCGTGGAGTGGTCACTACTGCAGTTTTCCTAGACTTCAAAAAGGCTTTTGACACGGTCAATCACAATATACTCCTTGAAAAAATTGAAAAAATAGGGGTATGTAATCATGAAAAATCATGGTTTAAAAATTATTTGTCTAATAGAATACAAAATGTCAGAGTCAATGGTTCACTTTCTACCCAGGGTAAGATTACATTTGGCGTACCACAGGGCACAATTTTAGGGCCGATCCTCTTCACAATATATATTAATGATATTCATCAGGTTGTCCAAAACTAGACAATTCAGCATTATGCTGATGATACAGTATTATTTAGCAGTGAAAAAAGGGAAGAAAAAATCGTTCAAAATCTTCAGGAAGATCTTAACCTGATCGACACCTGGTGCAAATCCAATAAAATTTCAATGAATGTCTCCAAAACTAAATTTATAAATTTCAAAAACATCTCTAAAAAATCAGTAATTGAAACTGACGATAATAAGCTTACTCTGGGTAATGAACAGACACTCCAGGTTGAAGAATACAACTACCTAGGTCTGATCATTGATCGTCGATTGACTTTTAAAAGCCAGGTTACAAAAACAACAAATAATGTTAAATGGAAAGTTAAACTTCTGGGTAATGCCAGATACATGTTACCAAAGAAGGTAAAGATTGATATAATTAAAACCCTAATTATTCCTCTCATAGACAGAGGTGATATATTTTATTCGAGCTCGAACAAACATCAACTTAACAGACTGCATTCTTTATTAAATGCAGCAGTGAGAGCAGCTTTGAATCTCAACAAGAGAGAAAGTGTGGATAATCAATTGCAAAATATAAATATTTTGCCAAATGATGTGAGAAGGGAGGTCCATATCCTAGAATGTGCACACTATCTGGCACAAAATAAGGGAAATCTCGATATGAGAAATTTACCCACGAGGAGCCATACTGGAAAAAGGAAAAATCTAAAATTGACTCACCCCTAATTCGGCCTTCTACCAAAATTGCTTCCTATATAAAGCTAGAAAAGCTTGGAATAGCTTAAATCAAAACTTACAAAACCTTGACATAAAGAAAGAATTCAGAAAAGATTTACACTCTATCATCCGAGCTCGCATGAGAGATGGCTAAATGCCTAGGATATGGACCCCCCCCCCCCCTACTGACTTAATATTCTACTGATTTAATATTCGAATGTGTATTTGTGACTATACATATATGAGTTTATTACATATGAAGGTCTAAGACATTTTGCTTTTAATGTACTGCCACCCTAGTATAAGGGACCAGAGAACCGACTGTTGTAATTGATGTCTCTTGCCATATCAAACACTCCCCAGTATAGGGGTACAAGGAGACATAATGTCGAAATATGTTTTGTAATTATTGTTCTCAGTGATAATGTATTTTGTCACTACCATATATACTCAGCGATAGTGTATTCTGTCACTACCATATATGTATTATAGATATGGATTAGAAAATGTATCCTGTCGTAAAACATCCCCAGTATAGGGGCACAGAGAAACACAATATGTGATCCGTTTTAGGGAAATGAGTCATAAGTCGCAAAATATGGATTTTAAAATATCACCATATTTGAAAAGAGGAGATCAAGCTGATTCTAATACGTATTTCTATATTTTAAGTTTGATATTTTTATTTTAAAAAAAATAAAAAAAATTGGAATGTTTCTAGATGGGTAATTACCAGTAAAGTAACTAAATATACTCCATATAAAGGCCTTTAAAACGCAATGATATATTCAATACAATGTCCCGAAATTTGATACGCAGAATTGATTCATCGGTGAATATATTTGGGTGATGCATCAGTGACTATTATGACGCATCATCAAGGGTGCGTCCTGAGAGCCAATCAACGCACGACATCCCCTCACCTGCTCACTTTCCCTCCACCGCTCAGAGCTTATAGAGGTGTCTGCCACGAGAATTTAAATTTTAAAAATTCTTACATTTTGGGAAACTTCCCTTCAATTTTTGTCTATGTATGTCTGTATGTATTTTATTGACATGTGTTTTGATTCTATATATTGTAATGTATAGGGTAAAAATAAACCTTAGCTCCGCTGGGGTTCATGGCCATTCCTTTGTTGGCCAATTCCACCAATTTGACAACATTTGGCCCCCAACCGTGGAAAGTGATAAAATGGGCTTAAATCAAATTAATTACTATTAATTTGATAATTTTTTTTGATTGGATGGTTCTACCAACCTGCGGAACCACATTTTTGGCATTTTTGGTCCAATTTTTTTTTTTTTTTAATTTCAAAATCCCATTTTGGGGGCAAAAATCATTTTTTAAAACTGCCATTAGTCCATGGAATTGCTGAATTTCTAAATAATCTTCAAATTTGAACATTTTTTTTAATATGTTGTGACAGTAGGTTACGTGAACATGATCTGTGTAAAAAAAAAATGCAAAAAAAATATTTTTTCGCCAAAAACCATCAAAAACCAAATTTTTTTTGTGTGGTGCACCCCCCATGTCGTGTGCCGTCACGCAGTGTGCCTAAGGTGGAATAAAAAAATAAAAAATATATATATCTATCAAATTATTATGAATAATGATAAAATGCATGGGATTATATATGTAAAAACATTAAATGTATTTATTTCAGTTTTTCTTGGATCATAGCAGAGAAATAACATGGTGGCAAAAGGTGGTGGGTCCCAGAGTTCATGTCGTGTGCCGTCACGCATTTTTTAGGGTTTTTAGAGCTTTATAAGGCATAAATTTAATAATAAACTTTAAATATGACATTTATTATTGACATTGCTTGGTACCCATCTATGTAGATTGAAACCCATGATTTCCGAGTTGTTTTTACATGATTCTTAAGGCAAAATGCTTTAAAAATGTGCCGTCACGTTGTGTCGTGTGCCGTCACGCCTGCCGTCGTGTGCCGTCACGCCTGCTGTCACATAATATCAGAAATACATATATACATAATATTAGAACGTTTATCCTTGAAGATTTTGCCTCTAAATACTTAAACAGAACAGAAACATTGAATACAAGTTTTCGAATTAACATAAAAAGGTAAACATGGGTAATGAATGATATATATAATCTGTATAATATGTGTGGACAGATATTCTGTATGATCTGTATGGGCAGAGGGTCTATGACCTGTCACCCTTAGGCCTACCGCTGCCATTATGATTACCATTACTGAATGGTTATTTGGCTCTAACTTTTCTTCTAGTTAGAATATTTTCACAAAATAAAAACCATTATCACCCTCATGTCGGGACCTATCAAGTACAACATATTTCAGTACCTTATGTGCATGTTTGTTTTATTCATTTCTAATCTAAATCCTAATTTATGTAGAAATATGTACCATTATTCGACATGCTATTTTTGGCATTTTTTTCATATTTGGGATCTATTTTTCGAACCCCCTGTAAAAATTTCAGCAATAATCAGAATGGTTCCAAACTTGGCAGTTTAATGTACATATATGTAAGGTTGATAGAAATTAACAAATCAACTGATTAATGTAAAAATTATTTTTGGCTACTCAGGGGGCTGCTAGGGGCCCAAATGTTGTCAAATTGGTGGAAATGGCCTGTTACGTTATCTGTTTCTAGTTCACCAGTCCCCAACATATATGGCTTCATATGACTATAAGTGCTAAACCCTCTAAAGATCAGAACAGTTCAATAAGGAGATCTTGTGAAAAAAACACTTTAAAAAATATCAATTTTGCGACTTATGACTCATTTTCCTGGAACACATCACATATTGGGATCGATACTCAAAGTAATAATTATTTTATTACAGTCCTATCTATCGATTTATATAATTTGAGATACCCCTATGGTACGTAGCGGTGTTATATTGCATTCTGCATTTTGTATTTTATTCTTATTTTATTTTATTATATTTCTAAGTCATTTAGTCTAGCTCCACTTCTTTCAAAATTTTGGTAACAGCCGGAAGAAATGTACTCTATGTAGTCCATAAAGGTATGTCGACCGTTTTGTCTGTTTATATAATTCTCGTTTGTACTCATTTGTACTCATCGAAAAGGCAAATAAAAAACATCTTATCTTATCTTATCTAAAATAGGTCAGGTCTAATCTTATTTAATGTATTATGTAGGAATGGTGGCACATGCCTGGATCTCATTAACAACTTCAAATGTAGCTGTCCTGCTGGATATGCAGGCAGGCTTTGCGAAAAAAGTAATGTATCTTATAGATATTCTAAATTTTATATAATTTCATTTAAAATTCAGAATTCAAAGAGTTCATTGTCACTCAATGCTATTTGGGAAATTATTTTTTTAATAGTTGAAGAATTGAGGCAACTCAACTGAAAACGACCATGTTCATAGTTTTGTAGTCTTTTATTTTGGCGACCCTGACGCGTTTCGCCTTTCTTGGGCTTCTTCAGAGGGTAACAATCATCCAAAATCATGTAGGTATATCAATAAATGAGCAAAATGTAAATCATATAAAGTCAGCCATATTGATTGGTTTAGTATCAATTAGGTAGAGTCAGCATGCGGTTCATTGTTCTTTCGATTAGTTTAGTATGAATTTTTCAAAATTGTTCATTTGGTTGTCAATTCAAGTTTTAACTATTAAAAAAATGTTTGTATTCATACGTTGTATGATAGATACTGGTACTGGTTAGTACCTTCGTGGTTTAGTAAAACCACGATGTTTCATGGCGTTATACATCGCCCTTGCCACTGTTCTGTCGATTTTCTCGACTATCCTATGCAAGTCCTGGAGTACCTCACTTGCTCTGAGATGGGTTCTGGGTTCGGGTGGTTGGTTGAACTCACGTCTACGTGGGGTAGGCGAGTACTTTGGATAATCCCTGGGTCTATTGTCAGTGTTCACTGGTATGTATTCATCAACTTGGCTCTTTGATTTAGAGTCCTTTATCGGGCTAGTCGGCTTGCTGTTAGCTGAGCTGCTCGCTTGGTTGTCTGCTTTCTTGGATGCGTTGGACTTATTCGAACTGCGAGATGTTTTGCTCACCGAGGAGCAGTTGCTGTCTGAGGAGCTGCTGCTAAGGCTGCTCTCACTTCGACTGGGGGTGTGGTTCATTGGTTTTGGGTCAGTGGCTTTTGGGGCAACTGGAGTGTCGACTAGAATGGGCATGTCTGGTAGTGCTTTAGTCTCCTCTTCGTCGGATGAATCATCACTGACGCAGAGGTCAATGTCAATCAGTTCAGCGAGGCTGGCTGTCTTTGTGGGTGTGTCTGTTTCGGGGGTTGGTTCCGGGTTTGGGGTGGCGCCTTCAGATGGCTTGTTCAGTTTATTCATTTTGTTGTGGATAATTCGGTTCAGAGGGTGCTCGGTTCTCATCTTTTGTCTTTTAGTGGGATCACATTCTGGTGGCGGTAGAGTGATGATCTTACGTTTCATTTGGTTGTTGTTGTTGTTGGCAAATCTTTTCTTAATTTGTTCAATGCGCTTGCTGGGGCTTAAAATTGGCGATATCTTTGGTTTGGGAGGTAGTGAGAACGGGATTAACTTGTATTCCTTGTTCTTCTTTGGTGTCTCCTTTGCTGGGAGGCATGGTGTGGACGATGGAACTGGTGTGTTGTGGGGTTGATTCACTCCCTGAGGCGCGCCGCTTGGAGCTGCAAAAGGGAGGACCTTTATGTACTATACGGAATTTAACACCATATGGGCCGTATTTTTCCCATTTACTGAGGTCGTAGAAGTCACTTTCAAATTTAGATGGTTTCTTAAACGGTAATTTTACTGATATTTGAGGTGGGGTAGCGGTAAGCTGTTCATGGGTTTTGTTTTGGTGGCGCTTAAGGTTATAGTTGCTGCTGAAATGCTTATCGCAGATGACACAGGGAAACCTACCTTTGTTTCCACCTGCGTGATTCAAGTGTTTTGCGTTGAGATGTCGAAGTAGCGCTTTCTGGTTGCCGAGCCAGGTGCTGCATATGTCACATCTAACTAAATTCTCCATCATTAGAGGTAGAACGGTTGATCAATGGTTACAGAGATTGAGTAGTCGAGCGTCGAGTGCTGAGAAGCCGCGTGGGTTTGTTGTTGTTTTGAACTGAGTGTAGGCTCATTGGCGGTTGACGATCGAATGGGCGGAGTCCCGGCTCCGCGCTCCTTTTATAAGGAGCGTTGTTATTGGTCCATAGTGACCACGTGGTAACTTGTGTAGCGCGTGCTACGTCACCACTTCTTGTTGAGGCCCTGTGGCTGCAATGTGGCGGCTACCCGTATCCACGCTTCTTCAAGCCGGAGACGGGTATTCTTGTTCGTTGCTGATGAGTCCAAAATGGTGACCAACATCTCTCTATCCTGGACATCGTGGTCGAGATAATGTTGGGGAACTGGTAGTTCTCTTCTCCTGTAGCGAATGTCGTATTTATGATCTCGTATTCGCTCGTGAAGGGTTCTGCCGGTCTCCCCGATGTACTGCATGTTACAAACGGGGCAGGTGATGGCGTACACCACCGACCGGGTCGTGCAAGTATTATCGCCTGTTATTTTGTGTCTCTCATTGGTGCTATTGGAGCGAAAATACTTTGATGTTACAATGTTTGGGCACGTTGTGCATGTGAATCTCATGCATGGTCTGCTCCCATTCTTGGGTTTGGGGCGTGGGAACGTGGAACATGTTAGTATGTCCCTGAGGTTTGGTGCTCGTTTGTAAGCTGTCATCATTCTGTTTGTGTTGAACTTCTCTAGCCTTGGTTTGTTCTCCAGTATAGGAGCACCGTGATGTAGGATCCTGTTAATCCTAATGTTGAGTGGGTTGAATTCCACTATTAGCGGTATGATTGGGGTTGATTTTTGGTTTCTATTATCTTGTAGGAGCGTTTTGCGATCAAGGCTTCTGGCTCGAGCTATGGACGTTTTGACCGTATTGTGAGAGTGGCCCCGAAGTGTTAAGAACCTCAGGAGTTTCTTCGCAGAGATATCGAAGTCTTCGACCCTGGAGCAGATGGTCCGGATCCTGACTGACTGTGAGTACCCTATACTTGATTTCTGGTGGGTAGGGTGATATGAAGAATCGTGTAGATATAGGTGTGCGTCAGTTGGTTTGTTATGAAGTCTGGTTTGTAGAGCGCGATTAGTGTCAACAAATACCTCTGTGTCGAGATAATTGATTGTGTATCTGCTGTATTCCCAAGTGAATTTGATTTGGTTGTGTTGACTATTGAGGAACTGGAGGTGTTGTGTGAGTTCGTCCTCCGAACATCGGTAGATGGCAAAGATGTCATCTATGAATCGGAGCCATATGTTTGGCTGTAGCTCTGCCCTAGCTAGGATTTTGTTCTCTAGATAGCTCATGAATATGTTTGCGTATGTAGGGGCCATTTTTGTGCCCATTGCTGTTCCCTGAATCTGATGATAAAATTCATCATTGAATTTCATTGTGTTGTTCTCAAGTACCAATTTCGTCAGTATTGCTGCCACGTCTGGTGCTATGTGTGGTGAGTAATTGGTTTCAAGGGCTTTTTTGACAGCCTCTATCCCCTCCTCATGTGGTATGGACGTGTATAGGGCACTGACGTCGATTGTCACAAGGATTTCATCCTCGTGGAGGTGTCCGATTTTCTCTATGTGTCTCAAGAAGTCTCGGGTGTCCTTCAGGTAGCTTTTTATTTTGAATAATTGAGGTTTTAAGATGGAGTCTAGAGCTTTAGAGATGAAGTCTGTGGGAGAGTTTATTCCTGATACAATAGGTCTGCCTGGGTTGTTGGCTTTATGTATCTTCGGTAGAAAGTAGATTGGTGATGTCCTTATGTTACTGGGTAGGAGTCTGACCGCAGCTTTGCTCGGTAGTCCCCCTTCTTCTTCAAGTTTCTCCAGTATCTTTCTGATTTTCTGGGCATTGGTTGCAGTGGTGTCATATGGTAGTTTCACGTAGTGGGATTTGTTGTTTAGTTGTCGTTCAGCTTCAATGACATAATCCGTCTTGTCTAGTACTACTATCGCCCCGCCCTTGTCGGCGGGTTTGATGATTATTGTATCATCTTTCATTAGTTCGTGTAGAGCCTCCCTTTCTTCAGGTGAGAGGTTGGGTTTGGTGGTTGTTTTTTTGGGTTTCTTCATGGATTGGTTTAGCATGTGATTGGTGAATTGGTCAATGTCTGGGTCGAGTCCATTCGGAGGTAGCCATCCTGTGGGTTCCTTTGGAAAAGGATCCCTCAGGTATTCATTGGAGTTGGTCGTGTGTTGGAAGAAATGTTTGAGTTTAACTCTTCTATTGAATAGTAGAATATCTTTGATTACATGGATGTGGTTGGGGTTCCCTGGTGTTGGGACGAAGCTGAGGCCTTTGGCAAGGACTGAGTTGTGGTGCTGGTTGAGGGAACGGCTAGAGAGGTTTTTGATGTACTTTGGGTTTTCTTCTTCTGTGTATTTTTTGAATCTCCGGTTTTTCTTTGTCGTTTCTTCCCTAGTGTTGAGGCTTGGTCCTCTACTAGTGTATTGACTAGCCCGTGAATGTATTCCATGGTTTCCACGGTGCATCTTTTGGCTAGTTGCTCAATCGCAGATTGTTTCTGCGTGATGTTGGTGTCGTATCTTATCTTGTAATAGCCTAGGAGTTGATGAGTAAGTTTCAGACTGAAATCCCAGTGGGCTTGTTCCCACTTTAAAAGGAAGTCTACGTCCTTTTCTGGTATCTGCGGAATGATACGTACTTGCAACCCTTTGGGGGTTGCACGGTTATCAATGCAGGCTTATAGATGGTCTACGTGGTGTTTGTATCTTTGGGCGTTCAGCGTTACCTTGCGGTACGCTTTGTAGTATGGTACAGCGTCGTCTGGTATACGAGGTTTGCTGTAGTTGCTTGGTTTGTTGGGTGTTTGTTCTTCTTCTGGGTTGTTTCCGGCCATATCCATGAATGGCAATGTTAGGTTTAAATGTGTGGTTGGCGCAGGGTGGGTCTATCTGGACCTTTCTGTGATTGGATCTTTACAGATACGTCGGTCCGTTAGTCCAGGGTTGGAGGTCGTTTTGTGGGGGTGACCGCACAATCACTTTCCGCCTTCACAGTCGTTTCAGGTTCCCAATAAGGATACTGAGTTGTGTTGAAAAATTAATAGTTGAAGAATTGAGGCAACTCAACTGAAAACGACCATGTTCATAGTTTTGTAGTCTTTTATTTTGGCGACCCTGACGCGTTTCGCCTTTCTTGGGCTTCTTCAGAGGGTAACAATCATCCGAAATCATGTAGGTATATCAATAAATGAGCAAAATGTAAATCATATAAAGTCAGCCATATTGATTGGTTTAGTATCAATTAGGTAGAGTCAGCATGCGGTTCATTGTTCTTTCGATTAGTTTAGTATGAATTTTTCAAAATTGTTCATTTGGTTGTCAATTCAAGTTTTAACTATTAAAAAAATTTTTTTAAGCTCTTTGAGGAAACTAATCGAGTAATGTACTAGTACAATCATACTCTTTTCCAGTTATGAATTATGTGTAACTGTGCTCCTTCCTACTCAGGACCACATTATGAAATAGGTGAGCACGTCTTGGTTCTAGTTTTTGTTTCATAATATTTGGTTTGGTAACATTGTTAAGCTTGCTGTTTCCCTATCAACGTTAGTTCTTTATTTCATATTGAATGTAGAACGAATTGCTGAATTGAGTAAGGAATCCAATTGTTTTAACAGTCCCTTGTTCGTCACAGAATAAAAAATGTCTCCTTGGTCTATATTAGTGATTATGACTGACTTGACAATATCTGTTTTTACTTTTTTAGTCAAAGTATGGCAGGCATTTGATAGGAGCCTCACCTTCTATTTGAGCTTATCAATTTGTTTATTAACATGAGTTTTGTAAGTCAGAACTTTATCGATGACAAGTCCTAGATAATTATATTCATCTACTTCAGACAATGTCTCACTACCCAGGGCAAGGCTCATGTTTAATTTTGAATTTGTTTCTTGTTCTAGGGTTTTCTTTTTAAAGGTTATATATGGGTCAGATTTCCAGAAAATGTACAATTGGCAGCTCTACACGTTTAGGAAATTCTGCTAAATTTAGCTGAAAAGTGATGAATACCAGGTATATCTGACTAATTTGGGATCGCATTGATTTAAAGTATCAGTTTTGTTATGTTAAACTGCATTTTGAAGCTCATTTTTGTCTTAAATATTGGTTATTTGAGAGGATTTGTGAAGGCGATTTGTACATCTTCTGAAAATCTGACCCATATTTAGTTTTTGATACATTCATTGATATTTTGTTGGTCCTGCACCAGGTGTTAACATAGTCTAAATCTGTTTGTAATTTTTCGGATATCTTTTCTTCTGTTTCATTGCTGTAAAAGAGGACTGTATTGTCCGCATAGTGCTGAATGGTAGAATTTTGGACAACCTGGTGTAGGTCGTTGATGTATATTGTGAAGAGGATCGGGCCTAATACGGTTCCCTGGGGTACGCCATGAGTGATCTTGCCCTGGTTCAATAGGTGACGGTTTGTCCTTACACATTGGTACTGTTTGTTAAATAATTATTAAACCACCTGTTTTCTTTACGTTTCACGCAACTTTTGATTTTAAAGAGTGAAAATACTTTATTTTAATTTGTTTTGTCAATGATTAAATGATATGAAAATGTTTAGATTTGTAAAAGCCAAGATGGCAGGATATGATGAATAAAGATGTAAAAAACACTGTAGAACGAAAGCTCTTTATTGGCGAAATACATTCACATGGGGAACTTGGTGCTGCTCCATGTATGTGAGTGGTTGGTGTTGATTTCACAAAAGAATGATGGCTGCTGCTGCTAGACTATTAATCACAATCTGGGCTGCAACGTCTTATATTATTAAACTTGTTCTGAGCTGCTTCCACCTCCTTCCCTTCTGCACTAGGCCTACTGTAGCCCGCTTCTCTTGTACTGCCACGCTGAAGGTCCTGCAGCAATAAAGAGATCACATTAAATGTTGGGGGAAGAGTGAGGGAGTGAGTGAGTGACATTGGCTGCTTTACGCCCTTATCAACACATTGGAGTGGAGCAGCAGAGGCCTGAAAAAGGCCTTATTTTGGAAGGTACTGTGCATGAAATAATAACACTGTGCAAGTGTTATATACCAAATGAAAGCTCAGAACCTCTAGTATAAGGATCTGGAGCATGAGGTGTTCACCATGTTGTAGGTTTTTGGCAATTTGCCAAAGAATACAGGTACCGTTTTATTGCCCCATTTGGCTATCAAGCATAAACCAAATATGTGTGGATTAATTCATTTATAATTTTACATGGATTACATACATACAACCTACAACTGATCTGTCAACATAAGATATTTGGCAATGCTGAATAAATATAGACACTCAAGTTTGAGGAAAAAATTATATTTTGATTGTTTCCATGGCAACAATGAAGAAGTCACCCAGTAACCATTAATTTTGGCGTTTTTAGTGAGTTTTTATCATGATTAAAACTGCCCAAACCTACAAAAAAGGAAATCCTATGCTTTTGGTGGTAATCGACATGTTCAAAATATATGATATTTGCCTAGCAACAACATTCCAATTGTGTATATGTTTAGCAACCATGATGTTTAGACACCATATTGTGCCGTATTCTTTTGTCTATGAGTAGTACATTAAATCATACGCAAAACAGCAAAATACTATGAGATTGATAGAGCCTAAGCAAAACAGTCTCTTGTCGAGAGGTATCTGGAATCTACATGTATTCATTATCTCACTTGTTTAACTATAAGTTAAGTCACATGGTTATTACTGACTTGTCTCACTACATAGTAAATCACATGGCTATTACTGGTCACTCTAGGTCATAGTTGGTCACTCAGGACCATTAATGCCTTCTACCACTGCTATTCCTGCTCACTCAGAGCTACTACTGACTCAATACTTCTCCTTACTGATCAAGATTAGTGGCCAGGGGCAATAAAAAAAAATCTCCATGACTTAACAGAACAACTTACCTGGTCAATTTCTGCTGCAGTTGCCATGGTCAGAAAGAGACTGACCATGACCGTGGTTACAAAGATCTTCATGGTGTTGGCAGATCTGTTTTTATACATGCTGGAGGTTGTGAGTCCTGGAGTAAAGCTGGAGTATGTGGTGAGGAATTCCTTGTTCTCTAGGTGTGTCCTGGAGTATGGGTGGAGTATGTGGTGAGGTGCTCTATGCTCTATAGGTGTGTCCTGGAGTATGGGTGGAGTATGTGGTGAGGAACACCTGCTTCTATACAGGGATATATATACAGGTCTTGTAGTTCATAAGTAGATAATCACTGGATGAACAGTCACATCCATTCAATGTCAAATAATCAAACATGCAGACCTTTCATGTTAACAAGATAGCAGTGTTTATGAATGTTAGAATGGCCTGCTTCATTCATGATTTCAATTTCATATTGGTATACAAATGATGGTGCATTGTGGTCTCTGAGATTCAATAATGCTATCTGACAAAGTAATGCCGGTGCAAGGGCTTTCTTCCTCCATGTTTCAACTGTTTCTATTTACATTCCTCTTATACGAAAACCAGATATCATGGTAAGTAATGTCATTATCTTTTTAATTAAGCAAATTTTACATGCAAATCTAGGCATGTATAATAATCAACTTATAGAACTCGTTGCCACACGGACGCGTAAATAAATTTATTTACGTGCCATGTGGCAACTCGCCCAATAAGTGCTATATATCAGCTGGGTAAGATGCAGTTCTTGGAAATTAAACTTTGACAAATACAGTTTGGTTATATATGGGTCAGATTCTCAGAAAATGTACAATTAGCAGCTGTACACATTTGGTAAATTCTGCTAAATTAGGCTATAATTTGGTCAATACTAGGTAAATTCGAGTATATTTGCCATTGCATTGATTCTAGCAATCTGTTTGGTTAGGTTGAACTGCATTTTCAAGTTTATTTTCGTCTGAAATTTGGGTTATATGCGAAGATTGGCGAAGTTGAATTGTACATCTTCTGAAAATCTGACCCATATATTGTTGCCACTGTAAATTCCATGTTGATTGTTCCTATTCCTGATCTCTTCATCAGTCCATAATCAGTAAACACAGGAACAATCAGAAAAATGTCTGTGGTTAGATGCCATCAGTTAAGTTAGGATGGAAATTGAATTGATATAATTAGCCCTCTGTTACTACAACATCCATGTCAACAAGAGATGCTGTTTCCTTTTAAAAGCATGTTTTACCAAGGTAGTTGGTTCAACAATATTTAAAAATATCTTGTAACACTATTATCACTTACAAGTCTGATCAGTTGGTGGCAACACCAAAGTGAAGAGTGGAGGAATCTTAGGAGGTCACTTTATTTTATTTAATGTCAGTAAACTTTAGCACTTCCTTGTAGTTATATATTTTAAATTAATGGTAACAGCGAAAGAAATGAACTCTCATAATGGTATGTCAACCAGTTTGTCCACCTCTCATATAACTCACAATTACAGTACTTGTACAAAGACAAAAATATGTGATGTGTTTCAGGAAAATGAGTCATAACTCGCAAAATTATATTTTTCAAAGCGTTTATTTTACAAGATTACTTTATTGGAATGTTCTGATTGTTGGGAGTTTATCACTTATAGTGATATCAATCGATGTATTAAATTTCAGGACATTATTAATAATATATCTTTTCGTTTTAAAGGTCCACATATGGAGTATATTTAGTTACTCTACTGGTTATTGCCTCCCAGAAATATTACAAACTTTTTTTCCAAAAATAAAAATATCAAACTTAAAATCTTAAAACTAGATTATTAGACTGTTTACTATCATTGGAATCGGCTTGATCTCATCTTTTCAAATATAATGGAATCTCAAAATCTATTTTTTGCGACTTATGACTCATTTTCCTGAAACACATCACATACTATTATATTTGAAAAGATGACATCAAGCTGATTCCAATGATAGTAAACAGTCTAATAAAATAATAAGTATTTCTAGAATTTAAGTCTGATATTTTCGTTTTTAAAAAATAAAGTTTCCAATATTTCTGGGTGTCATTTAACAGTAAACTAACTAAATGTAGTCCATATGAGGACCTTTACAATGAAAGGATATATTACATAGATTGTCCTGAAATTTGATACACCGATTGACATAACTATAAGTGACAAACTCTTCAAAGCTGATAACATTCCAATAATGGAATCGTGTGAAAAAAACACTTTGAAAAATATCAATTTTGCGACTTATGACTCATTTTCCTGAAACACATCACATATACTCTTAAAATACCTCTTAATCTTAACCTTCATGGTGAGGATACCAGCGGAACAGACGTTAGACTGAGAGGCAGACATGGTTAATGCAGGCGATGGAGACGTGACAGATCAATAGGGGACTTGCATGTCTCATCACTGCGCATGTATGTTACAGTGCATGCTGGGATGGATTTAAATATGAAAAGTTCAAATCTGACATACAAATATTTGACAACATTTCTAAAATTGCAAGAATGTTTTCATCAATATTATAGCTTGTGTGAATGATCTATGAAAACCAATGCATGATGGGAAAGATGACGTCTGTTGGTATGGAAACATGCATAACACATGGATATTGGAGCACCAATAAATATTCCATGCTGAACATGATATGTTTTCGATAGAATAACACTGTCCACTACCATTAGTCCCATAATTCCATGTGAGTCAAGATTGAAAATGACGGCTATGAAACTCCCCTATTAATTAATCCAGCCAGCAAGCTCTGAGGCAAGGGAAGCTGAAAAGAACGAGACCTCATATGTGTGAATACAGCACAAGCCCAAACTTTCTTATTGATCAAAGATGGAGAGTGTAAATGTGATGTGTTTCAGGAAAATGAGTCATAAGTCGCAAAATTGATACTTTTCAAAGTGTTCTTTTCACAAGATTACATCATTGGAATGTTCTGATTTTTGACGAGTGTATCACCTATACACTGCAAGTGAAAACGTCTTCGTACTAAACGTTTTTGAAGACGGTTTTTTTGTCCCCTTTTAGAAGACGGTTTTTTTCCGTTACCATGTTCAAAAACGTTTAGCTACTATATTACCGTCTAGGCATTAAAAACCGTCTTCAATAGCGTATCAAAAAACGTTTAGATAACCATTCACAAAATCAAATAAGGGAGAATAAAAATTGATTGAAGTTTGCTTAAAAATTTATTGAAATTGAAGATATAGATAAGGTCCCATTTACAAGCCCAATTAATATAGAATCATTTCGGTCTGGAGTATATTGTTAGGGGATAAACAGGGGAGGATGAAGTAAATATGGAGCAATAACATTTAATTCACTGCTGAATTTATCATATTTGATCGGCAAAGCTAGTATAATAACAGACAAAAGAGGAGGAACCAAAATTATGTCATTTTTAACTAGTTCTTTATTACATAAGACTGTTACAAGAAGCTAGAAACACGGGCATGAAGTAAAAACCTGAGTGATAAATGGTTTAACTTGATACCTTGAAAGTTACATAATGACATCATCTAACTTTGTGCTCTTGACACTTTTCACTCTTTCTCTATGTATCATTATGCTAATCACCTGTGTTTTCAATATGCATATGAATCAATCTCAGTTGTAAGAAATAAATAGAAGATCATATGAGATAAGAACATAAAAGATAAAAACTAAAGAGACAACAAAAATTAATAATGAACATAGAAATCTTTGTATCCCATGTTCCAAATAAATTAAATGAATATAAGTTGATTACAACAAGTAACGTAGTTAAGGGGGCAAGTTGGGGAGGGGAGGGGTGAGATGGGGTGGGGGTATGAGAGGGGGTGAGTGGAAGAGGGGAAGAATAGGGTGAGGATATAAGAGGGAGTGAATGTGCAGGCATATGTGTTATAGTAACAATGAGAAATAATGCATTTCACTTATCCCTATGAAGCTGTTTCTCTCACTTCACTACATTATAGTAATAATTATAATATTGATAGGTAATAACTTGACTACATCATGAGATGAAAGTATTAACGATATATAATAGAGGAACAGGTCACTCAAACACATCACATTACAATGCAGAGCAATAATACCATATCTATGGGGTGAGAGTATGAGAGGGGATAAGATGGGGTGAGGGTTTGAGAGGGGGTGAGTGCATGAGGGGTGAGATGGGGTGAGAGAATGAGAGGGGTGAGTGGATGAGGGTGAAATGGGGTGAGAGTATGAGAGGGGGTGAGGGAGAATGAGAGGGGGTGAGCGGAGGAGGGGTGAGATGGGGTGAGAGTTATGAATGGGGTGAGGATATGAGAGGGGGTGAGATGGGGTGAGAGTATGAGAGGGGTGGATGGATGAGGGGTGAGATGGAGTGAGAGTATGAGAGGGGGTGAGTGGATGGGGGTGAGAGTATGAGAGGGGGTGAGTGGATGAGGGGTGGGATGGGGTGAGAGTATGAGAGGAGGTGAGTGGACGGGTGAGATGGGGTGAGAGTATGAGAGGAGGTGAGTGGAGGGGTGAGATGGGGTGAGAGTATAAGAGGGAATGAGGGGAGGAGGGGTGAGGGTATGAGAGCGGGTGAGTGGATGAGCGGGCGTGAGTGGAGGGGGTGAGATGGGGCGAGAGAATGAGAGGGGTGAGTGGATGAGGGTGGAATGGGGTGAGAGTATGAGATGGGGTGAGAGAATGAGAGGGGTGAGAGGATGAGGATGGAATGGTGTGAGAGTATGAGAGGGGGTGAGAGAGAATGAGAGAGGGTGAGATGGGGTGAGAGTTGTGAGATGGGGTTAGATTATTAGAGGGGCTGAGTGGAAGGGGGTGAGATGGGGTGAGAGTATGAGAGGAGGTGAGTGGAGGGGGGTGAGATGGGGTGAGAGTATGAGAGTGGGTTAGTGTATGAGGAGTGAGATGGGGTGAGAGAATGAGAGGGGTGAGTGGATGAGGGGTGGAATGGGGTGAGAGTATGAGAGATGGTGAGGGGAGGAGGGTGAAATGGGGTGAGAGTATGAGAGGGGTGAGTGGATGAGGGGTGAGATGGGGTGAGAGTATGAGAGGAGGTGAGTGGAGGTCGGGAGGGGTGACATCGGGTCAGTGTATGAGAGGATAGTTGAGATAAGTGTGATATGAGAGGAGGAGAGGGGCAAGAGAGGGAAAGGGTATGAGAAGGAGGGTGAGGAGGAGAGGAGGGACGAGATGGGGTGAGTGAAGGGGGGGGGATGGTGAGACAGGGTAAGGTTATGATAGGCAGATTGAGATGGGGTGAGGGTATGAGAGGGGGTGAGGTGAGGAGGGGAGGGGCAAGATAGAGTGAGCGTATGAGAGGGGTTGAATGGAGGAGGGGAGGGCCAAAGGGGGTGGGGGAGAAGAGGTGGTGAGGGGAGGAGGGAGGGGGAGGGGGGGTCGCGAGATTGGGTGAGGGTATGAATGGAGGTCATACTTGTTATCATTGCAAACAATTCAAATGTCAACAAAAATAAATCAGATGCATCATTGTTTCATTTTGAAATAGAAACAAAGTTATGGAGCACAACCCATGCACAATTGTGATGTGTTTCAGGAAAATGGGTCATAAGTCGCAAAATTGATATTTTTCAAAGTGTTTTTATCACAAGATATCTTCATTGAAATGTTCTGATCTTTAGAGGGTTTATCACTCATAGTCATATGAATCCGTATAACAAATTTCAGGACATTGTATTAAATATATGTCTGCATTTTGAAGGCCTTCGTATGGAGTGTATTTAGTTACTTTACTGGTTATTAGCCACCCAGAAACATTGCAAACTTTTTTTTTCAAAAATAAAAATATCAAATTTAAAATACAGATATACTTATTAGGTGTCCTAGTATTTACTATCATTGGAATCGGCTTGATCTCTTCTTTTCAAATATGCTGATATCTCAAAATCCATATTCTGCGACTTATGACTCATTTTCCTGAAACGGATCACAGTTCAATATCACATATCCACTTAAAACCATTATTTCAATTATTTACACATGACAAAAGCTTCTGATCTCATAGCCAGTAAAGGTTATACTTATATTAGGAACTGAAGACAAAAATACTTAACATGAGTTGAAAAATATATAATAGCATAAATAGTTATAAATAAAAATAATTATTACATAATTGCAAAGTAGGCTACTTATTGTTGTCGTGGAACACATACAATATGTCAAAATCTGGTGAATCATATTTCTCCAATGGGTGCAGATGAATGAGAATTCCTAAACGTTACGTTTTCATCCATCTCTTACCCGACGGGCAAATGAGCGCGATTCTACGCGATTTTTAATGCGCAATCATCTCGCCATAGTTCTGTGATGAGAGTGGACGCTTTTCACGCAATAATTATTGCGCAATGATTGCGTGATGATTGCGCTAAGGGTATAACGCAATATTGGTGCAAAAATCAGCAAATTCCTATGGCATTTTGAACGAGATATTTATATACTACAGATTCCTTATATCAATAGCATCAGAAATAAATGACAGACTTCATGGCAGTTTCATTTTCCTGTCCTTGCAGCAGTAGTATATTTCTTCTCACAGAAAGGTATGAAGGGTACCATTATTCCCTAAATATTTCAAAGAGAGTTTAGGGCAGAGCATGTGTTGTCCTCTCTTTATAGGCATCATTTAGTTTTTATTAATTCTACCATCCTCTTAGTGAGCCTGAAGTATAGAAGGCTCCTATCTGATGTGTTCCAGTGGTTGAATGACTCTGCCTCCTCCAAGCCACTAGGGACAATCTATATGTACACTCATAAGAGTGTTTTGATCACAGCATTTTTCGATATCAAACAGGTATATAACACACATGTAAACTATAGAATTATATCACTAATAATATTCCTATGTACATGATATGGAATATCTAAAGTGGTATAAATGCCACACAAGGGTATTAGCGGCACTTTTATTGTAAAAGTACTTGTAAATGCACCCCAGTTCCCAGCTGCGCCACCTGGTGAAAACTGTACCATCACCTGGTGAGGACAAGTGGCATAATGGTAAGGGCTAAGGGTAATGGGCTATTCCCAATATTTCGAACATATATAATAGAATTATTTTCAATTTACAAATTTCTTTGACTTGGTGTCAGAAATAAATTATCTTTGGTAACTGCTCTATCATATTAAATATTATTTAACATGCTCAAACTTTATACCAACAGAAAGCTGAGGAAATAAGGAATTTAACCATATGCATCATGTTGGTCTCACTAGTAGTAGGCGTGCGTTAGTGCTGCGCGTAACTGTTACGCATATTTAGTCATGAAATAATAAAACAAAATTAAGCAATTATAAAAGGGTTAATTAAATCCGTGGGAGAAGTTGAGAAGTAACAATGATTTAGCTGTATTTAGCTGTTTGAACTGTATTTTGAACTTTATTTTCGTCTGAAATTTGGGGTTATTAAAGAAATAGCTTGTATCATTTAGAGATTGTGTTAGTTGTTCAGTCATAGGAAACCATATTATACGTCAGAACTTTAGTTATTGTAATTCAGATGATATTATGATGTTTGGAAAACGATATCTCATATCTACATAACTGGTAATACATTTACAGAACTCAGAACACCAAAAATATGGAGATTTTTCATATGCATGATATGTGATAAGAAAGCTAAACCTCAAGACTTTTGGTTCAATAAAAATATATGACACAAAAAAAAAATAAAAATAAAAAGATAATGATTAAGCTAATATGGAGGTACCATTACATTGTTTAGTTGTGTGTAGGGGTTTCTATGAGTCAGTGTCAGACACTGAGTATAAGTGTCAGAGAATGCAGTGTCAGATGTGCGACAGTAAGTGTGAATGCTAGGTGAGTAAGCAGTGCCAGGTCTGTTGTGGCTGCATTATAATGGGTACTTAGGTGCGATTTTGAATGCGCATTGTATGCGCAATTGAGATCACACCCATAGGCCTATTATTGACTTTTAAAGAAAACATGTAATTTAAGATAAAATTGGTTGGGTAACACATGTTTAATACGAAAATAAATGAATATAAATGAGAACTTGATCCAACACAAGTGTGAGGCAACCAACAGCATAGGAGGAAATAAACGCAATGGATTTCACATAATGGTTGCTAATGGCATGTCCATTTCACTGTGATTCATAGCCATAAGTATCACACTTCACTAGTTTGCAGTCAATCACTAAATGATCGCAGTGCTATCACACTCAATTGCACTCAGTGCCCGTCGGGTAGTTTTGAAATGTTTTGAGGTGGTGCACACTATTCATAGTATATTCCTGGTGTTGAATGCAAGTTATGCAGGGGTGTCCCTCTATCACCAGAGATAGGAACTTCTCCTGAAGAAACAGAGAAATTGGGTTAAATACCATTAAAACAATACACAGGCAGTGACCATTGAATACAATTTATACATAATATATTGATGCAAGACATAAGTAATACTGTATCAAAAATAATTATTGTCTGATCTATGTGCTTTGATGCAAATGTCAACAATGGAATTAATGACATTTTAAGGTAATTATCCGTCCCTATATATAGATTCCTAATGATGGATACTTACCAGAGGTGCTCTTGAATTCAAGGGGTCGGGAATGGAATAGGATTCATGATTGCCATGCCTGTTGCGTATCATTCAAGTCTGTTCATCCTTGCATTTCTCATCATAAGCTTGGAATATAGAAAACATAGAAATAAGTAAAAACATACTATACCATCAGTATTCATATTGTGATTATGGTGACAGAGATAGCGCTGATGTTGCGAATAATACTGTGTGGTCATTGTGCGGCCATTGAAGGGCTGCCGTCGCCCCTCAAGGGGAGGCGGCGGCGAACGAGAGAGGTTGCAGGGGTATGTAAGGGGGAGGGGAGGGACTGGGTGACAATAAATTTTCGCGCAGAATTATTGTGTTAGAGGAGGGGGTATATTTTGTGCACACCTTTCCTCTCACCTACATTTCACAGATTAAGAGGTGTGTCTTTTTACAAAAGAAATGATTTGAGTCAAGTTATGATTATTTTTAAAGATCTACATTAATAATTTAACAACTAATTATTCGCTGGTTGTAAAATATAGTTATACGTACCTTACTATACGAACAATGTCCTAGTCGTTAGATAACTACCTTATATATATATAAATCGTCCTATCATGTTATATTCCAATCGGGGTAGCAGCAGGAAGAAATGTGTTGATCAATTTCAGCACATAAGCATGTCGACCCATTTGTCACTTTCACTGTAACTAACTTTGACAAATAAAAGACTTTCTATTCTATTCTATTCTATTCTAACATAAACCCTCCCCACCCCCCTATGCTAGTTGCAAATCCAGAACCAAGACCCCAAAACCTACAGGCCTACAACCAGTGTTCGAAATAACAGCTTAATAAGTTTCTTTGCTCGCCTGACTAATTTACATGATTTTTCATGACTTCTTAGAGACGAAGTAAAGGGATATTATAATCGTTTTTATCCAAGCCAGTCTGTGAGTAATACATTACAGTGGTCGAAATAAGGAGTAAAAATAAAAATAATACAAAATCAGTAAAATATACTTAAAGTGACACATAACACTGAGCTCCCGATTTGGGGAAAGTTGGGGCAGCACCTTATGGTCAAGTTACTTCTCTCTCAGATTTGAATTCCCCAATGGAATCTGTCACATTCTTCGTTAACAAATATGAATTGATCTAAGGAATATATAGAGTTGATATTCCACACAAATGTTCTTACTTGTGCAGGTCATTGAAAACTACAAACATATTTCTAAATGACATATAGTCAAATAGTGATCTTAGCCACTTTAAAATACGGGAACTAAAAAGTAGGCCTATATTCATTCATCTAAAATGCACCATTTAAAGAGGATTTGTTCAAAAGATTTCCCCCCAACAGACACGAACATTGATAGTTGACAATGATATCATATGAAAAACTATATATAAAGTGGAAGAAATGAAGGATAGCAGGTTGTAGATAATATTATATATATATTTAAAGAGTTTTTCGTAATCGTTATTAATGTGAAAACAATGGGAATCAAACTTTGGATTTTAAAGATTTTTGCGATATCTTGAAAATATCTCTGACCTATAACAGAACAGAAATTAAATAAATCATCAACGAATCGTCAACGTCAACAAAATTTAATTTAGCGGCTGCTAATGTAAGTTCATAAGTTACATTCAATACCTGAGACTAAGCGGAAAAGCTTTCCCCCAACACATAGGACGTACCAATCAATCAAAGCCATGGTAGGTTAAGGTAGGCTACTGTTTACTTTAACGGACATATGCCGCCATATTGGATTGCGTAACATTACATATTTTTCAAACAAGAAACTACCTTTAATACAAACCTAATAATCTTTACAAAATGAACATGGCAATCACGGACAATCACTGATCTGATAGTGTAAAATGAATACAGTAAATACTTCTTACCTGATGGTCCTGGAAGTGGCAGTAGAAAGTCCCAGTTCAGTTTTAAAATCTCAGAGGTGTTTGAACACTAGAGGTGGCGCTCACATGCCTATACGCTAGGTGGCGCATCTGTTTTACCTAATGAAGTAGGGCTTTGTCTATTGGCTCCCTGGACATTATTGTTTCCCAATTGGGTCTTGATTTAGCCTACTATTATAGTAGTTTTTTTCGCGCAGTATATATCTAATGAGTATCGGACATAGGGCCTACTCTTATAATAACCCTTAGGCCTAGGCCCTATCTATACGGTAGTGGGTTTTCACGTTACTGCATCCCTCCCTCTCCCAGTGTCACACCTCACAGTCACACCTTTAGATAGGCTAGCCTACAGTAACACATATATAGTTTGTTTCACAAGTCAGGTTGAGAGGCTATGTTCATGTCTATGTGCTATCAATCTAAAGGGTGCAATACATTACATGTGCAACTATCCCTTTTGCTGCACAGCCTTAGCCTACGTAGTCCTATATTAAACAGCCAAGAATTATGTACGCATATAGGCCTATTAAATTCCGACCTGCCTTTTCTCCGGGGTACAGCCCTTCTTAAATAATTAGGCCTATATAATGTGAAACTTTGTTTATTTGCGATCTGGTTGTGAAGTGTAGCCTATTCACACTATTTTAAACAATAATCAGCATGGGTAAGCCTATAGATTATTTCGACGAAAATCCTGAATTTGGGACAAATTTAGGTAGACCTAATTTCTAATAAGAGAGGAGATGTATATTCTATCCGTTATTAGGCCTTCTATTTTATGAATATCTTATCAGGGGAATGTTTATCGTGTTTTATGCACTTTCTGAGAAGTATAGATTCTAAACATTTTTCTTTTTCTTTTTTTTAAAATATTTTTATTGGCCATATTGCATTACAGATTAATGATTCATATTCGTTTCAAAAACGCATAACAAAGAGAGCTGTTATTTTTCGTGTGTTGCCATTTCACTAAATTTATACATACTAATCTTGATATGTCATTTTAGGGGTCTCTGGTCCAGTTTTGTCCCTAAATTGTCCTTGTAACGGACAATCCTACCAGCGGATAGAGTCTGTGGTCGACCCCTAAAGGACTTGGAAGGTTGTGGTTTGGAGGGAAGAGTCTTATGGCATGGGATAGAGGGCGAGCGATAGCGAGCTCTCTATCCCATGTCCATAATAATCCAAGTCCATAATAGTGATTTGTACCGTGTTTATAAACATTTCTCACCTAATATCTAAACAATCGTCAGAGCTATAGTAGCGTATTGTTTTCCTCTCTCTGAGATAATTATCCTTTGGTTTGAAATGCTTACAATCGTTCAAGTATCATTATTACCGTTCCCTGCGATCAATACATATATGTGTCAATTTCTTCCCAGCTGATCTTTTTATTGTTATGGAAGTAGTTTTGTGATTTGTAACATTTTTTCACGGGTAATTTCTCTCATTTTTACATGTAAACTCGTCATTAGTAAGCACTGTGTTTCTACCGGTCGGTAATATAGGCCTATTGCTTTAAACATCTTTTCAACCGTCCCTAACCATTACTACTCAATATCAGTCATCCTAAATAAGACTGACCTTGCAACAATTGTGGCGATTTCTTAATACAGAATAACCTTTGTTTAAGTTTCACCTTAGCTTTCAAACGTGTGAAATGGATGCCACACACCCATTTAGCACGGGTCAGCGAAATGGGGCATGGCCAAGTTTTAACACTTAGATGTGTGACATTGCTATATAGGATAGTGTATTCACAGACGCCGTCGTTGGCACACAGAAATATTACAATATTAAAATAGAATCATGCCGGAATAGGCCTACACATCCCTCCAATTAAATCTTAACATTTCTTAACTACATCAAACAAGGTTTTTTTTCTGAGGGGTGGGAGTGCAGGGTTCTTCATCTCCTTAGCCTAGGTATTAATTAAAGGAAGATATTGGTCGATTGGGTCCACAATTGGTCACGAGGACAGTGAGGCTAATGTTATTTTATCATAATGAATAATAGGTAGAGACTGATATATAAATTGTACTAAAATAATTAAATTACATAAAGAATGATGAACCTACTTAAGGTTTTTCATTAAAAGGTGTGCATTTTACTTTGTAACATTCTGTTCCCCACTCATTCTTGCTTGGGAATATAAATATAATATATCACATTGCTTTTCCTGATCATTTTGATGGTAAGACAACGACCTGAGTTTTGATGAGTTCTCTGCGGCTCTGAACAATCATATCTTTGGCTAAATAGTATTGAAGATGCTACGTATTGAAGAACATCTTCAACAGTTAAAAGCATGTTGCAAAACATTTAGTGCAGTGGACGGGAGCGCGGGGCTTGATTGTAATATCGTAATCAGTGCAAAAAGCATCTACACAAATGTGTTGTAAACGGGGTTGAAGATACAAGCATGTTCAACAACGTTTAGATTAAATACGTTGTGGTAAACGGTGCCTTTGCAGTGTAGCTATATCAATAATTGTATCAAATTTCAGGACAATCTATGTAATATATCCTTTAGTTTTATAGGTCCTCATATGGACTACATTTAGTTACTGTACTGTTCATTGACCCCCAGAAATATTGGAAACTTTTTTTTTCAAAAACGAAAATATCAAACTTAAAATCTAGAAGTACTTATAATATCATTACTGTTTACTATCATTGGAATCGGCTTGATCTCATCCTTTCAGATATAATGGTATCTCAAAATCTATTTTTTGCGACTTATGACTCATTTTCCTGAAACACATCACAAATAAGTCACAATCATATATAACAAGTTTAGATGAACTATAAGAACATCTGTGTGTATAGAAGAATGATTCTAAATTCATGGTCTTAAGATGTCATGTGGCCAAAAATGAACCAGTATAATTAAATAAATATCAATGTATTGTCATGTGGCCAACACTTGCCTTTATCAGAGCATGTTATTGAATATCTCAACAGTGTAGAATGTCATGTTTTGATCCATAGACTTATAGACAAAGCACTAAGCAATATCTGTTTAGATGCTCATACTTAGCCGTGGTAATGCTTCATACAAAATTTCTGTCAACTAATCCTATGATATGGGTCCATTCTTTACAATATATCAAACTAAACAAAATGAATATCAGGTAGAGGGAGGGACAGATAGGCAGCGAGAAAGGAGGCAGGAATTTAAAGAAAGAGTACTAAGATAAAATTTACAGATGGTGTGCACTGAATAAAATGGACATAGACCATCAACTGAACTTTAAATTGTTTCTAGAAAAGAAAATTAATACGGTTAGAGCCAAAGTTAAGGCCTTATTTTAACTCTATAAGATGTGTGATACTGCAACACTGTTGCTTATCTATAAAGTTACTATTCTACCTCATATTGATTATGGGGACGTATTTTACATTGGGGCACCACAAAGGTACCTTGACCGCCTACAGTCTCTTCAAAACTCTGCAATTAAAATTGCACTCAATTTACCTAAGTCCTCCAGTACAAATATTATACATAAAACTGTGAACATTTCATCCCTTGAAACGAGGAGACATAGTCATGTTCTTGAAATAGCTTTTAGAAGAACATTGAAGAAAATAATATAGATGATAGAAAAGTAAATTTGAGGAATTGGCAGACGGAATTAAACTCAAGGTGCCTCACCCAAGGAATGACGTTTTCAATGACGTTTTCAAAAAATCATACATATTCAGATTAACCACCTTATGGAATGGACTTAATCTTAAAGCAAGGACTATCAAAACTAGACAACAGTTTAGAGTCTATTTGAAAAATATTTATCCTTCTGAAGTTGATCAGTACATCAAAAGAGCAAGTTATTACAGTTTCAAATGATGGTGGGTAGGGACAGGTAGGGGGGGGACAAAAGTAGACAAGTAAGATCTATGATATCAAAGATCGACTTAATTCGGGGGGACTATAACATGTACCATCTGAATTCTGATGTATTGTAAAAAATGTATGTCTTGTATTGTGATTTAGGTATGAATGTAAAATTTATGTTCCAAGTACAGGGAAATAACTACCTTCCAGTTTAGGTTGGTAAACCATTGAATTCCACTGTTAAAATCTCGGAGAAAAATGGTTTCTTCCAGTCCAGGAAGAGCCACTGAGAAGCTAAATAGAATGTTATATTGTTGTAATAATATGTAATCTCTAAAAAAGCTTAGTCACAACCTATTATTGTTATCGATAATTACCAGCGGTCATAGAATAAAAAACTGTAAACGGAAAAATTCAAATTTTAACATTGGCTATGTAAACCAAATCCAGTTCTAAATAATCATTATCAGTAACTTCTCGCCATGTCATCTTAATGTGTTGTAATGTTTGATGAAGTAACTCTGTATCAAATACTATAATAATTACCCTATATACCCGTGTATAAGCCCCAGCTTATATTAATTTCAAATGGTGATTTGACCCGGCTTATATTCGGGGCCCGGCTTATATTACAATAACTGAAAACAGTAGATTTACCTGAAACACATTTGTATTATTACCTTTATTTATTGCTCTGGTTTTCATGTTTTAGACTTCAATTTAACAAAACAAACACTACCACAATTCAGAATCGATCAACAACAACTGACTTCTCTTATTTAAAGTATCATTTATCATCCACTAAGAACTCGTTCTGGCCTTAGATCTAATATTACTCTAAGTTCTGGCTGATATCTTCAGTATATTCCTCCTGAGAAGAGACCAGGCCCTCCATCTTTCCATCCAGTTCCAGGCACCCGGCTTATAAACGGGGCCCAGCTTATATTAACGTTATGACGTGCTGAACCCCCGGCTTATAAACGGGGTTGGCTTATATTCGGGGTCCGGCTTATACACGGGTATATACAGTATTGCATTTTGTCACTATTTTTCACCATTTGTTTCAAGGGTTGCCCTGGAATAACTACAGTGTAGAAGGATCATCCCATTTATGTACGATTATCTGATTACTGAATAAAGGTTCTTATATATATATATAAATATTATGAGCAAATCCATTTCCTTGCTATTATTGAAATGTACCCACCCCGGTTTTACTTAATTCAAGTTATTATTTAGTCAGTTTTAACCATTTAAAGGAGTGAAAAAGTACTTCCAGAGTTTAACACTCCATTCAAGGCACCACTGCTTCTATTGCTGTGAGATTGGCTGGGAAGGTAGAGATAGTATGTTCATTTCTGGCTCAGCTTTGTGACGTCACACAGCACTCTCAGTTCCCTCTTGTGCTAAACAGACGTTTTCAACAAGGATTTCTCAATTTATGCCTGTAAGTGACTATAAGTTAGACATAAATGTAAAAAAGTAAAAGAAACCGAGACTTGGGTGTTGTATTAAAATTGTATGGCTCCATGAAGTTTGTTGTCCTAAAAGTGACTATGAACCCGTTGACTGACCCTTTAATTGACAACTATATTGTACCCTTATCGCCCTTTTAAAGGATTCTTTTTATTAAAGTCAACCGCTGTGTTTGCCTTAACATTGTATCATGGAGTAGGCGCATTATATATTCAACTATTTAATTATGTATTTGTATGTATTTGTTTGAATTGTAACAGATGATTGTAAAAATGTAAATAATATTGATTTATCTTGAAGGCCTTCTTGGAAAAAGTGTGTTGTCCCAGAAAGTCGAAGCCTATTTCCGATCATGTAACTATATTTAAAATGGAAATAAAAATATTCATATATATTATGTTCCTGTACAAACTAGTCTTATATGTACCATGCAATGTTAAAGTGTTCGCCTGGAGCTACTCCTATACTGTCTGACAGGACAAGCATGACTTGCTCCTCCCTGTATAAATGCTAATTGTTTGATCTTGGTCGGACTGTCAGTCAGGCAATAAATCTCAAATACGACTAAATCTGTTCTTGAGGCTTCTTTGACTTTAGTGAAGATCCGGAGCCGTTGGCAGAGAACCTGCATTGGTTAGGTGATTTTTTTTAAACATTTTTATTTTCATAGACAAAACAGGAAAATATTTGCAGAAACAACCGCCGCTGACAATAAGCCTTTTTAAAGGTTATCGTCTCTTTTAATATTTCTATATAATTTACGAAAAGATGATTATGATTACATGCGGGTCAATGTACACTAGACTGGACATATGCTTTGTGATCGTTAGTAAAGAAACACCACTTTACTATAGAGCAAATTCATTACACATTCATAATATGGGGGAGATCTTCAGAACATGCACATACATACATGCACATGCACATACACATTTAGTAAATTCTGTTATATTAGGCTGACAAATTATGAATAGTGGGTATATCTGAGTATATTCGGCATCACATGGATTTAAAGTAGCCGTTTTGTTATGTTAAACTACATTCTGAAGCTCATTTCTTGTTTTAAATGTGGCTTACTTGAGAGGATTGGTGATGGTGGATTGTACATTTTCTGAAAATCTGACCCATATATATTTTCTCTAGAACTTCTATACAGCCAATCTTCCGTAGAATGACAGTTGATCATAGGCAGGCAGACACAGTGTGCAAAGAATGTCATGAACAATGGATGTCATGCACATATTAGGATAATATTTAAGATATACAGTAAGTCATATAAATTAATAGCTGACTATATTATTAAGTGAATTATTAAGAATATTTCTTAAGATGCAACAAGAATACAAACGAACACCCCAGCTCTGCTTTTTCATGAGATTGATTCAGAAAAGTAACAGAAAGAATGTATTCCTAACCCCCCCCCCCCCCCCACCCCCGCACTGAAGATTAATAAGGGTCAGATCTTCAGAAAATGTACAATTGCTCAACTAAAAACTAACTAAAACAATAATCTAAAAAGATAAAAGCACTTATTAGATGTCTTTGATGTTTACATCCATCGGAATCGGCTTGATCTCATCTTTTCGAATATGATGAGATCTAAAATTCAACTTTTTCAATTTCCTTTATTAGCCAATTTTTAAATTCTGTTGGAGTTTTGGATAGTGATACATTACTGTTTTGACTGGATATAGTTATTTAGGATAGCGGATGTAGTATATTATTTTTCGGATGTAGTATATTATTTCTTGGATGTAGTAAATTACCTCATCAGTAAATGTGTAAATTACCTCATCAACTAGTTGTTTGTTGTTGAGTCCTGGTCACCCAAAAGTCTTTTCTCCCCTGTTTCCGATGGAAATATTAGCCATTTTTAAGTAACTAAAGCCTAGGGCACGCCGAAATAGGGATTATCCATTTGTCAATTCCGGCCAAACATCGTCATGTTTGCCACAAGCGGCCACCCTTCACTAGAGTTCTTTGGTTGTTTGTTGTTGATTCCGCTTTCAGTTTTGAACATGTTTAAAGTCCTGGTCAACTTAAAGTCATTCCTCCACTCTTTCTGATGGAAATATTAGCCATTTTAAAGTAATCACACCGTGCATAGAGTGGCTATGCCGAAAGTCTCCACATCTTTTGCGGTCTACCTTGCTCGCTCAAACATAAGCATGTATGGCTTCTGTAATCGCCACTGGACTAAAACTTCGCTATCGGGGGGTAAAACTATATTAAAATCATTTCTAGCAATTGACATTTTTTATTTATTTTATTTTAAGTCGCTAGACAAACTAACAGAGCCGAATAGATCAAGGTCAACATCACCATTGCCTGGGTGCTTTAGTCGGAACCTTACGATAACACGCCGGCTGGCCGAATGAAGCCAGACTGAAGTGGGCGAGCCTTAAGCCAGCTCCACCTACAACAGCCAATCAGAGGTGCATAGTCACTGAAGTCACGTTCAGCCAGCCACCGCATTATTGAAAGGTTCCGCTGCTTGCGCACACCCAGACAGTTCAGAGTTCAAGGTTGGTTTGGGGACTTTGGAATGAAATCCTCTGTGCGCTAAATAGACTACCGTACACAATGCAACGCCAAGTGCACCATGCACAGAGTGGCTATGCCGAAAGTCTCCACACTGCTTCTGCCTTGTTTGAAAATAAACCCCTCGGCCCTGATTGGTCTTGGTGTTTCTTTTCAAACAAATGCCTCAGACACCAAATCTTGGGAAATTAATCCCATAATAACGGAGCCTATATTTGATCTTTTTGCCATTGGACACAGCGTTTCCTCCCCACACACAGCGGACGCGCCCTTCTCTGAATAAATTATTGGACTTGTTTCAAACAGGATCACATTTCACAGCTGGTTATAACTCGTTGACATTATAGGCTTTCAGTGGTGTACCTCAGTACTGGGATCTTGTAATCTTGTGCTGATATATTGTGATCTTTTGCTGTACATAATAATGTAGTACTAGACAAATGTAATTTATTATACCTTTGGTGGAGTTGGTATGATACTCCCATAGGCTTAAGCACTGAGCCTCGTATTGAAAAATGTGGGCAATAATGAGCCCTACTTTCATATTATCGAAACCTACCCTTTACCAAAGCATTACTTGTATTCTTGTAAGATTTAAAGCTGTGCATAATTGTAAAATAGATCATTTATGCAAGCTAAGATATTGATAAAAACATTCTTGCAACTTTAGATAAAAATGTTGCAAAATATGTGTATGTCAGATTTCGTGCTTGCACGGGATTTGCTAGTTGTCTCTGTCAGTTAGTATCTGTATTAACATAGTAACTTAGTATCTGTATTAACATTCATACCTCAAATGGAACCCTGTTAAGATGTTTTTTTGTCACTGTAGTATTGTTGTTGCCTCCCATTCCCTTCCCCCCGCCCCCTTACCCCTGGAGTTCTGGCCAGCGGTTTCAGAGAAGATAGCCGTTTAAGGCTCCGAACCCTTATTTTATTAATATAGAGATCCTTTCATGTTTATCAACAGCTAGACTATGTGTTGTCACAATAATGTGAATCGAAGTAAACTTCACTCATCCCTAAAACACAAAATAATATGATAACATCCTGCTTTTTGGGCTTTTTGTATTGTCAAGACGAAGTTTGGAATAAATGTTGTGACTTTCATTGTTTCATGCATTAGTTCCACTGCCTGCTGCAGTGTGATGACACTGGCATTTACCTTTAAAATCACAGATTAATTTTCACAACAGCAAAGTGAGTCTCATATTCTTGACAAGAGTATATCATGCTATTTAGCTATCCAATCTTACCTGTACAAATGAGGTATTTATTGACATGGTTAACAACCAAGGGTATCTTGAACATGTTAGGATTGTTTTGGAATAATACTAAGTTTCAAACCTTTACTTTGTGAGCGATTTAAGATATCAACATAGAAGAAGCAATTTTCCCTTTGAAAGAAGCATTTTAATTGGGGTTCGTGCAAATAAACACTTATTGTGGGTTTCTTGTTTCTCAAATTACTACTGTGATTGGACGGAATCCCGTGCTAAGTGCAGAACAATTGATTTGTGATCATATTGTACTTAGACTAAACTCAGAGCCGTAACAATAGGGGTTTTGCATAGCCGCCATTTTGAATTTTGATTCGCCTTGAATTATATGGTACAGTATATAGAATACATGTTAGCTTCAGCATGTACCAGTACTTAGGCCTACAACTAATGATCAAATTCCATACATATATGTAATAGCCCGATGGAGGTTTCAAATCGATCGAGACGGAGGATCAAATCGTACGACACCCCAAAGGGGTGGAGTACGATTTGACCCGACGTCGATTTGAAACCAAACAGATCGATTTGAAACCGAACAGAGGGCTATTACATATTTATTTCATACATATTCATTGATTTATTTGTTATGATTACCTTCTTAGTAGTGTTTTTCTTGACGAATTATCGGAAAACTTGCGAAACATGCACGACAGCGCTACGCTTCAGCTGCGTAGAGCGTGACGTTGTGAACCAATCAAATTACGTTATTTGGGTCATGTGCTTCCATGACAACACGAATCACATACGTATGTGATACAAGATTTCTAATGGCACCCCCGAATCGCACCTCTGTAATCACATACGTATGTAATAATACAGTAAAGGGGCTGTGGAATTTGGAAATACATTAATAAAGCAATTAATGGCGGATTTGCATAGCCACCATTTGGAATTTTGATTCCCATCGAAATCATGGCATGTTTAGCATGGGATATTTATCAATGCTCTAATGTTAATTTCTATGTGCTATACATGTTCCTATGACACAAGACCTCATCTTTCTCATCATGCATTTGGTTTTCATAGAACCTTTATAAAAGCTCTAATATTCGTGAAAAACATTCTCGCAATTTTCTATAAAAATGTTGCCAAATATTTGTATGTCAGATTTGAGCAGAATCCATCCCAGCATGCACTGCAGTAGACATGCGCAGTGAGACATACAAATCCCCTATTTAATAAAACGCTCTATTGGAATCAAGTTAAATATCACAGGTGAAATGATAGGGAGAATGTTCCCTAGCGACTAGTGAAGATGTGTGATGTTGACAGGTTGTCATGGCGATCATAGACACTGTCATGCTGGCGTCTCACTGCCATGACGTCATCACGCAGTGCCAACAATGCATGCGCATAGAACTGGGAAACAGGTGTCTTCTTTTGTAACGTTTCTGATTCTAGCCGATTTTAATGGTTGTATGCAGTCATTAGGATAATCATTTTACTTGTATTAAGTTATCATTTGAATAATTTACATGGAAACGCATTGTCATGTAGTCACATCAAAGTCATTTCTTATTTTCATAATTGACCCAACTATTTCATACCTTATTTACCCATACACAGACTGGAATTTGTTTCCAATTTTTTTCTTCATTACCTTATTCAAATTTTATTTCAAAGTTATCAATTCTGACTGACAAGGATATTAACTAATAATGAAATAATGAAACAGTGAAACCATGCTGAAGGATTAAATTATCCAGCATTATAGAGTCATTGGACACCATGTAATGAGCACAACAGGTCATTTTTACCCTCTATTTTGTTTAAATCCTAGAAAAGTTTTTCCATCCGGACTTTAACCATGATACTTGTTGCATAATCTTATATTTATGTTCAAGTTTATATTTATGTGATTATTATATTTATTCCATTATTCCTGATTTATGTTGCAAACATAATGTTACCTTGTGTTGAAAATCATTCATTATTTCAATGTACCTGTTCATAAATCGGGTTGAGGAGCAAGGTCTTCAACTCACAAGGAGGAATAAAAAGAACATATGAAAGAAGTATTTCACTCTTGATGTTATATCTCAGATCTGCGTCTTGGAACATAGACTATTTTAACCCTTGGTCCTTTATCCTTAATATAATCCAGTCGCTTTAGTTCATTTCCTCCGATCTCCTGCTATCGATATTCATAATATATTCATTCTCGCGGAAGTAAACCTGTACGATCACTTTTAAGATGATATATAGGCCCAAACCTAATTTCAGCTAGGTGCCCAGCTAACAATTTTCCGTTGTATTCACATTGTGGCGACGTTATTTTCTATTTTTTGGTCGGTTGTAATTACGTAAATCTGTATGGAAGAAATAACGTGAATACAACGTAGAAATTATTTTTTAAAAAAATTATTATTCTTTAATTTAAATTATCTTTTGTTTAAAAAAATGAAAAAAATGTTTACGTTGTATTCACGTTATTTCTCCCATACAGATTTACGTCGCTACAACGTGAACAATCACAACGTAGAAATTACGTAGTGTGTTAGCTGGGTGCATCAGAGGCCTAGCATTATTTATTTCCTAAACAATGTCCACAAATATCACATTCTCCCATGCTTTAGTCATACTGAGTAGATAAGAACAAATTTTAAATGGAGTTTCTATAGGCGCTTATCCACTTACACGATTGTCGGTCACTTTTGGGTGACTGACAATCGGTCACCTCATGTGACCGACAATCGTGCAAGTGGATACCGGGTCACCGACAATCGGTCAACTGGTCATCGACAATCGGTCACCTACTCCCGACAATCGGTCACCCCTCCCGACGATTACTAAAATTTTAGTAATCGTCGGGAGGGGTCACGATTGCCGGGAGCCTAAATTTTTGTTGGGACCTCAAAATTATTTATTTATTCTGTTTAAATGGCCATATTAGTGGTGCTCATGATGTGGATGAACCTCCTGTTCATTACTGTCAAGTTTAGAGTATATTTGGACATTTATTTTTATAGTTTAAATTGATTTATATAGAATTATTGCTATTTTTAGTGAATATTTTTATTTGTACATGGTTTGCGGGTCCCTGATTTTGGTGAATAGTTTGGCGTTGATTTGTACATTCATTTTTTTATCATTTCTATCGATTTTTAATTATTTATTGGTATTTTTGGAGATTATTTCGACTTCAAAAGTCTTCCAATTTTACAGTATGTTACACCACCTTGTAGCATACTTATTTAACTTAATATTTCTTTAGATATACCGAATAGTTATAGGTTTTAATATGTTTCCATGGATGTTCTTTGTGTATAATGATATAACTTATTATCATGGCGAAGGTAAATATCAATGTTAAATGATATGGAGATCGATCAAAGAACAATAGCAAAAAAAAATATACAGTCTCAGGGGCGGATCCAGGATTTCCAAAAGGAAGGGGCGCGGTTTCAAGTTTTATTTTAAAGGACATATTTATATGTTATATTTTAACTAATTGATTGGCTTCTGCAATGCTTTAAATATTCAGAGATGCCTCTCACTTATGATGAAAGTACTAAATAATATTAAAATCACCCAAAAGGAATTTTCACTCTGTGCGGAATACATGGCTAGAAATTATTTGTTAAATTTAAGGGTTTTGGTTTTAAACTTTTCTTAAATACAGCATTAGTTATGCCTCCTCACCACTCAAGGATTCATTTTGAGAGCATACAAGTATTTTCCTTAATGCCCAATGTCATTATAGATTTATTTTCAATTTTAGATTTTACTTCTAAAGATTAAAGTAACATTGGGGAACTCTCCGAACTCACATTGGCCTGCTTCTGAGAATTATTTAAGTTGTATAAGGTAATAAAGATCACAAAGTCAGTGCTATCTGTACATTAAGGTTTCATGAAATAGTTTGTGTTCTAGGTATATATTTTGATACTTGAAGGTGCATCTATGATATCAACTATAATCAAACTATTTCATAACCTATTTACACCCCCTCTCACACACCCCTCTGTAAGAAACTGAGAATCTCCTAACATTCCAAGGCAATTTAAAAGATCCCAACAGGGCTCAAAGCCATGTGATATTTCAGGCCCTTCGACCTACCTATAGTTAATGTTTCCAATTAACCCTTGAATTTATTTGCCTAAACTCTAGGCTTTTCCGATCCCCATTATTGGAATACAGTTGATAAAGTTTACATAAAGTAGATATATCCTATTTCATAGTAATAGTTATAAGAATGTTTTTCTTGTATTTTCAAAAATATTACTAGCTTGATTTTGAAAAGGGGAGGGCGCGCGCCCCCGCGCCCTCCCCCCAAATCCACCCCTGAGTCTCTATGTGGTCTATTCAGATTAATGATTTAACTAATACTCGTGGCAAAGGTACATATCAATAATAGATAATATGGACATCGATCAGGAACAATAGCAACAATACAAGAAAAGTCTCACAAATAAATCCAATTTCGTCACAGAAGTACAGGACCCTGTATAACCCAAATGCAGGTCTGATTTGGGCTCTAGATTCCTTAATATTTGAGAAAGATTTCATAATATGGATATTGTTAAAATATTTCTTGGTAGAAATAAGCTTATAATACCAGTATATGAAGGGTGTCTGAATGACGATCTCCATATTATTTAATATTGCACGGCGATAGAAATATATATTAACAAGAAAATACTTGGAAAAAATCCTGTGAGCATATATTATGGATATAAATTATTCTTTTAGTTATAAAAAGGTGTTGTTAGCAATGATATTTGAGGTTAAATAATTCACCTTACTTGATTCAACGAATTCCATATACTGCAAGGGTGTGTTTTATTTTGTTTTATCATATTGTACAAGTCTTCTATATAATAATCGCCGCCTGGTACACGATTATCGTACAAGTGGATACCAGGGACCGACAATCGGTCACCCCTAGGTGACCGACAATCGGTGACCAAATGAGCAATTTTAGTCGTGCAAGTAAATACAGGGAACTGATGGGAATCGACGAAGGTGACTGACGATGGTAGGGAATGGATTGTCGGTCACCTTTGTCGGTCGTCGATTGTCATGTAAGTGGATAAGCCATTTATGATTATTTGGAGCTGAGATGTGTTCTATCAGGGAATAATCCACCCTCTGACACCCTCCCCACCCCACCCCCCCCCCCGCCGATCCCCCCCACCCCCCCGCCGATCTCCCCCTCCCTGATCTCCCGCCCCCCCCGCCGATCTCCCGCCCCCCGCCGATCTCCCGCCCCCGCCGATCTCCCCCCCCCGCCGATCTCCCCTCCCGCCCCCCCCACCCCCACCCGCCGATCTCCCGCCCCCCCCCCCGCCGATCTCTCCCCCCGCCGATCTCTCCCCCCCGCCGATCTCCCACTCTCCCCCGCCGATCTCTCCCCCCAGCCGATCTCCCACTCCCCCCCCCCCCCCGCCGATCTCCCCCCCCCCCGCCGATCTCCCCCCTCCCTGATCTCCCACTCCCCCGCTGATCTCCCGCCCCCCCCGCCGATCTCCCCCTCCCTGATCTCCCGCCCCCCCGCCGATCTCCCACTTCCCCCGCTGATCTCCCCCCCCCCCCCGATATCCCACTTCCCCCGCTGATCCCCCCCCCCCCTCGCCGATCTCCCCCCCCCCCCTCCCCCGCACCTCCCCACAACCCTATACCCCATGCCAGCCTGTGCCCAGATTTGAAATAGCCCTATGGCAGAGATGACTGAGGGGCAGGAGCACGGACCTGTGCTGGAGATGAACAGAAAGTAGGCTGGTTTTACCGGTCGGCCACGCGGTATCGCTACGCGCGGTCCCTAGGACCCATTTCAATGTGACTATCTGTCGGCTGCTTCCTGCCACCTACAAGTGGTTGTGTTTGGAACTACATGTGAGTTCCACAGATGCCTAGTTCTTAATTTAAATTATGGTGCGTACAACAGAAAGGTTAGTAAAATAATGGCTTGTTGTTTTTTGTAATGTAATGGTTTTGTAATGTTCTCTATATGTATGGGATCTGACCCATTACAGACTAAAATGATTATACTACTCTGGTTATGGCATTCGAATGGTGTATGATCCCATATACATCCACTCGTTATATGGGATCGTACACCATTCTCATGCCATAACCATCGTGGTATAATCCCTAATTAGTATGAGTGATCATACAGTACAATATAGTACATTATTACTGGAGAGAAAGATAAATCAGACCGAGTGTTTGACATTTTCCATGTGTACCCATGAACTTGGGTAGACTAACATGCGATTGGTTATAACCAAGATAGATGAATATTATAGAACAACTATAATGACAGTAATAAAACAATATGATTATATAATATAATATAGTAGAGCTGATAGAAGATCCATAATTCAGGTCATCTCTACACAAGCTTGAATCATTGATTGCACATCTTTTCTTTTCTGGTGTCAAGATTATGTGTATTTAATTCATTCCATGCTTTTCTGGCTTTATATTGAAAAATATTTTGGTAAAGGGCTGAATTTGGGTCAAAATAACCTTTTTTGATTACTTCAGCATGGCTTCTTCCCTATGGGCATTTGAGTGCAATCATTGCACTCACTATTGCGTTCACATAGCGCAATGATTGTGCAATGTGACCGCAATGGGTGTAACCACTTATTGCGCTATGTGAACGCAATAGCCATAGCGCAATGGTAGCGCAATGTGACTGCAATAGAACAGGCTTTTTTTGCACTCAGAAATCTATTTTTAGCGTAGCGGGAGCGTCGTGGGCCAGGATTCAGGGGGGGGGACGGGGGGCGGTCAATTTCGCGGGGGGACGGGGATGGTCAATTTCGCTGGGGTGAAAACGGAAAATATTAGCTCTAATTATGGTTCGTTTATATCCAATATTATATTGCAATTACTGTACTATACTGTACCATGCTGTATGAAAAAAGATGAGTTATTATCGGTGAAATTGAAGCCAGAGAAGACAAGACAATGGTTACACATTATATACAGTTTACTCCTTTATTATTCATTTCGAAATTTAAAAAATGTACAATTTGCCTTCAGCAAGCCTCCCAAATTACCAAAATTAATGGACCATAATGTGGTTAATTCAGTTCAACATAACCCAACAGATTGTCCAAATCAAGGCAATATCGAATATATTAAAAAAACATAATTTTACATTTATGTGAATTCCTAAAGATATTTTCTTTCTAATCATGTAATACGAGATTATCTAATATTTTATTAAATTGACACAATTCTGCAGAGCAGAACAAGGTTACAACTTTGTTCCTACAAGAGTATCTTTTCATTTTTAAGGAGTATCTTCACATTTTAATAAGGTATCTTTACATTATTACATTTTGTTTTTGTTTTTTACATTGGTTTTAACTATCGAGATGCATGACTATATATAGGATATAATAGGAAATAATAACATCGAAATGATAGTATCTATCAACATACAGGGATGGTAATGGTGGCCAGATAGATGGTCTCTGCCCATCATACCCCCAAGATCGAAGGGTGTATGCCCCCCCCCCCCCCCTCCCGAGTTTCATCCACTCAGACCGACAACATCAGATTATATAGACACATAGGAATCTTGAGAAAATTTTCATACATATTGGTGTAAAATGGTGTATTTTTTTCATTGGGGGGGGGGGGGGGGGGGCATTTGGCAACTTTTCCATTAATTCAAATTAGCTTAATTCAGATGATAATCTGAGAACTGGCATCCCTGTACAGTTTACTCATTTATTATTTATACCAACAGTAGAGTACAGTGCAGTTTTAATTAACCATTGAATATCGTCACAGATTATTGTTCTTAAATCTATCATACATTATGAAGTCACATAGAGTCGGAGCATCTCAGATTAGTGGTAGCATCGCAAAGTGGAGGTCATTTTGTAGTAGTCTCAATGTTTCTATCACAAATACTATTTTAAGATAATCTGCACACATGTGTCACATAATACTGCAGCAGGCCGAATAATGGTAGACTGGTAGATCTTGCTAATCGTATCATTGGAACTGTAGCCCCTCAATAGGAATGCTCCAGACTGCTGGTAGACTGAAGAAATCTTGGGATGAAGCATGGTATCTGTTGCTGGATAAGATTCGACTTGTTGAGCTAGTATTGATGTAGAGCCTGTAAATATAAGGAAACTTCTGATTACATATTTTAGACATGGTAACCATACTCAAATTTGCAGATGACTAGGTCTATGGATATAGCCCAAATAAATATTGCAGAAAACATTACATATTTATAGTCAATAACAACATAGCTACGGGGATTTCCCCTGAATGTACAAGAGTTATCTACCAAAGTTGGCAATTGGAAGGAAAGACAGAGAGTATGGGCATGGTGGGTGGCGGGTGGTGGGAGAAACTGCGGGCCGTGGCCATGGGATAGGAACTAAATGATATTAGGGTGGATGTGTATTTATAATGATTTCAGATCTCCCAACCTATTATTCATTCACTGTAGTTTCTAAAGGAGGAGATACATGGTCATTATACAGGAAAGGTACTGTTGGAGATACAGGAAAAGTTACTGGACAAGGGGACGTAGAGGAGGAGGTACAGGGGTGATACAGGGGAAGGTACAGGGATGATACAGGAGGAGGTACAGGGGTGATACAGGAGGGGGTACAGGGAGACGTACAGGAGGAGGTACAGGGGTGATACAGGATGGGCACAGGTGGATGTACAGGAGGGGGTACAGGGAGACATACAGGAGGGGGTACAGGGGTGATACAGGAGGGGGTACAGTGGTGATACAGGATGGGTAAAGGAGGACATACAGGGAGACGTACAGGAGGGGGTACAGGGGTGATACAGGAGGATACAGGAGGGAGTACAGGGGTGATAAAGAGGCGGTACAGGGGTGATACAGGAGGGGGTACAGGGGGATAAAGGAGGGGGGGTACAGGGGTGATACAGGAGGGGGTACAGGGGGACATACAGGACGGGGTACAGGGGTGATACAGGAGGGGGTACAGGGGGACGTATAGGAGGAGGTACAGGGGTGATACAGGAGACGGTACAGGGGTGATACAGGGGATACAGGGGCATACAGGAGGGGGTACAGGGCACGTACAGGAGGAGGTACAGGAGGGGGTACAGGAGGCGGTACCGGGGTGATACAGGAGGGGGTACAGGGGTGATACAGGAGGGGGTACAGGGGGATAAAGGAGGGGGGTACAGGGGTGATACAGGAGGGGGTACAGGAGGGGGTACAGGGGGACGTATAGGAGGAGGTACAGGGGTGATACAGGAGACGGTACAGGGGTAATACAGGGGATACAGGGGCATACAGGAGGGGGTACAGGGCACGTACAGGAGGAGGTACAGGAGGCGGTACCGGGTGATACAGGAGGGGGTACAGGGGACGTACAGGCGGGGGTACAGGGAGATACAGGAGTTACAGGGGACGTACAGGAGGGGGTACAGGAGGACGTACAGGAGGGGGTACAGGGGGATGTTATAGTAACCAATAAACATACCTGTCAATTTCCCTTCATGGGTAATGGCCCCTGGCGATGAAACCATGGTTACCTTGGCCAGTCTCCCGCTAGTCCTATGCATTTGAACCTGCAAACAGTTAGAATTTTAAATACTTATTATAGTTTAAATATCCAACACTAGTAGGCCTAAATAATGTTACGTTCCTTTAATTACTATCATGTTACTGAATTATTGAGATGACATGTAATTACATCTACTTTACCTTGTTTTGAGATCAGGATTTTGTATAAACACATTAAATACTAATCGATTCCTAAATATATGAATATTGTCAATAACTGACAAGTTACTCAACGTTCCAATGATATCAAGCTTACGTTGAGTACTTTCCAAGTTTTTCTGAGTCATGAAAAAGAAATAAAAAACTTATGCCCGAAATGCTATCATATGTGAGTGAAAACAAAATCTAAAACTTAGGGTTTTTCCTACCTAACATAACAAGCAGAATCATCAATAAGGTTTTCATCGATATACAATGTCCTACCTACCTCAATGCTATAATATTTTAACCTTAAAAATGAAGAATCAGATACATATATCAAAATACTATATCAATTTATCATAATACTGTTCTAATTCATTTCTTTTAAAAAAGAACAATGCACATTCACTTACATCTCAATATCTGCAAGATACTTTGTTGCGTCCATCCCTAAACTACTGAGATCATTTTTCATTATCAGGACTTGTTTTTGCTAGTGTGGCGTGTTCATACTGCTACCGCCAACAATGTAGAACTGAAATAAAGAATATCCACTTGAGTATGAGATGATATTTGAATGAATGAAATAGATGGAAGCCGACTATGTACCCCATGCAGATCACTGCCATCTAGAAACACAAATGAATGATTCCGGGGGAGGGAGGGGACTTCCCACTGATCCTGTCCCCCCCCCCCCTCCCCCCGCATGTATATGAATTTCTCATTTCCCAACAATCTGACGACACAGTCAGCATAAATGACTACTTTTAATTCTCACTATCTAGCTAGTAGGCCTAGTGACGAAATATGTTTTGTTATAATATATGAGTAATTCTCCCAATTGGGCATCATTTGGTTTTCCAGCCTAGGGTGTCTACATCCTGCATTTGGGATCATCACACATAATTATAACCATTTTATTTGAATTCTCTGGCAAAAATAACGCTGTGGGAACCCCACTTTTAAAGCTCTTAGGCCAGAATCTTCGCCGCTATTGTGATAAAATAGCTTTTTCAGGGTAGAAATTATGTAATGATTATGGAATTTGAATATAATACGCAGCCTGATTTAGAAAATATTTTACTTCTGCTGAAGAAAAATGGTTTTTACACATGCACACACGTTCATTATTATGAAAAAACACAATATTCATGTAATCATACATTTAAACTGTTCTAGAATTGGAAAATATTGTTTTGGAATATTTTTGTCGCCGTTATGACATGTATTAGCTTTATAGGAATGAAATGTCCCTAAACTAATTACTTATATTATACTTTATTCCATGATTTGGCCGTGAGCGTACAATATAATCGATATACTTGCCGCTCACAAGGTGGACAATATAAACTCCCTGTATTGTACAGTGACGTCACGACCGTTCGAGACAATGCAGACAGATATGAATAAATACAGATGTTGTTGAATTGCAGTGAGCATATATTGGAATGTCGCCGTTACGCCATAGCGTCGCCGTTACGCCATAATTAATAGAAATATAGAGATCCTTCTATATCAGCACAGTAACTGTATAGAAATAAAACGGATATTTTGACAAAAACTTATTCAAACTTGGGTTACAACCAGGTCCTATGTTGGCGGCCATCATCGATTTCCTAGCTGTTACTTTGTTATTTGATATTGCTGGTATAATTACTGGGTATCTCATCTCAAATTTACACAATATTATTTGATAAATCTGGCTTAATATAGGCGAAATAAGGCAAAAAATAGGCAAAAATGGGGGTTCCTGAAGCATAGGTGTAGGAATCGAAATATTTGGCACAGCCTTCCCAAACTTTGTCTGTATAATGTTGATATTCCCTTCTATGTGTACGCCAAAAATTGTAGAGATTGGACGAATTCTATTTTTTCTAAAAAAATGGCCTCCTGAAATCAAATGCTGCCCGTTGGGGAGAATTACTCATATACCCGATTTTACAGCTTTTACTGACTCTCCTGATCTTAGTTTTATTTATTTATCCCCGTCTTCCATATACCATTATTCTAAGATTACTCCTTTAGATTATATTTTCACCAAAAGTGACGGAGATCACTATTTCATAATAGGCCTACCTGAACACCTGAATACCATAACATATGTATGTATAATGGTCAATTCCCTCTCATATCTCTTTCCCACTCACTGACTCAGCATTAACTCAAAACATTATGCCTACACTTTTCTTATTTATTAATAATTAACGTTTGTCTGCCCCCACTCCCAGTCAGTACTAGTCATATGGAAAAGCCGGTCTAGAAGTCAGTCTAGAAACAAAGCTAAACAACCAGAGTATTTGGTGACTATTTTCCGTCGGGGTGAGAACGGGTTGGCTCCCTCGGTTCCCTTTGAGGTAGGGCCGGTGGTAGACATGACTGCCGGACGGCGTGCAAGTTGTGTTACTAGGAGGGCAAGCTACGGTAACATTCCTAAATAGAAACTCTGTTTTAATACATAATTAATGGCCCATTATGACTTACCTGATATCGCAAAGTTCCCTGCTACAAGGTTGACTCCATTGTGCTTTTGAGGAAGTACAGGATTGTAGATGTGATGGAATTGGAAATAATCGGTGCAAACTCCAAACTACGCCGAGACAAACCCCCATTTTGAATATGTTCTGGTGGCTACACGCATGCGTGGGTATGAACAGCTGACCCACATCTTGACCTTAGCTGCAGCCTTAGAGTCTACTACAGCCCACCACTACGGCCCAGGTGTTTTTCGCGCAGCAAAGGGTCCAGGCTCATAGACTACTGCAGCCTCTGCCATGCACATATTATAAATTCGTCCATTGGCGCTATGCTCCCCTGCTCCTCTGCTTTAATACACTTTATTCTCTAAGAAATATCCCTAGATATAGGAAGAAATTGCTTTCTAAGAGGCCTCCAGGCTCCACGCTCGAAGAATATCCTACCAGGAATAAAATCGAATTATTTTATTATTCTATATTCCATGATCGATATAGGCTCTTGATGTTGGACAATTACTAATATTAATAAAGTAACTAAATGTACTCTATACGATAACCTTCAAAACGAAAGGATATATTCAATGCAATGTCTTGAGATTTGGTAGGCCTACACATATTTATTTGACTAGGAGGAATAAACCACCGATATTTTATTTTAGAATCGGATATTCGTTTTCAGTAAAAAGAAAACTCCAACACCCTAACTGTAAAGCTTCAATGGAAGTATATCCTATAAGCTGTTATATTATATACTTTGTATTTGTATTTAGTAACGTCTGGTTAAAGTAAATATAACCAGCTCTGATCTGAAAACGATCCTCTGTACTGAGTGAAATGAAAAATTATAAATCGGAAACGATAAATTATGTAAAAAAATAGTCCATAAATCACCTTGTTCTAAGTGAAATCAAAAGCATATACCGATGTAAGTCGATTATATGATGTTATATTATATCATATTGTTACTGATATTGATTATTACTACCTTGAACGTTGTGCCATACTATATAATTACTCGTATTGTACTGTACGATTAACATAGCAAACCATGTAGTCACATTAATATGATACGTTTGCCTGTTAACACTTAATTATGTATTTAATTAACGTGGATTCTTAACAATACTCATACTTAATATTGATGTTATAAACGCAATTTAGCCTCTTAGTTACCTTTAGTTCATCTTCCAAAAACATGGGAACGACTGGAAGAACTGGGATTATCCCAGAAGTATGTTAGTTTTCTCACTTATGGTGTGAGTGGTGTAGGTGTGAGAAGCATTGCTGACAGCTGTGCAACATCATATTTCATGATATTGATACATAGCTGTGCTGCGACGCAATAAACAAATGCTGTATATTCTTCACTATTAAAATTTCTATCCTCCGCAGATCATTTGTATTTAAATCTCGTTCAATTATTTAACAATCCACTGCTTTTCTAATGATGATAGTGCCTCAATATGGCCAGTCATTTTAGGGGCCATCATGACGAGACCAACGATAATGTAGCCTGCCGTCCCCACTGGACCGGAGGCGGCAGGTGACCATGGTCAGGGCGTCTGAAACTCGTTTGTGTATTAGGCTATGTTAGTGCGGACACCGAGATTGTACCCGCCACCTATAGATATAGAGCCATGACACTGTATATTTTCTCTTTCATTTCATCAATATTAGTGGGGCCATTTACCTATATCATATACCTCAACATGTTCATGCCTCATTCAGGATATCGCAACAGGATATACGCAATTATCCAAGATGCAATGAAAGTTTTGGAATTTTTCCGTGTCGCTTTACTCCTGATAGGGGAAAAGTATTTTGCGCTACAAGGGAGTCGTTTACATTAAAAAATGCGCACAACTGTTAGCATGATTTAGATATTGGAATGATCCAGATCCGTGAAGATCTCGCAAAGCTACGGCCATTTTATTGAGACATTTTGACTCCCAAAATCGCATGATTATAGAGCCATTATTTGTTGTACCTCTCTTTACGATCATTGCTAGGACCTCTGTGCATGGATGTGAAATAAATCTGAATGTATTAGTATTGATAGGCCTTCTAAGGAGATGATCATTTCTAACATTCTAGTCTCAAGTTCAGAAATTCTATAATAATTCTTCTCACAAGTTCTTCTGAACAATAATAGTTAATAACACATTCAGAACAGGTCCTATTCAGAACCATTGCATGGCTTGCAATTGCCATGTACAAAATGATCATGATATAAAATTCAGATCAAACCCATGCAGTGACTTATTTTTTATGATTTCATCTTAACATTGTAATGTTTTTGTGAGCCAGGCTTTTGTGAATACACTATCCTAGTATAATAACAATGTCGCATAATTATTTAACACTTGTGAATGCCACATTTCGCTCACCCATGCTCATGGGGGTGTGGTATCATTTTCGCACCTTTGAAAGCTTCGGCGAATTCTTAAACAGAGGTTATAGCATGCTCAGAAATCGTTGCCATTGTTACAAAGTGCATGAGTGTTATTAGCTGTTATTTAGACAAATTGTTTATGATGCTATCAAAAGACTCACAAATTCCAAAAAATTAGACCCAAAATGGACACTTCATTATTGCAATTTCTTTTTTAAATATTCACTGTTATATTTCATGCGTTGCCCTTAAGATTTGATAGTACTGAGCTAACAGTGATATGTACATATAGTGTAACGGATTTGTTCAGTGTTTATACAATTCAATTACAATAGCTACACAATTGATTTTCTATGCAATCATATTTCTCGTGATAGTTACCTAGACGGTTGATTACTAACAACATTCACATACCTCTAGTCCTCTTACATAATTACCGTTCTATGCGATCTATAATCATTCTGTCAATATATCTCAGCTGATCATACACTGGTCCAGTCCAGTAGGTAATCAAATACATTTGTCAATTTCACCACCTGGTTAAAAACAGTGAGCCCAATTAAAAACAATTCATGTTTATACTTCAAGTGTTTTCTCTATACAATTCAAGTAATTAAGGAATATTTTAGTTGCTGTTGCTCGACGATTGTTTGAGGTTACCTGCTAGGCCATTCCATTGAGCTCTACCTTTGTACATGATCGATTTCCTGTATCTTTCAGTCTTCGGTATAGTTCTATGTTAGCGTTCACTTCTCTACATAATATTCTCTCTTTATTTAATACATTCTGTTCTTCCCTATATCTATGTACCATGCTTAGCATCGTTGCTTTCATCCGGAGGTCTAATGCCAAATGATTGGACTCCTTCATCTTGGAAATATAGTCTACTAAACTTTCATTTTGCCCATATGCGATTCTCATATTTATAAGAGCGATCTAATTTCTGAATTAATCCTTTGTTCGTTGTACCGAAAAAGGAACATGCTCTCATGTACTCACAGACCGGTAGTATGTATGTCTCTAGTAAATACTCTTGTTATTTAGAGTCCTTTACATGATACATGAATACAATTGTTTGTGCAATAGATATGCAATGGCCATTGCGCAATGGTAGCGCAATAGAAATACACTGGCATTGCAGTCGGAATTCTTGTATAAAAAAAACGGCAATAATTTAATGGGAAAAGATCCTTTAGTTATCTAAATAATAAATGTAACTTGATGATTGTTGTAGAATGTAATATAGCAAAGGAATAAGATACTGCAATGGGAGTGCAATAGAATTACACTCCTATTGCACTCAACTAGAGACTTGACTGCAATAGGAGTGTAATTCTATTGCACTCCCATTGCATTGCACTCCATTGCACTCCATTGCACTCCCATTGCAGTCGCCATTGCACTCCATTGCACTCCATTGCACTCAGTGCCCATAGGGTTGTGGGTAGTTTTCTTTGTATTATAATCTTTATCAAAACCACCTAATTTCTAGAACCATGGGTCCATTGATGGTATGTTTATTAGCCATTTTGCCCAACATAGCTGGTAATACAGATTCATTTGATTGAAAAATAATTCTTTCTTATCCCTAGAATTCACAGATCTTGAAAATAGCAATTCTAACAGCAGGGGAGACCATGTGGAGAGAATAAAATGTCCTAGGTACTGGGCACTTCCCTCGATTAATTAATTGTGATCCATGTCTTTGAATGTGTATATTAAACCCATGAATGTTCATTACACGGATTTTTAAATTTTGCATAATAATTCCAAACCACACATCCTCCATGGAGAAGAAAGGTACATTTTGACCTTCTTTTAAAATAGCTTCTACAGTTTGTTTTGAGAACACAAAAGCAGTTCCCACAGCATAAACAGGATACTTTTCTTCACTAAATTCCAGATATGGTACATGCCATTTATTTTTCCTGCTCCTCTCAACCAGGAAGTTGCCTGGAGTCAGTCTACCTATCTGTTTCATTTTAGTAGGATCGTCTGATTTCAAGTAGCGAAGCACTGAAGGGACATTTATATAAGTGTCGTCTGCTGCTCTTAAAATGTATCTTGCTTGACTACAATCATTCAAAGCCCATTTATAGGCCATCACCACTTTATAAGACAAGTTATAATAAGCATCTTTAAAATCATCTTGGAGGATGTCCCCATATACAGCATGTTCCTCGTTCACTATACTTTGCCCTGCCTTGCTCCAACCCAAACCAAAAAGGAATATATTTCTCACTCGCCCGGTGTTATTTTTCGTATGGGACCCCCAGGTGGCTCTGATTGTTTTCCTCTCATTTACAGCAGAGGGCACTGTGGTGGTAACAATCAAAATGTCAATTGTTCCACTTCCATCACAAACCTTTTTTGGTGTCAGGATCCTTTTGAAGTTATAGATATTACATTGATTGCATTTTGTTTTTCTAGGAGTTGTTGGGAAGACTCTTGTTCTTGTCACACTGAGATTTTTTATAAGGGAATTTAAGGGGTAATGTCCGTACTGTCTGAATAACAACTCTGCAGAGTTTTGCAATGTTTTTAATACATCCCAGTCTGCTTTCTTGAGATTAAATGTTGTCTGGGCCGTGAAGTTTTGAACTTTCAGTGCAGCTTTGGTAGTAATCCAGCAGCCAGATAGATGTTCACTTTCTTTAACATTATTCCCATGGACTTTGTTCTTATCTTGTACTACTATTTTCCGCAGTGTGTTGGCAATCTGTTTCAGTGGTTCTGTCTTAAAGGCTTGTCTAATCATGACAACCATCTTGTAAAGGGCTTCAATTATATCCTTTTCAGATTTTGCAGGATGTCTGCGTTGATCCCCAATATATTTGAATAGATGTGAAGCAGTTTCACTCTTCACCCAACATCCAGATTCATCTGTTGTGTTGCTTGCCGTTGATGTTGATTTGCTAATTATATGTTTTGTTCCAGGCTTACTTTTTTTAAACATGAGAACAATTAAAGTCAAGTGAATTGATATACATATAAGTAGAAATAATTTGAAGGATTTAAAAGGAGAATTGCACTGTAGAGGCATGGTCTTTTGATTATTTGATGCAGACCTATACTATGCCTTGCTATTTTGGTCTGAAAAGAAGAAAAGGAAAATAGATATAAGCTGTCGCAAAACAATGAAAATGATACAATCATGAAATGAGTTTTATTTCAAAGACTGTAAAAGATCCTGAATCAGGAGATCTTATTGTCATGGCAACACAAACAGTTATATATCATAATATATGGATATTTGATGCACTAATTGCTTTGATTTTAAACTCCAATATTGACTAATTCTAAATGGTAACAAAATATTGTTAAGGCCATACAATGTACTTGGAACTGAAAAATAACTATCAGGTCAATGAATGTCATGAAAAGAAAGATGTTCCATTTTGTTTAAATACATTAGGGCTAATTGGCATGGGTTGACATGAAAATAGGCAACCAAACACCTTAATAGTAGTTGTACAGGTGGGTAGAGTAATTGCTTATATAAGAAAATAGAATTTAAAGTTCAAGTTCAACCTTTTTCAGCAAATCAAAATTCCCACACGAACAACTTTAAAGTCAAAAACAATAATTGATCATTTCTACTCCAATTCCGAAATTATAAATTCTCCAGTCATCATTTGGATTCAACATAATATGTGATGTGTTTCAGGAAAATGTGCCACAAGTCACAAAATGGATATTTTTTCCTCAAGATCTCTTTATTGAAATGTTCTGATTTTCAGAGGGTCTAGCACTTATAGTCATTTGAATCCATATGACAAATTTCAGGACATTGTATTAAGTGGCACTTGCCAACCACATATTGCGCCACCAGTGCGCACCAGTGACTGTGGGATTATTCTCTACCACTGAGCGCATGCCCAGTTCCGCTGACCAACCTAGCTATGCGGGCCAAACCATCTACCCTCCACCCGGGCTCCCAGTGGATGGGCAGAGGTGTGTGTGCCTATGACCATACGGCCGCTTACCTACTGCCGCCCATACCCCTACGCTTACTTGTTTTTGTTGATACACTGTTACAAAAGTTGCCATATACTAAAATCTAGCAGATAAAATGTCCTGGTATCAAACATGACTAATCTTAACACGTCATTTCATGATGAAGGCTGATTTGAAGAATTTGGTAACTAATTATAGACTGGTTGCAACATCTCTCTGCCATAAAAAATGGTGGAAAAAGTTGTACAATTATAACTATTAAAACATTTTTGAAGAAACAAATTATTCACTGAAAAAGAGTATGGTTTTAGAAAAAATTTAAAAATTAGTAAAAAAAGACCGGTTCATTATAGAGTTCCTTAATTACATCTATCCAGGATTAATACAGTTTTGAATACAGTTTATTTTTAGAGTTTAGAAAAGCTTTCGATACAGTACACCATCATACACTTCTTCAAAACTTATAGACCTTCCTGTTCAATTATATGTTTAATCATTCATGCATATACTTGAGTATGCCTGAATATATGTAATGAGTTCTACAAGAGTTTTCTAGGACCCAATGGTCTGTGTATGGTACCATCATCTGCAAGGATAATTTGGCATTGGTTTTAAAAGCTTTTCAAGGCAACTTGAAAAGTGTCACATTGTGAAATGTTTTCCGTAATAAAATCTTTTTCTTTAAAATTGCTGCTGGCAACTAGTAAAGCAACATAATATACTCAACAGGATACCTTAGACATGCATTTAATACACTATTGTAGTGATCTTGTTCTGATTTATATCCCTTAACCACGCTTTCTATAAAACAGATGGAACAAAGACGGCACAACCGCTATTAAATTTAAAATTGGGATGGAGCAGAGAACAAGGTGGATTGCCAGCCATGAGGGGAAAGAAGGAGCAGAGAACCTGGAGAAGAACTGCTAACCATGAGGGGAATAAAAATTGACCTGCATGTCGCCAAAATCAACTGTTAAACCCAATATCACCACACTATCATGAAATGTGACACATGTATTCATAAGCCTTACAGTACTAGATAAGCAAATAATGAGAACATTCCTACAAAGAGATCTTGCGAGAAAAACACTTACATATGACTTCTTTAACACATCACATAATAGATGGAGTACAATCTGGTTTGATCTGAAAAGGTAGGATACATAGTGATACCCACAAGTAGTATACTTAATATGAAATAACCAAACACCAATTGTTTAAAAAAATAAACACAACCTCAAAATGCACACAGACCCTGTTTTGTCTCCAAACTATCAGGGTAAAAATGTGTCATAGTAAATATTGTTGCGTCCCAAAGTAGACATGTGTACAAATGACAAAATCGGTACAGTCCTTTCCTCTTTGGTACAAGCTATTTCACATACTACAAATTCTTTTCCAACCCCTCACTTCCTATTTCCGAGCAGATTTGACTATTTCCCTGAGATATCCACCACACAAAAGTATATCCCTGTAGCTTTTTCCTATTTCTCCTATGGTGAGTCCTATTTCACCTCTGGTACACCCTTTTTGTCTCTCTACCAAAGGGGAAATCCCCTGTTATGTAACACATGACCACTAAGTGTGGCTCCCAGCTGCATGCATGAGTGATCACTGACCAGTGGTCACCATAGCAACTAGACTATGTTCAAACACATGTCTCCTTCCCTGCCATGCTGTCTTCTCTTCCTTTCTCTTTCTCCCTCTCCCCCTCTCTCGCCCTCTCGCCCTCCCCCTCCCGCTCACCCTCCCTCTCCCCTCTCCCCTCTCCCCTCTCCCCCTTCTGCTCACCCTTCCTCTCCCATTCACCCTGCCTCTCCCCTCTCCCCTCCTGTTCACCCTTCCTCTCCATCTCACCCTCCCTCTCCCACTCCCGCTCTCCCAAAGAGGAAAAGGATATTCCAAAAAGGAAAAGGATATTTCAAAAAGGACAAGGATATTCCAAAAAGGAAAAGGATATTCCAAAAAGGAAAAGGATATTCCAAAAAGGAAAAGGATATTCCAAAAAGGAAAAGGATATTCCAAAAAGGAAAAGGATATTCCAAAAAGGAAAAGGATATTCCAAAAAGGAAAAGGATATTCCAAAAAGGAAAAGGATATTCCAAAAAGGAAAAGGATATTCCAAAAAGAAAAGTCTTGGATCTTTCCTATTTCAAATAGATATCCTGTCCGATTGGGGACAGAACAAATATCCAACATTTTTCTTTTTCAAATATCATTTTCCTTTTCTAAGATATTCCAACACATAATCAACTTGACTTATGGATATCCTAATATCTGAAGAGATTTTTTCTTTTCTTTCTCCCACAGAGATATCCACATGGCCATCTTTCTTATGCCAGAGTCAGTTGCTCATTTTCATATACTACTATGTTGTGTCTGAGTTAGTGGCTAGTAGACTAGCACTGAGTCCCTTAGGCTTTAGTCTTGAATTGTTGGGATCTGGTAGTTTGTTATGGCCTTGTGGAGTATGTGATCGTTACGCGCTGCTGAACACTGAGCGGGAATGAGCGTGTGGTAAGCGTTTAGCCCAGTCCATCTTGGTCGTGAGCGGGGGTGGCCATGTGTGTGACGATCCCAACAATGCAAGACTAAAGCAATTAGACCCTTCAGTTGTAGGGGGGGGGGCAGTTGTCTGTGGGCCTAGGACACACCTCAGCGTAAATGCCTCAGTTTGCCCCCTAAGCCCGGAGACAACCGCCCCCCTACAAGTTCAGAGCTTAGTCGCCCAATACACATAGACCAGAAATCCGACTAAAGTAAAATTGGTTATTACATGATACATTTCATTTCTTTTAAAGAATAATTAGTTTAATAATTGTTTTGAAGGTAATACTCAAGAAATAGGGTTTATGTGTGGATTTATTGCATATATTTGTATATATTTATATTCTTTAGATTATAAAAATAATCAAGGTGTGCAAGTTCATCCATGATGATTAGAAAGTAAGTGAAGGAAAGCAGGCAGTCCTAACTGTCATATTTGAAAAAGTAGTAATGTAATGTATTTTGGCTATGTGTAATATGTGCAAAAAATGAGGACTAGTGTGTAATATTACATATATTGTACAGATTACGACTCTGGGACACAACAGACCCTGTTTAATGCAAATAAAATTACACTCAACTCACCACATTTTACTCCATGACTTTCTTACAATGGAATACATCCAACATCCTAGGGTGAAAGTGCTCAATTTCCCAATAACCCACTTGTGAGTAGCGTGAAAACGGCCGGTGGTGGCGCTGAAGTCAGCCACCTTGTTGCTAGGTCTGTGATGCTCATCCATAGCAACCACTCTGAGCATAGGCTCAATGAATATATCTTGTGGAGAAATTGAACTAAAATAATGTCAATCTTAATTAACTCCCTAATAACTTAATTATCACCCTGGACTATAGCTATGGTTCATACACTACACTATGTCATTTCAAGATCATGATATTATCAATATTATGCATTGTGTGTGTGTCTGTTAGGCCAGGTAAAGGGGATTATATATATTACAGATCAATTGTGTGTACTCAGGAATTTAGCATTGAAACGTTTCTCCTTTATGCTCCAAATAATCCATAACTGCTAAAAATCACTGTGATTAGGATTGGTTACCGAGCATGAATCGTAATGATCACTGTGGACCGAGAGTTCTACTTTTTAATGATAAGTGTGGTGTTATTATTATTTGTGTCATGCTTTTAGATATTATTTTTAGGCCAAACTATATTAATAACATCACATTAAAAGGAACAGATATTCTGAAGTAGGCCTACTTGGTGGTACTTGGAACTACGCTATGTTTGCATCATGTAAGAGGGCAGAAAGATATGCTGGAAAGCTGGAATATCTTATTTCATCTTGAATAACTGTCATCCCCTGGCCTTATCACTAAATATTACAAGTAAGTACTTGGGCCTATATGTAGACAAAATATTTGACCCTCCAGGCTCCTGGCCCGAGACTAGGGGGAGACTAGGGTCCTGCAGGGCAGGCTAGGGGGAGACCAGGGTCCTGCAGGGCAGGCTAGGGGGAGACCAGGGTCCTGCAGGGCAGGCTAGGGGGAGACCAGGGTCCTGCAGGGCAGGCTAGGGGGAGACCAGGGTCCTGCAGGGCAGGCTAGGGGGAGACCAGGGTCCTGCAGGGCATGCTAGGGGGAGACTAGGGTCCTGCAGGGCAGGCTAGGGGGAGACCAGGGTCCTGCAGGGCAGGCTAGGGGGAGACCAGGGTCCTGCAGGGCAGGCTAGGGGGAGACCAGGGTCCTGCAGGGCAGGCTAGGGGGAGACTAGGGGGAGACTAGGGTCCTGCAGGGCAGGCTAGGGGGAGACCAGGGTCCTGCAGGGCAGGCTAGGGCCAATGGTGCTTTTACCTCCCGTCAACAACTCTTACATGTCAAGACACACCCTTCTGAGACATCCTAACTTTCCCCTACATATATGTGGTGTGTTTCAGGAAAATGAGTCATGTCATAAGTCGCAAAAAATTGATTTTGAGGTATCATCATATCTGAAAAGATGAGATCAAGCCGATTCCAATGATAGTAAACAGTCTAATACTCTAATAAGTATTTTTAGATTTTAAGTTTGGTATTTTCGTTTTTGAAAAAAAAAGTTTCCAATATTTCTAGGGGTCAATAAAGAGTAAAGTAACTAAATGTAGTTGATATGAGGACCTTTAAAACCAAAGGATACATTACATAGATTGTCTTGAAATTTGATACATCGATTGACATAACTATAAGTGACACACTCCCTAAAAATCAGAAGTGTGACCTTGTGAAAAAAACGCTTTGAAAAATATCAATTTTGCGACTTATGACTCATTTTCCTGAAACACATCACATATACCTTTGCGCCTACTTATACTTGGTAATGATTATACAAGTTATGCTTAACATGCAATGTTAGCATCCTCATCTCTGCATTATTAGACCAAACTCGCAGACAAAAGTGACCAAATTTAGTGATCTTTACATGCTGTTTCTACCGCGTTCCAGCTTAGCGATTAGTGGTCAATCCGCCCTGTGACCCCATGAGCTTTGAAGACACTGCTTGCTGATCAACTTACTTCAATAAATTATAATCACCTATGTGAACGCTGATCTAGGATCGCTGATCTAAAAATTGGGTTAATTAGTCATTAACAGTCAGTAATTTTGATGTTGGTTGGCTTGGCCGTGGGAACTAGGTAATAAGTACCAGTACTAAGATAGTCTAAGCATATTATAATAAGTCGTACCAATTGGTCCCGAGGGTAGAGGATTTTAATACCTGAAAAACTATTCATTATTTTGTTTCAGAACCCTTCAAAATTAATTTATTGAGCCAAGAAATTTAGTAGGCTTTATTTTCTTAGCATGTCCCCACAGAAATTTGAGAAGTATATAATACATAGGAAAATATCCCAAATTTAAGATTGTTAAAAATGTTGTTGACGCCAGCCTGGCTGACATTGGCCTGCATCACAAAAAATTGTTTTACATGTTTCCAAGCACAAACCTCCATCGTTATGTTTTTTGTGGTGCTTAATGCTATTTGTAGCATGAATGCATGATCAAAATTTTGGACAGAGTATTAAATATATTCATGCATTTCTAAGGTCATCTTTCAGGGTATATTTAGTTACTTTACTAGTAATTGGCTGCCAAATTGGCCACCAAAAATACAAATAACCAACATAACATGTAGAAGTACTAATTAGATCTACTGTTTATCATCACTGGAAATAGCTTCATGTTATTTTTCAAACATGATGATCTCTCAAAATCCATATAATGCAACTTGTGACTCATTTTCACCATCATAGAATATCTTAATGGTTAACGCCACTTATTGATATAGTATTGATATGATGGAATCATTGATTCATTGATTAATTCATTAATTGATGCAGGGTTCATATAAGGAGTATAGCTGTGGCACAACCCCAGAACTGGCTAACCCAATATTGAATTGAGAAAGCCAGTGGTTGTCGGGTTGCTTAGTAACAATGGAAGTCAGTACCTATAATTAAGCAGTTGTCGGCAAGATATTGATAATTATGTATTTATAGCGGTCTGTGCATAACCTAAAATCTTAGGCATATTTTCTAAGTCATTGGTTCCTATGTTAGGGTCAGGTTTTGGTGCGTAAGGCTAGGAGGATGGCGTGCTTAGGTCAATTTAAGTATATTCAGCATTGTATTGATTCTAGCAATATGTTTGGTTAGGTTGAACTGTACTTTGAACATTATTTTCGTCTGAAATTTGGGTAATTTGAGAAGATTGCCAAAGTTGAATTGTACATTTTCTGAAAATCTGACCCATATCCTGACACACCCTAATGCTGTTTACATCGCAATTGGTAGCGCTATAATAAACTATATCTCACAGAAGAAACCCAGGAGGCCCAGTCCAACCTCACACGAAATACAGTACAAGGCGTATAGGCAGTAGTTATACCCCACTAGCATCCTGACAGCTAGTTTTTGTTGATACCATATAGGCCATTTAATTAGAAGATATTCATTAGTAGCACTAATTATTCTTAGAATCAATCTGATGAGATTCTGGGAGGCTTTTTTCTCTATAAATTACTGCATACGACTTCCGTGTCGAGGGAACAGCGGCCTAATATTTCCGTCCCGCGGGATCAACCCAACCCTGTCGCTTCCGCCGATTGCCATGTCGTCGATGCACGGCCTTTGAAACCTTTTTTTAATGAATTCTGTTACCCTATTTAAGATCAAAAGTATCCGAGAAAATGCCAAATCCAACAAAAATGTCTACCTTCCCTCTGCTTCGTCCTTTATGCCCTGCTATCCAACACAATGGAGACTTTTAAGCCGACTCACTATAGCTATGTTTACTGTTTCCCTCATCATTGACTGGACAGCTCTACATGGCAAAGTATAGAATGTAAAGAAAAAGCTGACAGACATGCGCGAGGTTCATACTCTCAACGTTCTCACCTGGAGTCGAGCGCTCTAACCACTGCGCTATGGAACTGGTGGACATCGTGGCTGAATTTTGCTAGTGATACCGTACACAGCTTGCGTGCACCCGGACCGCTTAGAGTTCAAGGATGGTTTGGGGACTTTCGAATGAAATCCTCTGTGCGCTATATAGACCCTACACAATGCAACGCCAAGTGCTCCGTGCACAGAATAGCTATGCCGAAAGTCTCCACACTACTTCCATGCATGCTTGCTCGCTCGAACTCTATGGCTTCAGAAATCATTGATTTCCGTAGACTAAATCTTCGCTATCGAGGTATAACCATATTTAAATCATTTCTAGCGTTTCATATTTTTTATTTATCTCTTTGTTAAGTCACTAGACACACAAAACACGGCATTCGTAAACCGGAAGTTCGCACCCGGTACCGCGGTAAAAGTGGAAGGAATTTCTCAAAACGGAACGGGTAGGTGAACTCTTATATTTCGAAAAACGGGACACAAGGTGATAATGTATTGTAGTCTAGCATTTAGATAGTTCTTAATTAAATGAAATACTAGTTTGATACTGCTAAAGTAGTAGTTGGTGTATGTATATTGAAGGTTTCTGTCATTTTCGTGCAGCGAGAGTCGTTCCATCTTCTTTGCGTGTCCAGTAAAATACGGATCCATGCACAGACTTCCAGTTCAGGTCACGTAAACAGAATGACGATTCTCATGGTGTGTGCTTATGTTTTTCGATGGAATAAAGAAGGTTTGTGTATGTTTTTTCTCTACCATTAAGGGAATCTCATCAAATCTCTTCTAAAAGCAATAATTTCCTCGTTTTTTTCTGATCTAGGTTACTATAGCCTGACAGAAGTTCTCAGGCTTCGCCCTCGAACTTCCCTCAGGCTATAGTAACCTAGATCAGAAAAAACCTCGGAAATTATACCTTAAGTAAATGATTGTCAATTATGACTCTTTATTACTGGGTAATCAATAGAACCCTAGTTACTTATGGTTGATTATCAATTACCGTAGTGGCCCGTTTATAAGCCGGGACCTGTTTATAAGCCTATCTCGAATACAGACCGGGGGTGTAGGGGTCATGAAAAAATAAAATCCACTAAAATTTAATTATCGATTAAAAGCCTATCTCAATTGCAAGCCGGGGCAAGAGGGGGGTCTAAACAAATACAAGCCCGGGCTTATGAACGGGCCACTACGGTATAATTCTTTTGGGTATGTGTAATCTTTAGAGTCACTATTTTACTGGTAGTTAACTATCAATCACAAAGAATATTTATTAGGCCCCTCTGGCTATTTAATGGACTTGGTCCTCTTTCATTATGCCCGCTCTGGGCGCAGGGGTTGGGTGACCATGAGCGACTTAGTGCTTCTATATTACCCGCCCCCCTGCTTCTCTATACCTCAGTAGCTTTTATGTAGCATTGTGTATTCTGGTTTCTGACCTTAACTAGAGGGCCTAACCCCAATCTCCATGTTTAACCATTTCATTCAATTATACAAAAGGCTTTGTGTGGTTCCTGGAACAGGAAGAGGGGGTGGGGGTCTCCCACCCCTCTGTCCACCAGGGGGAGGGCTGCTCTGTGTAGAGGGGGGGGGGCGGGGCCAGCCCTGGCACACCTGGGTGGACTTGGAAAAATAAATTACTTTTTGAAAGCCAGCTAAGAGTGTGGTTGTGTTTCTGTTTACTCCTTAGATTCTTATATTTGATTAACTTCAAATGTAGCCTCAAAACTACAATATATTTAACACACTGTCTTGAAATTTGATACATAAATTAATATGACGTTGAGCGCTAATCCCTAAACAAATGAGAACATTCCAATAAAGTGATCTTGAAATGCCCGCTATAGAGACCACCTCTTTATAAAGACCACCTCACGTCGGGACCACCAATTACCAGTTCCAAACAGCCAAGATTTTCTTTAACAGATTTTTATTCAGGTACAACAAAGCATATGCCAGCTGATTATATATGGTTCGGGAAGTCCCGATTTCCTACCATAACCGGAATACTCTCCGAATCAAGACCAGTTTTGTCCCACCCATCCTGAGGTGACACCCGATGAACCCACATGGACGGAATAGCTAGGCTCTCAGTGAGTGCGCCTGTAAGTAGTAAGCGTTCCTGTATTAGGCTTGGGAATTTCGCGCTGCTTTTGTCTTTCATGAACAAACTATTTTATTTCGAATAAAATTCGAACAGATTAACTTGCCCAACATTATTTTCACTTGCTCAAATTCACTTGCAGAATTATGATTACATTACCTAGAAACTACACCAATAAGTATGTGATATGATTTTCCAAAGCCTCATTTCTTTTCTGAATTTTGTATTTTATCAATTGGAATTATTATGTGTATTTAATTCCAAGTTTAATTAATTATATTTTTCCGACTGTCTATTTGATCTGCACATTGCCCCATTTCTCCCCTACATGTGTCAACGAAGACATTACTTAAATATATTCAACCACCAACTTCAATGGAGTCTGATTTATAATAAATTAAAACTTGTAGAATGTTTCACCTTTAATTACGTTTTACAGTTTGTATATTGTATATGCATATTGCCTCATATCACCTCCAACTACATCCCAACTCTTAGCTCCGATTTCCAAACATCAACAGAGGTATTTATAATATGTGCATCCCTCTTGGGAGGTGCAATAAGTGGAGTACAATAGAAATATGTTTATGGTATGCATAAGATAAAAATGTAGTTGTCTAAAAATAGCTCTAACGTTACCTCCCACTGCAGACCTATGCCCGTGGATTTGTTGATATGATATTATTTTATGTATGATAAAGAATAGTATACTCAAGGCCTTGTTTATACCATCTTTAAATTACAATTTAAAAAAATAATTCCTTAAACTATAATGGCATTTATAAAGGAAAATGTGTCTACTAAATAATATTGTTTCCAAAAAATGCCTTAATAAAACAGCAAATACTGAAGTTTGAGGTTGTGGTGTTATTATTCAAATAATGTTGTTTATGTTTCTATCATCATCAATTTAGAAAAGTTTCATTATGACCACTTTATATACTCCTTCATTACCCACTCCTGGCGACCCCCCTATTCTTTATGTCGTACCATGTTTCAGAAAAGAAATAGCATAGAGGCATAGAGGATGAATTTGCATTACCCTCCAATACTAAAATAGGATCGAAATATTTCACACAAACCCAATACTTTCAACTTTCATCAGGAAACAGGGGCACACTTAATATGCCTATACTACCATACTATTGAATACTTCTTAGAATTTTAATGTGGTATGCTATAACCCAGCTTATCCCAGCCCATAAGGCAGACGTTTTTCCCTTAGACTTGAACTCATTTTAGGCATTTTTTTGGGTGTTGAATCTATTCTCATTGGGATCTAAAATGTCGTTTTTTATAGTTTTACAATTTTGTTCTTACATGGCTCAGATTTTCAGAAAATTTACAATTTGTCTTGAACAATCCTTTCAAATAACACAAATTTAAGACAATATTTATCTTCAAAATTCAGTTTAACACCACCAAACACATCCTTTAAATCAACTCAATACCAAATATATTCAGATATAACTAGTTTTGACCATTTTTCAGTCTTAAATTAGCAGAATTTACTAAATATGTAGATATTCCAATTGGATATACAATAGACAGTGAGAGGAGAGGAAGATATATCAAGGTAGAGGGAGGAGGGCGAGAGGGAGAGGGAGGGATGCAGGGACAGATAGGCATTGAGAAAGAAGATTGATATACAGAAATGAAGTTCTGAATCAGCAAGAACAACAATTTTTTACTGATTCTCTTAGTTTTTACATGAATGATGTCTGAACTTTTAGATTTCAAATTCTTCCAGCCTTCCTGGTTTTACCCATTTGGGGAGAAAAACTTTCCCTTCCCTGCTTCTTCTCCTCTGATGTCTGAACTTTCTGAACTTATTATTTATGATTTCATTAGTCTTACTACTGTACAAGTTGCATAAGTGTCTGAGAGTGACATTTTTTGGCGAATAATTTGTTCACATTTCAACCAAATTATTGGGGGGGGGGGGGATTGCCCCCCCTTGCCCCCCCCCCCCTGGTTCCGCCGCGCCTGATTACCCTGCCATAAACTATAACTATATGTAGCCACAGTAAAGATAGTTGTGAGGTAGAGCAATCAGGGATTGTTCATGTGCCACTACGCATGTCTGTCACAATGCATCCTGGGATTGATTATGATTAAATCTGACATACAAATATTTGGCAATATTCTTTCGAAAATTGCACTCATGTTTTCACCGATGGCTTAGCTGTATAAATGATCTATTAAAAGCGGAATGCATGATGGGAAGAATGGAGGCTTGTGTTATGGAAACATGTACATAACACATGAATATTGACATTATAAAGCATTTATAAACATAATATATAATTCCATGCGAATCAAGATTCAAAATGGCGGCTATGCAAATCCCCTATTATATCAATATTTAAAAAGATAATAACTTCTTACATAATATAATGTATAACAAAAAATGTTTTGAGATATCAAGATGAGATCAAGCTGATTCCAATGAGAGTAAACACTAGGACATCTAATAAGTACCTCTATATTTTGTATACATAAATGTTGCGTTCCGGAAAGTGTGTCTAATGCGGTAATTCAGAACAGAGTTGTATTCCATATATACACATCCTGACTATGAACAAAGAAGGGACATAAAGGTTAGTTGTAGTATTGTTGGATATGTTCTTCACAGAGATTTGCTCATACTGTAATGTAGCTTTCAGTAGTATCCACCAGGTGCCACCATGTGCAGTTCCTATGATTACTATGTTACCCAAGATCAACAACAGAGGGCAGTGCATGTGTGCTTTCATAGTCTGGGATTGTGGGACCGTAGCTCATTAGCAGTAGAATAAATGTTTTTAAAATTAACAAGAGCTACAAAGTATAATTTTCGGTATCATTTCCCTTTTTAAAATGAAAGATTTTAAGTATGAATTGAATATCTTCAGTCTTAAGGCACGGCTACCCTGCATTAAGAAGTTATTATATATACATTTTATTTAATTTTTATCTTTATTTTATAGGGCCAAATGTTATGGACCAGTACCTCCCAAGTCTGTAGAATCGAATACTGCCCCCTTTCCTGTTTTCCACCTGGAGTTAGAACAGTATCTCTGGTCAAGCCGGACATGACTGACCCATAGGCGGTCATGTCGTACAAAAAGGACATTTGAATAATCAATGGTTAAATATGAAGGGAGATGAAAGGACTTATATTGTTATAGAACAAAACTTGATTTCAGTCAGGGATTAATTATACTTGCCTTTTATTTGCTATACCTTGAAAATACATATCTTTGATCACTGAATTGACTATGTGAGTTGTGTCATACTTTATTATTGAAACCTTCAATGATCGCCAACAAGGGCTAAAGTTATATTTGATTAGTAATTAATAATTAAGGTTACATCATTCCAAGTAATATGACTGGACATACCAACCCCCCCCCCCCCCCCTCGCCTCACTTTTTCCCATTCTTCCCTCTTTTTCTCAGAAAGTTAGGGAGATAGAGAAATGACAGAGATTCTCATTCAAAACAAAGCATGTTAAGTGTTGATGTGAGCGTAATTCAATTCTCTAATAATGTAAAGATTGACTTTGTTAATCTGCCTATAAATGCTGGAAGCGTTTCCGACCTTGCCAACTACCTACTACCGAACTGCCTTGTTTGACCGGATATATATAACTCTCTCCCGACATGCCTTACCCTTACCTCCTCAGAGGCCAGCTAGAAATCGGCCGAGTCAGACGTTGAAAAGAATCAGAGACTTGGATTCGGTTTTTTTATTATGTCTGCATTGGGGGGGGGGGGCGGAGGGGGTGTTAAAGTTTGGTACACATTATATGGAGCGTCATTGTAGATATTCTGACCAGTGCCATGGTTTAAAAGGTGATGAAACGCACTGTTGTGCAGACTACGTTACCAAAATAAAATAAAAATAAAACAGCTGATGGCCTATAAATACAGGTCAACTAACGTGTTAGTTAACAGATTTATTATACATACTTTCAATCATGAAATAGAAAAAAATTGAGTCATTAATTTGAATTTTACCGATAATCTTAGCAAAATAACAGATTGGTTGCCATGACAACATCATGTAAATCACTAGTGGAATATGCACTATGCGTAAATCATTCTAGATACGTTGTTTTCAGAGCAATGCGTGTATAATAAGGCTGTTTAAATTTACATCAAATAAAGTGGGTGCAAACATCTCCATTGTCCCCTCAACAACACCACTGTCTGCCCTGTTTACCCAGAGTGAACAACTAGGTACATATCATTTCTTTGGGTACTTGGGTTCTGCCTTGTTTACCCTGAGTTAACAGGAGGATGAGAGTGTTGGCGGAGGGCGGAGGTATGAGTAATAACACCACGTCATGACACCTCTTTACTATTTGGGACAGATCTTGAGAAAATGTACAATTAGCAGCTCTACACATTTAGGAAAATCTCCTAAACTAGTCTGACAAATTATGAATACCAGGTATATCTGAGTATATTTGGTATCGCATTGATTTAAAGTATGAGTTCTGTTATGTTGAACTGCATTTGAAGGTCATTATTGTCTTAAATGTAGGCTATTTGAGATGATTGGTGAAGGCGAATTGTACATTTTCTAAAAATCCGACCCATTAATAGCCGGCCCTACTTCTCACACTGTTATATCTGGGTAAACAGACACCATGGCGCCCTTGTCTCATAAGGAACTGGATATAGATAGTGTATGGGTGAAATCGCCAGAAAATGTACAATTCGCCTACACCAATCTTCTTTTCTTTTTTTTTTAAACATTTTTATTTCAAGAGACAAATTCCAACAAGTTGGTACGTTTCATGCTCATGAATGAAAAATAAAGAGGACTTATTAAGACAATACTGAAGTTCAAAATACAGTTTAAGACAACCAAACAGATTATTTGAATCAAGGCAATACCAAATATATACTCAGATAATTATACCTAGTATTGACCAAATTTCAGTCTTACAGAATTTACAAAATGTGTAGATCTGCCAATTGTACATTTTCTGAAAATCTGACCCATATAGATATAGAGGCCATTTGTGGATCCGATCATCAGAAAATCGGCAGATCTACGCACTTAGCTAATGCTGCTAAATTGAACTGAAAACAAACTAAACCTATGTGTATCTGAGTATATTTGCTTTGTGATCCGTTTTAGGAAAATGACTCATAAGTCGCAAAATACAGATTTTGAGATATCACCATATTTGAAAAGATAAGATCAAGCCGATTCTAATGATAGTAAACACTAGGACAACTAATATGTATTACTATATTTTAAGTTTGATATTTGTATTTTCGAAAAAAAAAAAAGAGTTTGCAATGTTTCTAGATGGGTAATTACCTGTAAAGTAACTAAATATACTCCATCCAAAGGCATTCAAAAAGCAAGGATATGTTTATTACAATGTCCTGATATTTGTTATATGGATTTTTATGACTAGCAGTACTAAACCCTCTAAGAACATCAGAACATTTCAATAAAGAAATCTTGTGGAAAAAACACTTTGAAAAATATCAATTTTGCGACCTGTGGCTCATTTTCCTGGAACACATCACATATTGCCATGATTCACGGAATGTGTTTGTTAATGTTGAACTGAATTCTGTACCTCACTTTTGTCTTAAATTTGGGTGGTTTGAGAGGATTGGTGAAGGCCAATTGTACATCTTCAGGGTCCAGGTCTTCCCATCTGAATGTTCGTCCATGTACATAAGCATGTATGTATAGTGGGTGCCTAAAGGTCTCATATACTAATGAAGGGGGGGGGGGTTCGGGGTCATGCTCCCCCGAAAAAAAATTGTGAGCAAAATGAATGTTGTTATAGAGCATTTTGGTGACTTTGAAGGGCAATTAACGCGATCTATTTACTTTCAAAAGTTTACATGAAATATGGCCTATATATAACGAAATAATATGCCTATATAATGATTGGGTAAAAATGAGTCATAAATCGCAAAAATGATATTTTTTAAAGTGTTTATTTTACAAGATCACTTTATAATAATTTCACAATATATCAAATTGTTTTCAGGACAATGTATGTAATATATACTTTCATTTTAAAGGTCCTCATATGGAGTATATTTTGATACTTTACTGGTTATTACCTCCAAGAGATATTGCAAACCTTTTTTTTTCAAAAATGAATGATATCAAACTTAAAATCTGGAAATACTAGATTTTAGATTGTTTACTATCATTGGATTCAGCTTCGTCTCATCTTTCCAAATATAAAGGTATCTCAAAATCTTTTGCGAATTGGGACTCATTTTCCGGAAACACATCACATATAGCATATAAAGGTGTTTACACGATATAGTTGGTACACAGTATAAAGGTAATTATATAAGAAAACATCTTCATTATGAATTGTCCGGAAGGGTACCTGGTCTAGTCGACCAAAGACCTCGTCGGCCAAAGCCAGCTCGGCCCACCCTAAAAACCAAGTCGGCCCACACCCTCTGCCACCTCGGCCCACGGCCAGACTCCACTACCCATTTCACTGACGTAGGACAACCAATTTTAGGGTTAGGTTAGGATTAGGGTGAGTTTTAGTATGGAATAGGATTAGTATGATTTTAGGCTATTTAGCTCATAAATATATTTTTATTTCTTGCTCATATAAGTTGGGCCAAGTTGGTCTACCCCTTGGACCGACTTGGCTCAACTCCCTGGGCCGACTTGGCATTGGGTCGACTTGTCTATGAACCGTCTGGGAGCTTATAACTTCCAGTGTAAGGACCGTTTTTTAAATTTCAAGGTATTTCTAACCACGTATTTGTAAATGGTGAAGATAGATCTGCAAAAGGGATTTTTGTATTGTTAAAATGTTCTACATCCCATCAGAAGTCAGTTAAAGTGAAAGCCAGGGCAAAAATTGAAACTCTTCCACAAACTACTCATAAGTCGCAATATATGGATCTTGAGATATTACCATTTTTTAAAAAATGGAGATCAACCCGAGTCCAATGATAGTAAACATTAGAACACCTAAACAAGTATTTCTATATTTTAAGTTTGATCATTTTATTTTTAAAAAAAAAGTTTTCAATGTTTTCTGGTAATTACCAGTAAAGTAACTAAATATACACCATATGAAAGCCTTCAAAACGCAAGGATATATTTAATACAATGTCCTGAAATTTGCTACATAGATTTATATTGTTGTTGTTGTGACTTGTATTGATCTATTGCTTTATTATACCTCTGGAAGGGATGGTATGGTAAGCAATAGGCTACAGCATTGGAAAACCGTATTACCCTCTGGGCGGTATTTACATATCATATTGCCCTCTGGCGGAATTTTTGTTGAAAAAATAGGTCCATGTTCGCATCCTTATTTTCGTTATTTAAATAATTATTTTCATGGAAAAAAGACTCGTAATACATCATATATAATGATATGATAATAATTAGAATGATTAGCAACTGTAAAATTCCGAATTTATTGCGTATTTAAATAGAAAAATAGACCCGAAAATGAGTGAGAGGGACCGGAAGTAGAAACTTTCCAAGAAGTAAACAAACAGTGTGGTGAACAGAGCTTGTTGTCTGACACGAATTTCCATCAAATTTTCAATATTTTTGCACACAAAAACATTGGGAGAGGTATAATAAATACAAAATAGACTTCTGGCCATGTAATCGGTGGTTATCTCCCTTGTGCTACGCAATTTCGTTGGGTGCTACGCACCCCTTACGAAATTTCTACGCCCGCGGGAGATAACCACCTCTCACACAGCCAGGAGTCAATTTTGTCTATATATCATCTGTGTGTCTAAACTCCCTTAAAGGTAGGATTCCAAGCCCTACTTGATTGTGAAAGAATACAAGAATATAGTGAGGTTAACAATTCATTGTCAAATCAACAACTTGACAATGGTCCTCACGTAAATGTAAATGAATAAAGTAAATGAATAACATTTTAGGTTGAAGATGGCAGCCAGTGGAGACCACCCTTATTTCCTAGTTTTAACGGTGAATACAGAGCCTTGAACTTCATGCTCTGTATTCACTGTTTTGCCAAGGTGTGTTGCTGGACTTTTGAGGGCAAAATAGATTTTGAAAGAGGGGCGGGGGAACTGGACCCCCTGGACCCCCACCCCCCGGCCTCTGGATCCACCCCTGATGATTTCACCGTTAGGCCAAGAAAAAAAATAGGTGTGTTTCCGATTTAACCCCCCTATACCTAGATAAACCTTCCCCTACCTAAAAATCTTTTGACCATACCCGATTTTTTTTTACCACATCTTACTTTTTTTCAATTTTTTGGACAAAGAAAGCTTATAAAAGCAAGAAAACGGGTTTTCCTATCCGGGAACTGTTAAAAAGCACATTCCCCATGCTTAAAACAACTATTGTTATGAAATAGATATTTTTTTCAGCTCCTGGGAGGTCGTTTCCTAAAAAAAAAAAAAAAAAAAAATGTTACCACCGACCCCCCCTACCTAGTTTTCAGCCAGATAAATCGAAAACACACCTATATTTTTTTTTGGCCTTATAGAATAAACACCAGCATTACACATGCTCTGTGCTGGATCACACAAACACTTATATCTACACCTGTAACGGAGTCTGGCCATTAGCGCTCACCCACCCCCAGGCGACCAACATAATGTAAGGTGTAGTACTTTGTTATTTTAAAAAAATTGTATTCCTCAGATTTGCATCCAATATGTTCCAGACTAGAGCTAGTTGGTAATTAAATGAATTCCTATCTTGCTCTGTGTGTGGTTGTACAATCATTGGTGCGTCGTTCTGCCTGTTATTGAGATGTTGGCTGAGACTATCAGCCTTTATTGCACACATTTATTGCACAAATTTATTGCACACATTTATTGCACATATTTATTGCACAAATTTATTGCACAAATTAATTGCACACATTTATTGCACACATTTATTGCACACATTTATTGCACAAATTTATTGCACACATTTATTGCACATATTTATTGCACAAATTTATTGCACAAATTAATTGCACACATTTATTGCACACATTTATTGCACACATTTATTGCACACATTTATTGCACACATTGATTTCACATATTTATTGCACAAATTTATTGCACAAATTAATTGCACACATTTATTGCACACATTTATTGCACACATTTATTGCACACATTTATTGCACAAATGTTTTGCACACATTTATTGCACACATTTATTGCACAAATCACATTTATTTGTGATGTCTTTCAGGAAAATGAGTCATGAGTTGAAAAATGAATTTGAAGTGTTTTCTTCTTAAGGTCTTTAGATAAAGACCGTCTCATTCATTTGGGTTTCTAACCTCCTTCTCAAAAGATTTCCAAAAAGTCCTTTTCTAACCTCCTCCTTAAAAGATTTCCAATAAAACGACGGATTTCAAAGCTACGTGACGGAAAGGAACCCAGGAGGTCTTAAGGAGGTTCTTTATTGAAGACGATCGTTGCATATGGCTTCATGAATTGGAAAATTTAGGAAAAATTAAAGACCTTTCCAAAGGGTCTTGGGTTAAGACGGTCTTGAGTTATTTGTAGACTTTTGTTTTTTAATCCGGGGCCTACACTCTAGGTGGCGTGCCCGTTTTAAAGATACAGAGAGCCGGGGATAGGCTATAATTATACAAGTAGGCCTACATATTGTATCATGAAAAAAATGTGTGCACCCATTTTCTATACCTACGATGAATATTTTAGGGAATTAGAGCCATTTAATAGATATGCTGGACATAAACTTATACACAAAATATATATATAAGACTAGCAAAGTACCCGTCCTCCGGACGGTCACTCTCTCTCCCCACACTTCCCCCTCTCCCTCTTTTCCTTCCCCCTATTCTCCGTCTTTCATACCTGTTTTTCCCTCCCAACCCCATCTCTGATTTTCCCCCGCCCTTCTGCCTCCCCCATCTCCCTCCCCTCTTCCTAATTATTATCATAATTGAACTTTTATTTCTCATTAAGCATACAGGTTACATAAAGGAGAAAAAGGGGATAGCATATGATCTGTCAGCAGTACTCTGAAGTGTGTTGATCTTCCCAGATTTCCTGATATATTTTGGATTACATTTTGTTTTAGTTTCTATGATGAAGTAGCTGTTACATAATGTTTTCCATATTTTACATTTGTTTTACATTTGGTAGAGTGGTAGAAACCTTTTTAATTATATATTCAAGTTTGATTAGAAAATAATGCTCCCCCTCCCCTCTCCGATCCCTCCCCCCCACACTCTCCCTCCCCTCTTCCTCATGCTCCCCCTAGGTCCCCCTGGACGTAGGTTGTGGGAAATGACGTAGTATCTCACAGGGGCCTTCCCAGGCTATAAATAGAGTGTGGTTATCCCAATTTAAAAAAGGCTTCAAAATCACATTTCCACCCCAAATACCTTCACAAACCACGTACAACGACATCCAGAGAGGGAGGAGAGACCTCTAAAGATGAGTAAAGTGGTTTGTAAAACAACAAATTCCGAGAACATTCTGGACAAAGAAAACCTTCTTTGTACCATTTCTTTTCTACCTCCTTTCCTAGAAATCGCTCTAGCCGTATATTATATGGATTAGGCCAACACCCACATGGATATTTTTTATTATAAAAAGCCTAATGATCACCAAGGCAACTGTAGGAAAATTGTTTCTCAATGCTGAATGAATGATTGAGTTTGTTTTTACATCAACAACATGATTGAAAAGGAATGTGCATCTGTTCTGTTTAAACCCTACTTTGAAGTAGGCTATTAGTCTAATGTTGGGATAGCCTAGATCATAGAGACCGATGAGGAGGGCTTTTTGTTTATTTGTTTTTGTTATTGACAGCATTTCATCTTCACAGACAATAATTCTCAGCATATCAAGTGAAAATAATAAAAAGAGAAAATTATATCTTTATAGTTTTACATTGAAGTTAATATTAACATTAAGGTTTGTGCAATTCTCCCTATCCTTGATAGTGCGAAAATAAGCTATCTGACCATCACACCACCTGGAGGCAGAGATAAAGCTAAGACGGGAGCTTCCGGTAATGGCACCCGCAACTTCCGGTAATGGCACCCGCAACCTTAAAATCAGAGTAGGCCTAAACATGGTTATACCCATACAGTCATTGCTCGGGCTCTATTCTTTCAAATAGGTAAAATTATATACCTACGGATAGCTGAGAATATACTCTTTTCATATTTTTTAATCACATGACCATCTTTACATTGAAGCATTGGAATTGGGCACAGAGTTAGGTGATTTAGACTGAGTCGGTTGACTTGATGCGGCTGACGGAAATAATTCATTACGGAATAACTAACTATCCGATTATAACTCTGAAAGCATGACTGTCTTTCTGACAGTCATGGGGTTCTGGGATAACATTTATATTTACAATTAAAGCATTTTGAGGGGGCTATGGGCAATCTAGTGGAAAGCAATATTTTGGGAGGTTTTACAAGTGGTCATGACTGAGGCGATCACGCGACGTCCTCGATCACGCTCTTAATATTATGCAAGTATGGGTTGCATAACCACTTTTTCCACAATCTAAGCTTCATTTCGATATCAAACACTTCACATTCAGACAAATCTGAAGAGAGGAGTTAGTACTCTAATTCTGCCAGTTTTAGTAGAACGGCAGAATTAATTTCATTGGTTTATATTGGAGGCACAGCCTCTACCATAAAATGGGTTTAGTTAATTTCATGGGTTTATTTATGGAAAATTACCTAGGATTTGCTTCTTATTTTGGAGGGAATCTTTATTGATTTATATTCTTGCAGTGATGGAGTAACAGTTTTCCCTGTATTTTCTAAAGTAGACTTACCAAATAGGCTAGGCTTATAAAACCCATGAGGAATCTGTTTTTTAAATAGGTTATTTGCATCTACTGATCACATAAGAACGACTTGATATGTTTACTTTTCTTGTAAGTGTTGGTAGTACACAAATCTATACATCAGACAATATTATGTATTCTTACAGTACACATATGTATACATCAGACAATATCATGTATTCTTCAACACTGAGCTGTCTGAATACTCCAGCTGGTGCTGCCCCGGGTGGCGACCACAGGAGGGAGCCAATAAATGTCAGTTGAACTCAAACTTACAAGGTGTTAAGGCGTCAACTCACTATCAATCTTGATATAACAATACATGTTACCAGAAGAGAAACAAACGAGAAAATACCAAAATGGAAAGAATAAGGCCTCCAGAGTAGATGGACTTTTCACTGGCAATGTGGCCGAGAATTGGGAGACATATAAAGAGGACTTTCTATGGTATGTGGATGCAGTGAATGTTGATAATCCCTCGAAACAGACATCGCTCTTCCTCCACATGGCTAGTAGGGAGGCTAAGAGGACCAATAGCAGCTGCAAATGGGCTGGAAAGGCAAATGGGCTGGAAAGGCAGCCCAGTGACCCAGTGTAATGGCAGACCACAAACCAGTCATGTGACCTTAATAAACTGGTAATGGTAGTGGGATAATTTCACATGCAAATGAGCCAATAGACCGGTCTTCAATAACCCGGCAATGAGCCACTCATCCTAGCTATATGCATGGTCAAGCAATATATTTTCCCAATAACCCAGCAACAAGCCGGTCATTCAAAGGAACGCAACAAGCTGGTCATGACCCAGGTCACATATCCTGATTGCTACTATGTTTGAGTATTGGTGTAGCTGTTATTATATAGGTCATAGCTCTTCCTAATATCCCAAACAACTAATATCACTTCATGTCAGATATGATGAAATCCATCAATGCTTGAATGCTACTCACTGTGTTCATTCTTAACACCAGAGTGAACAGAGATCAAAATCAAAAAAAGTTTAAAGACTACTATGCTGTTTAATCATCATGCTTAATGAGTTTCCTATTACCTTTTGTCATAAACATAGACACTCTTGAACAATCCTTGCTTGTGATATGACATAAACCTACTCCAAGTTTTAATGAAATATATGCAGTATACTGTAGAGAGATATATATCAAGACCATCTAGTAGCCATATACCTATAGCTGTAGCCAGTTCCCTGTTGTAGTGAATTCAACTCAGCTTCAATATGATATCCAAAGGACGAGCCAGCCTGGATGTAACTTTACATGTGTGATAGTACACATGTTAACCATTGCTAACTTGAGCAGTCTCAGATCATAAGCACAATACAATGTAATCCATGTTCATCAAGTTGCTAACTGAATGACAGTTGAACTTGGCTCCAAAGATGTGTGTGCATCCACTTCTGTAATGTCATCAGTTTCTGTGTAATGTTCAGTAACCTGGCAATGGCAGACTTTGGAATAAGTTTGTTTAATAGCCCGGCAATGGCAGACTTTGGAATAAGTCCATGTTCAATGGAACGGCAATGGCAGAATTTGGAATAAGTTTGTTTAATAGCCCGGCAATGGCAGAATTTGAAATAATTCTATGTTCAAAGAAATGGCAATAGCAGACTTTGGAATAAGTTTATCTTCAATTGAACGGCAATGGACCAGCTTATGTAAATTGGGATTGAGATCAATTCCCCAGAAAAACTGCGCTATTGATCTGTCATTGATCTGTCATTCTGGTCTATTAACTTTTCAGGTCTAGAAGATGGGTGCTGGAGGTTCCAGCAGTGATAGCCAATAAGGGTCCCCCAGTAGTGTTGCTGCAGGACAGAATACCTGCAGAGGATAAGACAGACTTTACTGAGGAAGTTTGATGTGTACTGTTCACTAAAGAGAAATAGATTTTTTCAGAGGCATGTGTTTAATACTAGCAACCAACAGGAGGGTGAATCATTGGATGCCTATATCACAGATCTCAGTATCAAGGTGGCCATATGTGAGTTGGGGGATAATGAAGACGGAGGTCCCTCCAGGGGTGACACTTGGGATGACACTCACTCTATTACATGAGTGATTGACTATAAAAAGTGTGGGTCGAAACATGTGCTGAGAAACTGCCCAGCCTGGCATCACAGATGTGACTGATGCAACAGAAAAGGCCATCTAGGGACCAAATGCTTGGGCAGAGTTGATGAGATGGTACAGGAGGACGCACAGATGCAGAACATGGAGGAGGAGGTTGTCACCATATTCATTGGCAACATCCTAAGGAGGACCGACATGGAGTACTGATGGTGAAGATCAGTGGGACACACAAGTGAGCCTCAGACGTCAAGTTGGCTGAGGATATGGTCACTTGCAAACTGGACACAGGAGCGTGAAACTGACAGATTACAATGACCGCAGAATAGCAGTGAGGGGTTATATCATCAAACATGCCTTACTACTAGGTGGTGACACTAGCGACACTTATATCAAGGAACTACGCAATGGAGGAGACTGCGGTAGGTGGCACAAAGTAGACATAATTAATACAAACATTGATAATAAGATGATTGAGGTTAAGCAATGTATTCTACCAGAAATCAGTGAACTGTCGTCCATTCCCTATGTGCATGAAATAAAATTAAAGGCAGGGGATGAGCAGATGATAATTCCCCCCAGGCGGGTGCCAGTAGCAATAAGGGATAGGCTGAGGGTTGTGCTGGAACACATGGAGAGGCTAGGAGTGATACCCAGGGTTGAGGAGCCAACAAACTGGGTAAATGCAATGGTGGTAGTCTATAAACCAAGCGGGTCTCTCCGAGTATGTTTAGACCCGAGAAGTAAAGAACAGATAATATAGATTCTTTTTCTGTTCTTACTAAAGAATTAAGAGCATGAATTAAGGCTTGCCTAAAGTTAAGCATTTAAACATAGTACATTCAGGAAAACATACATCCATATATAGACACATAGAATACATACATATACACACACATAACCAAACCTACAGTTATTGTTCTTTTATTCCCAATCAATACAGCTGCAATTAATTAGGAAAATTAGTCATAAGTAGCAAGATATTATTTTTGAGATATCACCATATTTGAAAAGAGATCAAGGTGATTCCACAGATAGTTAAAACTGGAACACCTAATGAGTATTTCTATATTTTAAGTTTGTTTCTGGATGGGTAATTACCAGTAAACTAACTAAATATACTCCATACAAAGGCCTTCAAAACGCAATGATACATCAAATACAATGTCCTGAAATTTGTTACGTTGACTTATATGACTATAAGTGCTCAACCCTCTGAAAATCAGAACATTTCAATAAAGAGATTATGTGGAAAAACACTTTGAAAAATATCCATTTTGCGACTTATGACAAATTTTCCTTAAACACATCACATGTTGAATCCAAATGGTGACTGGAGAATTTATAATATCAGAATTGGAGTAGAAATGATCAATTATTGTTTTTGACTTTAGAGTTGTTCTTGTGGGAATTGTGATTTGTGGGAAAAGGTTGAACTTGGACATTTTGGTTTTAAATTTTATTCTTCTTATATAGGCAATACTCTACCCATCTGTACAACTACTATAAAGGTGTTTGGTTGCCTATTTTCATTTCAACCCATGCCAATGTATTTAAACAAATGGAACATCTTTTTTTCAGTCATATAATGATGGTTGTCGTGTAATGGAATAGGCATTACTGGTATAAATGTAAGAGAGTGTCTCCACCTGGTGGCTCCTGTGTCAACTACCCTGGTTGAGCGAGGGAGCACACATATACCATTCACTCTATTCACCGCCTCTCATGAGAGAGGGCATTTTTTCTTTTGGTGATTGGTAATAAAATATAGGGCGGACGGTTCTGCCGCAGCCTCAGCTGCACTACATTGTTTATTGTTTCATTTCATCTCCCTTAACTAATTTATACAGTACATTACTTGATCCAAAATGACATTCATTTTCAGTTTCAAGTACATGGTATGGCTGCAAAAATATTTTGTTACCATAGGAATTTCGAATTAGTCAATATTGGGGGTTTAAAACCAAAGTGATTAGTGAATTCAAATATCATAATATATAACTATTGATGTTACCATGACAATGAGTTCCTTTATGAAACTAATTTCATGATTGTCTCATTTTCATTGTTTTCCTACAGCTTATATTTGTTTTTCCTTTCTTCTTTTCAGACCAAAATAGCAAGGTGTAGTATAGGTCTGCATCAAATAATCTAAAGACCATGCCTCTACAGTGCAATTCTGCTTTTAAATTCTTCAAATTATTTCTACTTATATTTATATCAATTCACATGACTCTAATTGTTCTAATGTTTAAAAAAAGTAACCCTGGAACAAAACCCATAGTTAGCAAATCAACATCAACGACAAGCAACACAACAGATGAATCTGGATGTTGGGTGAAGAATGAAACTGCTTCACATCTACTCACATATATTGGGGATCAACGCGGACATCCTGCAAAATCTGAAAAGGACATAATTGAAGCCCTTTACAAGATGGTTGTCATGATTAGACAAGCCTTTAAGACAGAACCGCTGAGACAAATTGCCAACACACTGCAGAAAATAGTAGGTATAGTACAAGGGAACAACAAAGTCCATGGAAATAATGTTACAGAAAGTGAAGTACTATCTGGCTGCTGGATTACTACCAAAGCAGCAATGAAAGTTCAAAACTTCACGGCCCAGACAACATTTGATCTCAAGAAAGCAGACTGGGATGTATTAAAAACATTGCATAACTCTGCTGAGTTGTTATTCAGACAGTACGGATATTACCCCTTGAATTCCCTCATAGAACATCTCAGTGTGACAAGAACAAGAGACTTTCCAACAACTCCTAGAATAACAAAATGCAATCAATGTAATATCTATAACTTCAAAAGAATCCTGACACCAAATAAGGCTTGTGATGGAAGTGGACCAATTGACATGTTGATTGTTATTACCACAGTGCCCTCTGCTGTAAATGAGAGGAAAACAATCAGAGCCACCTGGGGGTCCCATTCTAAAAATAACACCGGGCGAGTGAGAAATATATTCCTTTTTGGTATCGGTTGGAGCAAGGCAGGGCAAAGTATAGTGAACGAGGAACATGCTGTATATGGGGACATCCTCCAAGATGATTTTAAAGATGCTTATTATAACTTGTCTTATAAAGTGGTGATGGCCTATAAATGGGCTTTGAATGATTGTAGTCAAGCAAGATACATTTTAAGAGCAGCAGACGACACTTATATAAATGTCCCTTCAGTGCTTCGGTACTTGAAATCAGATGATCCTACTAGAATGAAACAGATAGGTAGACTGACTCCAGGCAACTTCCGGGTTGAGAGGAGCAGGAAACATAAATGGCATGTACCATATCTGGAATTTAGTGAAGAAAAGTATCCCATTTACGACATGGGAACTGCTTTTGTGTTCTCAAAACAAACTGTAGAAGCTATTTTAAAAGAAGGTCAAAATGTACCTTTCTTCTCCATGGAGGATGTGTGGTTTGGAATTATTATGCAAAATTTAAAAATCCGTGTAATGAACATTCATGGGTTTAATATACACATTCAAAAACATGGATTACAATTAATTAATCGAGGGAAGTGCCCAGTACCTAGGACATTTTATTCTCTCCACATGGTCTCCCCTGCTGTTAGAACTGCTATTTTCATGATCTGTGAATTCCAGGGATAAGAAAGAATTTGTTTTCAATCAAATGAATCTGTATTACCAGCCATGTCGGGCAAAATGGCTAATAAACATACCATCAATGGACTCATGGTTCTACAGATTAAGCAGTTTTGATAAAGATTATAATACAAAGAAAACTACCCACAAGAAGCCATGCTGAAGTAATCAAAAAAGCTTTTGACCCAAATTCAGCCCTTTACCAAAATAGTTTTCTATAAAAATACTTTTTAGAATGTGAGATCATCAAAGTTGGAATGTTTGGTATCTCAGCTTTCATTTAATGTCAAAAAACCTTTGTTGTACTACTTTTCACCCAAAACCCTTGTTTTCAGGACTACATGCAGGAGTTCTGTACACAAAACAAGGAGATATTGACAAGTACCTCATCATCAAAAGAAGTGTAAATGAAAATACGCCCGGGTGTATGGTTCTTGGTGTATGGTTCTAAGGATTCTCTATTTAATACATGCTTTTCCTTCCATTCTGTCCTGATATTGTATAGAACGAAACGTTTTTCTCTCATACATACTATGAGTTTCTGAACTGTGTAGTTATATATCTAACGAGAAATATTTTTCTAATATTTTTGTAATGTTTTGCTGTGCATAATATTAAATACAGCGCATACTGAGAATTATTGTAACCAATTTGCAAACTTTTGTCGCTGAATAAAAATCTGAATAAAAATCTTAAAAACAAAACAATACAATTATCACATTCTGATGTCATTTTGAAACCATCTTTGTACAAAGAGCAGCTCTTAAAATTCAGGCCTAAAAATTAGTTCAATGATAACGTTATCTTATGTTACCGCTGACTTCCAAGGGTGTCAATTTCATTTTCTTTGATTAATTTGTTCTATACATTCAAGTATATTATGTATGCCTATGTATCATCAAAAAGAAAATATAACAATAATTAAATAATGATCATAGAAATATAAGAAAACTAGAAAACATATTGAATCTATGTTATAAGAATTTGTAAAGATTCAAGGGAAGGTGCATAATAGCAGAGTTGAAAATTGGCTCTGGCAATTGTTTCAGTTTTTTAAGTGTGCTGTTTTCCTATTCGTGGGGCTTGGGTAATGGTCAAAACAAGAATTAGTTCATTGCTGTGAAATTGTATTAATTCATGGGTGCTAAATGTCAGACTTTCTGCTGATTTCCGATTTTATCAATAACTAAGAAGATGTATTATGTTAAGATGTATTTCAGGAAGATGTGTCACAAGTTGCAAAAACTGGATTTTGGTGATATCATCATTATTTGTAAAGATGAGATCAAGCAGATTCCAATGATAGTAAACAGTAGGACATTTAATAAGTACTTATGTAGTGATATTCAATACTCTAGGGGTCATTGTATCTTATATTTGGTACTGTTGATTAGTTCCACTGAATAACAACAGAGGTCACTACTGTTTGTAGTACTACTAAAGCCATTGCTTTTATATCTCATCAATCTACATGATCAATGTAACTATTACCTATCAAGACTTAGGTATGGAGTTCAATACTATTTACCATAATGTGTCAATATGTGTATAAGTGTCTGTGATTTATGCTTCATCCCTCAACATGTACTATTTCATCATATCATTGTGTATGTATGCTGTATGTTTCCATTAAACACCATGAACTCTTAGGGAGCTAAACTACCTAGGAGCCCTCTGAGCCTAGTTTCAGGCAAGAGGCCGGCGGAGGGTTGTGTGAATAAACCAAGAATGAAGTTAAGCTTGTGTTCTGGTTGTTCTTTGCTAAGTCCGAACCTGGATTGTGTTGGAAGAACACTACAATTGGTGCCGTGACCAATTCTTAGCCTCAACTCTTCTGCTGCTGTGGCCCTGTGAGATTCTCTGAGGAATCAAGATTTGCTTGGACTTTTCATGCTGAAAAATCCTTGCATTGTCCCTTGTTGTCCCTTGATCTGGAATCATGGATTTCAGTACTGCAATTTCTGAATTTCGGATTTGGAATTTCGGATTTTCAGATTGGATTTTCGGATTTGGAATTTCGGAATTTCGGATTTCGGATTAGGAATTTCGGATTTCGGATTTATGGGGAAGATGTTCCCAAGAGCAAGCATATGCCTGGGCAGTGTGTTCTATGCAAGTGGTGATTCACAATTCACTAGGCACTGAGCTCACATTATTCTGGGAATTTGCTGGGTCTGAAAGGATCTCATCATGATGGGACAGAATCTCTTGTTCATTTATTTGAACTATGGGTTAGCAGAATAGAAAAGACTCTGGACCTCCTATAGCTCTTGTTATGGGTTGATTCTGAAGCTGTATCTGCTATGACTGGAAATATGCCTCTGGGAATCCTGTAGGTAGTTATTGGCAATAACTACTTCTGTGTCCAAGGTTTTTGAGTACAGTCATTGCATATGCAGGCTTTGCAGTCCTTGCAGAGTAGCAGGAAAGGAGGATTTTCCGAGGATTTTCTTAAAAGTCCAGGCCAGGGGCCAGGATTTTAAGGAAACCTTGTAAGCCTCGATGGACAAAACTACTTCATAGTACCACAGTCCGAAGGTAATCTATGTGTAGTACAGAACCTGGAGGTTAGTGCCTAGGCACTGGGAAGTAGGGAGGGCAAGCCAACAAAAAAGGGCAACCCCAACCGAAATCCAGAGATACTAGTTCGCTGCTGGAGGGAAATACCTTTCCTGAGGGAAGATTCGGATACTGGCCCTGGTAGTAAGCTGGGGACAGACTGAATTCCAAGCTGTGGAGGGGTCAATTCTTGTGAAGGAGATGATCTCTCACAAGATTGCCCTAATGCAGAAAGTTTCTGTGTTGCAAAAGAGAACTTTGGAGATTCCGGATTATCTAATAGTCCAGGAACAGATGGTATGCCCCAGTGGGAGTGGGTGGTCATGGTTATTTCCTTGGAAATTCTATGATTCCCTTCCTCATGCACCACCTATGTTTTCGGCTCATATGGTGTGTGTAATGGGAGAGGGTACACTCATTTTCACTTATTGGAGTATGCTTTGTTCGGAGCTACAGGACAGACAGGATTACATGTTTCGTGCTCAGTGGTCCCAAGGTGACTGAACACAAGACTGGGTCCATGACTGTAGTCTTGACTGGTTAGGATTGCTATTCTTGGATAGGAACTGGTATTCAACTGGGGAAAAATCCAAGAGTGAAGAATAGAATCCTCTGTGAAATCCTTTGAGGTGAGATGATGGGAGAATAGGTTGAAGGTGACATGGAGAAATCTAGTTACCTAGCCAGATCTCTAACTCTTGCTAAACTGGATAGTATCAGTGACTCAGAAACAAAGATGTTTATGTGCGAGTCAGACCAGGAATTGCTGAAGGGTTTTGCCTTGGGAATCCTGCATACTTATGTATCAGGAGACGAGAAATCGCCGTGGCACCCATCTACAATTCGTCCAGTAGCTGGTGAGAAATCAGAAAGATATGACAGTTCATAGGAAGTACCACCTATGAACTGGAGCCGCTGAAGGTCTTATGAGAAGACTACCTGCAACTGACTTTTGATGAGGATGGTCTGATGCAAGCTGCCAACTTGCATTTTGAACCTGAATGTCAGAAGCTGGGGAAGGCAGGTTGGAATATTCTAAGACTGGAAGATGGTTGAAAAGTGGCAGGGAATGAATGTCCCATGAGGTCTGAGAAGGGAAAGATCACTACAGGCAGACCCCAGATTATCCGAATGGAAATGAGGGGGAGGAAGTGCTGTAGATCTTTCTCAAACTTCTTGGAATAAGCAGAGACCTCGAAGGAGGCGAGGGGGTTGACAAGGGAAATCCGTTGATAAATCTGCGGTTTCCTTAGCTGATCCAGGACCCACCACCACTAAGCCTAGGCCAGGCAGGCCCAGGAAGGTTTTATCTATAGCAGATAAGACAAAAGTGGTGACAGTCCATGGGAGAAAGTGCGGGAGGCCATAGACTAAGATGGATACATCCATTTTTGCCAGTGGCGCCCCCTTGTACTGTTGAATAGGAAGCCTGGTCGGCCGAGGAAACAACCAGCTTGGATGTTTCCATGCCTCCAGTGCAACCTAAGAGGAGATCAGAAAGGCCAAGGAAATGCTCCAAAACCATCAGATTCTTCTTTCCCTAGCCTGGTAAGAGCTCAATGTACACAGAGAGCTCCAGTTCGGTTACATAAAGATTGAAACGGTACGAAGAGAGAGAAATTTCCGAGCTGATTTCTTTCTCACTTAAAAGTACACAACGAGAAGTCAGACGAGTGACATGCCGAATTCAGTTGCTCTGTCCCTGCATGACATATAGATTTACTTCTATATGACTGGGAGACCCTGGATTCTGGAAAGTATTTGATTTGAACGCTAAGTGTCGCTTGTGCCCAGGCTTGCCCTGCGAGTGATAGTGACTCGGAACTTGCTGTACGGCCAGAATCTATTGATGGTAAATAGAGTGTTGCTTCAAACTTGGCTGGATAATCGAAGAAATCTAGGATAAATTGCTCTGTGATGTCTCAACAGAGGACCAGCACAGCCAACCATGCTAAAACATGGTCTGCGCTGTAGGAGACATGGGTAGTACCTGGTTAAGAGAGAGCGGGAAGGTGCTCTGGTGATGGTACCTCACAACAGTGAGGTGAACCATGTTAACCAGATTACCTCCAGTGAGTGCTGACTTTTACGGAACAGAAATGTTGAAAGTAGGTTGATATGGCCAATTAACTTGCTTGAAATGTTGCTGAAACTGTGAAATATTCACTCAAAGGAAAGCAGAAGGAGCTGGGCTTCAGATTGTCTTGAGTCTGATGAGAAACATGTCTACTCCAGTCCGAGGCTGAGCTGCAAAATTGCTAGAGGCACAGGTACTGTCTGTCTTTGGACAATGACAACTGTGAAAAGAGACCTTGGACTACCCAAGTCTGAAGAAATAGTGAGTGAGGTCAAGCCTCCAAGAAAAGTCCAAGATGTCTAGCTGACATTCTGTGGACAAGTAGAGCTTGGATTAACAAGTCCAAGAAATATTGAGTGAGGTCAAGCCTCCAAGAATAAGTCCAAGAAGATGCCTAGCTGACTTTCTGTGGACAAGTAGAACTTGGACAAACAAGTCCAAGAAGTAGTGAGCGAGGGGATTCAAAGATCCCAGCCACTATGATGTCTGCCATTTCGGGGATGCCCATGATGTGCCAGGATGTCCATGATGTCAGGAGCGGATGCCAGTCGTGATGAGGAATCCCATGCCCACGCCTACCTGGATGTTCCAGTCACCTCCACTTTGGATCACCAGGACCTGATGACCTGATGCCATGGACACAGATTAATGGACTCCGACTATGTCATGATGCTGATACAATGATAATGGACTGCCCACAGACTTGAGAAAATTTTTCTCCAACAAATGTGTTCCAGAATAGTGTTGAGTAGACGTTATTTACCTATTACTTACTCTTTTGATACATGTTGCGGTTGGCAGAAGGCTAATCTTCACACTATGAACTGTTTCTCCAAGAGTTGGATCACATTTTGTCTCCACTTTCAGCCTATTTCATTAGAGATGTTGCAACCTGAAATTGTTTTGTATGTAGAGAGGACACAGAAATGCTCCTGCTTGTCAACTTACATTATATCATTCATGCTGAACCAGGTCTGCACTGCTAATTCTCTTTTTATTCAGGAAAGTGGTGAATTTTATTCTAGAGTATGGCTACTTACTGTTTGGGTGTTATCCCTTAAATGATTTTTCAATTTGGATGTAAAATCTTTAAAAAAGAGGGGGAGTATTGTAGTGATATTCAATACTCTAGGGGTCATTGTATCTTATATTTGGTACTGTTGATTAGTTCCACTGAATAACAACAGAGGTCACTACTGTTTGTAGTACTACTAAAGCCATTGCTTTTATATCTCATCAATCTACATGATCAATGTAACTATTACCTATCAAGACTTAGGTATGGAGTTCAATACTATTTACCATAATGTGTCAATATGTGTATAAGTGTCTGTGATTTATGCTTCATCCCTCAACATGTACTATTTCATCATATCATTGTGTATGTATGCTGTATGTTTCCATTAAACACCATGAACTCTTAGGGAGCTAAACTACCTAGGAGCCCTCTGAGCCTAGTTTCAGGCAAGAGGCCGGCGGAGGGTTGTGTGAATAAACCAAGAATGAAGTTAAGCTTGTGTTCTGGTTGTTCTTTGCTAAGTCCGAACCTGGATTGTGTTGGAAGAACACTACACTTATATATTTTAAGCTTGATAATTCTAGTTTTGAAAACAAATTCGCAATATATCTTGCTGGACATTTACTAGTAAAGTAGCTAAATATACTTTATACGACAACCTTAGAAATATTCTAAGGATTCTCTATTTAATACACTGTCTTGAAATTGAGTACATGTGTTATGTAACATTACGTAACATTGTGTAACCTCATTATATTTATATTAGTTATTAATTATCACCTATTATCTCATTACTTAAAACCGCTAATTATACTTAACTAGCTAGGACTGTGCAAGTCTACTTATACATGCTATGCCATGGGTATTACGTAAGGGCTACGCCCACCTAATTATTATGCAGACCCAGGAGGAGCATGTACGTTTCACAGGATTCATTAAACTGTCTACACACGTATCCGAGTTCCTTTCTTACACCTTAACACTGGTGGAGAACCCGCTAATCCAAAAATGAAAATACTCCCGCAAATACATCTTGTAACAGCAACACTTTGAAAAATATCAATTTAGCGACTTGTGACTCATTTCCTTGGAACACATCACATTTATTGGCCGCTCATTGGTCAAAAATCAGTACTAGAAGTGTTCTGATTGTTTTTCTTTTACTTGAACAGTTGTTTATGTTGAGGGAATCTATAATCTATTAAAGACTTTTTCTCTATAATATCTTTGAATCGCATTTCAGATTAAAATTGTAATGAAATATATTGTTACATATTAGTTATACATGCCAAATCCGCCAAATCTTCTTGGGGGAGCCTCCCCCCCCCCAATGAGGGGATACCCTTCTTATACTCTCCCTCCCCCTATGCTGGCTTTAGAAAAGCACCAGGGACTTATCACTTTTCTCCCAAAATGTTTCCCCAAGTGAAGACGATCCTATATAAAACATACAAATGTCTAAGTATTAGAAAGCCATTTAAAACAATAATGAAATGTAGTTTGATGGAACAAAAAAGCCTAATTGTCCTTCTTGCCAGCAGGGACCTTGCACATTGAAATTATTACTTTTCTATAAAATTGGTGGTTGCATGTCTTAATAGCCATGCACTTTCATTTCTGCGGCCTGGTGAGCGATACACTCACTAACACTGCGTCCCCCTGCTCCTCGTGTTCCCACTCATTCTTTCCTCCTGGTGGAAAGTATTACTTTTCTACAAAATTGACCCAAAATATATTCTTACCCAAGTGACATCGACCCAATATATAATATGTGTCTAGAATTTTTATGTTCATTTGCTACAACATAGTTTTATACAGTACAAAGCCTATAATAAGTTCCAATAACTGTGCCTCCCGATGGGGACTTGCACATGGAATTATCAATTTTCTATGAACAAAAAATGGACCAAAACATAATTTCTCCCCTAATGGATCTGTACATTTATCTAAGGCTCAGTAATTTATTTAAAAAAACACAACATACTGGTGGAGAACCCGCTAATCCAAAAATGAAAATACTCCCGCAAATACATCTTGTAACAGCAACACTTTGAAAAATATCAATTTAGCGACTTGTGACTCATTTCCTTGGAACACATCACATTTATTGGCCGCTCATTGGTCAAAAATCAGTACTAGAAGTGTTCTGATTGTTTTTCTTTTACTTGAACAGTTGTTTATGTTGAGGGAATCTATAATCTATTAAAGACTTTTTCTCTATAATATCTTTGAATCGCATTTCAGATTAAAATTGTAATGAAATATATTGTTACATATTAGTTATACATGCCAAATCCGCCAAATCTTCTTGGGGGAGCCTCCCCCCCCCCCCAATGAGGGGATACCCTTCTTATACTCTCCCTCCCCCTATGCTGGCTTTAGAAAAGCACCAGGGACTTATCACTTTTCTCCCAAAATGTTTCCCCAAGTGAAGACGATCCTATATAAAACATACAAATGTCTAAGTATTAGAAAGCCATTTAAAACAATAATGAAATGTAGTTTGATGGAACAAAAAAGCCTAATTGTCCTTCTTGCCAGCAGGGACCTTGCACATTGAAATTATTACTTTTCTATAAAATTGGTGGTTGCATGTCTTAATAGCCATGCACTTTCATTTCTGCGGCCTGGTGAGCGATACACTCACTAACACTGCGTCCCCCTGCTCCTCGTGTTCCCACTCATTCTTTCCTCCTGGTGGAAAGTATTACTTTTCTACAAAATTGACCCAAAATATATTCTTACCCAAGTGACATCGACCCAATATATAATATGTGTCTAGAATTTTTATGTTCATTTGCTACAACATAGTTTTATACAGTACAAAGCCTATAATAAGTTCCAATAACTGTGCCTCCCGATGGGGACTTGCACATGGAATTATCAATTTTCTATAAACAAAAAATGGACCCAAAAATAATTTCTCCCCTAATGGATTTGTACATTTATCTAAGGCTCAGTAATTTATTTAAAAAAACACAACATACTTTGATACGGTACTATAACATTTATTTTTCTACCTCTGAAAAGAGCGTTGGATATGAGAATTATCATCTATCTGCAATATGGATGAAGATCAAAAGTCCTCCATGAGTAAAATCCATGAAATATATATGTATATAATTATGGTTGTTTGTTATGCATGGGGTTTGTCTACTTGTTAGAGCTCCAAAGGGTATTTAAATATAGGTGTTTAGACATCATTATAAGGTCTCTTAGTAACACTTAAGCATCCGTAAAAATGTGTAGATGTAATTAGATTTTTCATTGCATATGAAGCATAGATTTTTTAGACTAAAACAATTCTACAGCCTTGGACCTTTTGTAGGATGCCACCAAAGGTCCCCCACATTAGTGACGCCCTTGATTAAAAGGCTATAGAATGTAAGTAAGAGGGCCTTGGTCCTTTTTATACATTTTGGGGTGAAATCTTTAAGGGCCTTGGGGTTCGACCTTTTTAGCCACCAAAAGTGGGGGGGACATGTGCCCCCCCCATCCCCCCGGTAGCGACGCCCCTGTGAAATGTATTGATACTTGTTCTTAAAGTAAAGAAATCTCTCTATAATGAGTTAGTTCCTACCTGTCTGCGTTTCTTGCTTCATGTAACATCCTTATGTAATAAAGAACTAGTTAAGAAATACTTAATTTACTTTTCTCCTCATTTGTTTGTAAATGAAGTGGCTCTACTGACCAAATCTATTTAGTAATGAAATATATGTCATTTTCAATACTAATTTCACCCTCCACAATTTACCCCCTAAGCGTTTACCCTCACATGGGTGATTATGGAACGTTATAACTATTATTATACTGATAAATCTTTCTTTCTATGGATTGTCTTGATAATGAGTATGTTGACACCCGTATGTGTATATCTGATGTAGTATGACGATGCTCCTCATTCTGCACTTGATCTTAACTTCTTTGTAGGTTTTTAAGATGATTTGTTTTTCTTTTTTCTTTATTTCTGATTGTAAATCTCAGTAATACACTTTTGTTGATCTGCTTGATTTGTATAACTGTACTGGTAATTTCTTTTCTTTTTTTTCCGTTAGCTTTGACTGAGAATATTGTGTATCACATAACGCTTGGCTAAATAAAAATATTTAAATACAAACAATTCTCTAGAGCAAAGAAATCCTATAATATGTATTGCAAATCGAATCATACCTATAATTATCTTCAATTTCAATCCATTTTTTAGCAATTTTCAATCAATTTTTATTCGCCCACATTTGATTTTGTGAACGTTATCCAAACGTTTTCTGATATGATATTGAAGACGGTTTTTAATGCCTAGACGGTAATATAGTAGCTAAACGTTTTTTAACCTGGTAACGGGAAAAAAACGTCTTCTAAAAGGGGACAAAAAAACCGTCTTCAAAAACGTTTAGTACAAAGACGTTTTCACTTGCAGTGCACAAAGGCCTTCAAAACGCAAGGATATATTTAATACAATGTCCCGGAATTTGTCGCATGGCTCCATATGACTATAAATGCTAAACCCTCTAAACATCGGAACATTTCAATAAAGAAATCTTGTGAAAAATACACTTTGAAAAATATTATTTTTGCGACTTATGTCTCATTTTACTGGAACACATCACATTTGTAGGGGCACCTAATAGCGTGCCAAACATACATTACAAATGAAAGAACATTATAATCAGGAAATAACTTCAGTAAAAAAGATACGGATACCAAAAGGGCTTCAAAATCACATTTTCAGCCCAGATACCTTCAAAAACCACATATATTATCCACCGAAACGGAACTGTACAGAGCAGGAAAACGGTTAAGGGAAAGGGGGTGCAACTACCATGTATAGTACTTGTGTATTCTTGTTTTCTCCTTTTAATATTGAGGATTATACTCCTCAATATTCAATAACCTGTGCAGCTACCATGTGATGTAAACGTGGCAAAGCCTTCCTATGGCCAACACATGGCATCAATAAATCAATAGGAACCAAGGCGATACATCCTTTATGTAAGTTCATAGCCAATCGCACACTCATTGGCACATCAAGTAACAAACATTTCTATACTTTTACAACATTTTCATTTAATAACAAATTTACAATTTTACAATGGTGATTTTGACAAAGCACATTGTGTTGGTGCAGGATACTCTACTCTTATATTATAGCAGTATTAAATATGTAACTGGGTCAGATTTTCAGAAAGTGTACAATTGGCAGCTCTACACATTGAGTAAATTCTACAAAGTTAGGCTGCAATTTGGTCAATACAAGGTAAAATAATTTCTCAGTCTATCCCTGTCAACAGCTGGGTCCGTTGGTCACTAAGCAGCAACAAGTAAACAATGTCAGGTGTTGGGCAGCAATATATTTATAACTACATTTATCCCACGACAGATTTCCTCCATATAGCAACAGTCAGATTTTCAGAAAATATACAATTGGCAGATCAACATATTTTGTAAATTCTGCTAAATTGGACTGAAAAATCATTGACACTAGGTATATATGGGTATATCTGGTATTCCCTTGATTCAAACAGTCTGTTTGGTTATGTTGAATTGTATTTTAAACCTGATTTTTGTCTTAAATATGGGTAACTTGAGAGAATTGGTGAAGGTGAATTGTACATTTTCTGAAAATCTGACCCATATTATGACCCATATTGATCAAGTAAGGAGCAGATTCTGTGGTTGTAAGAACAGTATCTAAATAATTCAAGGTATCCCAACAGCCAGTCGCACTCATTTGTTACAGTAAAGACTTCAAGACAATTGAGTTGGGGAGGCTTATTGATTACTAGCCTATGATACAGGGACACATAGAATAAGTCACCAGGAGCATCCCCTCCAACCAGAGCACTAGTGGAAGGCCAGCTTCAAAAGCTAAATTAGCAAACATTTAAATAACTTAAAAAGAGAGAAAATATAATCAAGGAAGATGTGTATTATAAGTATAAAGAAGTTTTACATTCTCTGTATTCCCTTGCTGCTTACAAGATTAAGTGAGCAGATCTTCATGGAAGGAATGTTCCGGAAGCACACTGGTATTACAGAGTTCTGCAGGTACTCCTGTGACATGGACATTACTAAATGTCTAGTCAGGTCACAGAGAACCCTGGAAACAGAGATGAGCACAGGGACACACTGCCTGAGGCATGGAGTCAATGCATTCACACTTGATCAAGGTAAGATCCCTGGTATTTGATAATTGACACATCTTTGGTTGATATGGTACTGGAAGTGGTCTATTTTCAACCTTTATATGTGGTTTAAATGGTGGTAAGAAGCCTTTAGTTCCACACCCGAATGGGTCGGATTTTCAGAAAATGTACAATTGGCAGATCAACATATTTTGTAAATTCTGCTAAATTGGACTGAGAAACCATCAACACTAGGTATATCTGAATATATTTGGTATTGCCTTGATTCTACCAGTCTCTTTTCTTATGTTGAACAGAATTTTGAACTTGTTTTTAGTCTTAAATTTGGTTTTTTTCAGAGAATTAGTGATGGTGAATTGTACATTTTCTGAAAATCTGACCCAAATAATGAAGCATTTGAAAAATCCTATTTATACAAGTTGACTGGTCTGTGGAATAATCTCCCAAGAAACGCCTGAGAAATAAAGACTAGAGAAGGATCTAGGAAATATTTCAAAAACATCTACCCTCAGGAATTTGATCCTTACCTGTTACCAGAAAACACATGTATAATCATGTGAATTTATAGGGAAATTGGGGGGGGGGGACGAATACAGGCATGTGTGATCTCTGAAGCACAAGGTCGAGTTATATTGACAAAGGGTCGGAACAAACTGAATTGTATAATAATGTACTTTGTTGTTATGTCATTTTAATTATTCAATCAGCTTAATAACCAAGAATCAGTTGGAACTAACTGTAACCAATTTCGATCATATAACTTTTACTCAATTCATGAAAAACTTTGTTTCTCAATGAGGAAAGGAGCACACTGTGAAGGACTAACAATGACACTGACTTGAAAACCAAGTCCTTAATGAGGAGAACACTCCTCCTTGAAAATCAAGTAATCTAATGAAAGAACTATATGAACAATCTTTAATATAATAAATAGGTAATATGGATTATACGGAAGATCTGCTAACTGTACTGCAATAAATAAAGATGCCAGCTGCAGACAAGATTGGTCAGTCCAGTTCCTTCATCCAGAGGGTCCAGAAGTGGTCCTGGCAAGTGGCATGTCTAGGTGTCCTTGGATCCACTCCTCTTCCTGTGGAGCATGAGGATCAGCATCCTTCTCCTGATCCATGAAGGGGCCTGCCCCCTGGAGGACTGTGGTGGTGCAGACTAGCACTAACCGCTGCTACTATAGTCCTCCACGTCGCAGGATTGCACAACTGGATCATGCATGCAATGCATCGGTTTAATACTTGTGCTACATTATGTATGGGTTCAAAACATACATTACACATGTACTCATTTAAAATAAGTCTAACATAGTCACCTTCATTCAATAATATTCAATGGCAGCTACTTCTGTACTTACATTTATGCAATAGTTATGTGGCATGCTTTCATCTGGTTTTTGTTTTCACTGCGGGTGTGTGATGTGGGCGGTCACAAAAATATGGGACCCTCTGATAGGTGGAATCACAAAAACATGTGACCCTTGGATGGGGGGGTCACAAAAATTCATATGGTTGACTGCCAAAATTCTTATACCCCCCCATGAGGTCAATAATGATAGCCCCCTAAAGACTTTACAAAATGTTTCCCTCTATTAAATAGGTAAAACTCACTAACTGTTAGGTTTCATTAAGTATAACTGGGGCACTCTTACATTTGAATAATAGCAAGGAATTTGATTTTCTCATAATATTTGGGGGTTTACTGACTATTTAACATTTTACATTCAATTCATATAGAAAGTCTTGTGTCTATTTCATCCATGTACTTACAGGTATCCCAGCTTCAGGTATGCATTTAGTCTTAGAAACTCTAACTATTTTCCATCTATAGCTTGATCTTTTGATTAAAAATACATGAGCAAATTTGACCTACACATTCATATAATGGGTCAAATCATCAGAAAATGTACAATCAGCAGCACTACTCATACATTCTGCTAGCTAGGCTGATAAATGGTCAATTCTAGGTATATCTGAGTATATTTTGGTATTTGGTTGATTCAAACCATCTGTTAAGTTGTGTTGAACTGTATTTTGAAGCTCATTTTTAGCAGAAAAATTTGGGTTATTTCAGAGGATTGGTGAAGGCGAATTGTACATTTTCTAAAGGTTTGCCTATATATGCTTCATCAATTTTCACATTAACTCCAACATTTCTATACAGCCCTCTTGTACAGGGAAGTGGACTGTTGTGCTGGAACGATCAATAATCTGTTTTTCTGTGTCGCCATATGCCTTTTGATTTGGCAGTCGTTTTAGTCTGGGTATTTTCCTGAAGTCTGGGGATAATAGAGTATTAGAGAACAAGACAATGTGTCACAGTGGCATGGTCTGAAACACATGTGTTTATATAGCAACTACACTGCAAATGCACCGTTTGCCACAACGTATTCAGTCTAAACGATTTTGAACATGTTTTCATCTTCAACCCTGTTTACAACACATTTGTGTACATGCTTTTGCAGTGATTACTAGGCAGTTAGATCCTGAGTTTATGGTCCGAACTTTTTGTTTCCGGCAGGCTTAGACAAAAGTGAGGACCATAAACCAAGGATCTAATGGCTTTAGTCCCTGTTGGTTGGGCTGTTACTATCACTGTAGTGTATCATAGCCAGAGGTGGAACTATAATAACTTGTCTCACACTTCAAATTAGCTTCCAATTTGGATGGTTGGTGGCATGGGAAAACTTGCGGCAAAGGTGCAAGGGTAGTGTACGATCTAGTGATGGGACAAACAGCCCCACACAACTACAATGGAGAGATGGAAGGTCTAGCCTCACATCCCGTCACGGCACTGGTTCATTTCACCATAGCATAGGCCTACAGGTATAGGCGCCTGTATGCTAGTAGGCAGGAATTGTAGACGGTTTTAATATGCATTGACAGTGAGTAAACAAGTAATTGTGATTGGGTACCCTATATGGTTCTTCTTGAGTGCTGATCGCTAAGATCAGCCTTCGATACCACCTAAACTATTGTAATTTTGTCATCAATCTCAGTGTGTTAGTTCACTTGCAGCTTAGAGTGCCCGGCGGCGGCGGGGTGGACCATTCTATGCCTTTCTAACGGTCCCCACCAGACCAACCAACAGGGACTAAGATTTCACAAGCAAGCCTCGCGGTCCTGTTCACTGCGCTAAACGTTTTTCTATATGCTTTTCACTGCTGTGACACTCTTGAATACACATAGCATTTTCAATGATGTTAAGCCAAGGTTGGGATTTCTTAGTGAACATGTTTTTCTTTCATTAAAGATCAGGTTGTTTGGTTACCTAGAAAAGGAACTAAAAAGCAACCATTTTCCAATTTTACGAACTTAACAAATACAAAGACAGATTACTGAAATAGCCAATGTGTAGATGTCAGTGTAAAAGTTTGAATGAATTTAGAAGGAATATCAAAGACGGATTGGTTGGGATGAATAGGCAGAAATTTTGTATACAATGGGAGAATTATGTTCTTATGAGGTAAGCATTGTTTCCTTTGTCCCAAAGTAACAGGCTTCTTTAAGGTGTGAATGCTGCACTCAGAGCTTGTGTGTCAGCTAGGATTAGGGGTGAAGAATCCGCCCTCTCCTTTATATTACACCGATTGGATGACAAATATAAAGTAATGAAAGTAATGATTAATCATTTATGAATATTCTTTCAAAATAAGCAGAATTTTTAAGGAGTATTGAATGTGTCTCAGAAAAGCATGCTAATGTTTTTATTTTAGCTTGGTTTCCGAAAATCTTTATGCAAGCTAAGTTTATATATAGGGGTCACAAATTAAAGTTGCCCAGCCTATTCCATTTGATTCAGATAGACTTTATTTGTTTCCTTGTATATCAATTTTGCGACACACATCACAAATAAAGATTTATCTTATCTTATCTTAACTATATAACATAATTCACTTTTTCAGCGGTGTGGGTGGAGCCTGATGCTAGACCAGAGAAATATTTCATCGTTAGAACAATGGTGCCATGGGTGGATGCATTCCTTCTTTGCAAGACGTATGGTGCTTCACTGGCAGAATTTGAGACACTGCATGAACTCCAGAAATTTAGAGACAAATTTCATACTTTTTCAGCTTCCTTAATAATTGGTAAGCATCACCTGTATTCCCAGTATTTATTTTATGAATTAAAGACCAAGACATTTATCAGGGTTTACATGTAAGTACACTGAATCCTTCAAGGATAAATTTCAAGCGTTGCCTATAACCTAGTATATGGGCCAATATTTTTAGAATGTACCATCACGATTTTCTTAGTTTAGGAAGATGGAAAAAGAATTAATAACTATAAAGTCATATTCCTTCTGACTGTTTTCATGGATGTCCCCACCACCTAAAAACACTAATTATACTTACCAGATGTCAATATGTCAGTTTTTATTGTAGTTGAAACAAGGTGATCTGTTTTGAGGGTATGCCCGGTATCAAATGAAGTGGTAGCTTCTCTAATCTTCAATAACTCAGGACATAATGATTCAAATTCCAAATGAAAAATAATTTCTTTTCAGCCTTCAATGTTCCTTTATAAGTATACCAATCCATAACTATGCATCATCAAAGGTTAATATGTGAGACATGAAAGCAAATTTATATGCTTGCTTCTCCTTCTGGTTGGTCAGATGTTCAGAAAATGTACAATTGGCAGCTGTACATATTTAGTAAATTCTGATAAATTAAGCTGCAATTTGGTCAACACTAGGTAAATTCGAGTATATTCGGCATTGCATTGATTTTAGTAATCTGTTTGGTTAGGTTGAACTGTATTTTTTAACTTTATTTTCGTCGGAAATTTGGTTTATTTGACAAGATTGGTGAAGGTGAATTGTACATGTTCTGAGAATCTAACCCACATACAGAAATTGCATCTCTATCTAACAGGGGGCAGGAATAGTCTCTGCTTGGGTGGCAGGAAGATGCAGCTTACTACTGGTGACTTTGCCTGGTACACCAGCAACCAGATTATACCTCTGACGGCCGCCTGGTGGGGAAGTGGAGAACCAAACAATGACCAAGGCATGGAACATTGTGTAGCTGAGCACCTTGCACTACAGATGATGAGTGATTATTTCTGTGAGGTTGGACTGGGCCTCCTGGGTTTCATCTGTGAGATATAGTTTATTTAGCAATTTATAAAATGAAGTGTCAAGGGGTGGTGCAAGACAAAGCATATAAAGAATAAAATGAAAATGTGAGCGAAAATATATGCCTTTTGTCTGTGTAAATTACACCCCCACCCCCACCCCCCGCCCTTGCCCTCTGAATATTATGAGGTCAGTAGAGGATAGGAACACATTGGCATTTATGAAAACAAAAATTAATAAATTTTATCGACTGAAGTTTTCCACAATGTGATATGTCTTACTTGTCATAATCTTGATAGATTAAGGATGCATGAAAACATGCAAGATTTCTAAACATAAATAAACATTGAATTTTAAATTACTTAAAAAATTACTGTTCAACTTAAGAAAAATGATGGTGAAAAATTCCAACACTGTTAGAGGTAAAGTGGGTGCCATGTCAAAGCTATATGGGGCTTTGCTTGTTTATTGGTTCTACCAATAATTGATTATGGGGATCTATTTCATGGGTCCACCACTAAAATGCTTTGTGCATTATTATATTGGTTAGATGAATTCTCTTGTATTCCAGTCAAGTTGAGTGTATTTTTACTATTTTTATTAATGGTCTCCCTGGACGATGTGCACAGCAGAGGGAATTTCACATATGTAAAATGCAAATGAAAGTTATATATATAATATGTGACTGGAGTGTGAAATAATAATAAAGGAGTAAAATGTATAATAACCATTGTCTTGTCTTCTCTTTTGCCGATAATAATGCATCGTTTCTTCATACAGCATGGTACAATACAGTACATTAATTGCAATATAATACCGGATATAAACAAACCATTAATTAAAGCGAATATTTTCCGTTTTCACCCTGCCGCCCCCCATGCGAAATTCACCGTCCCCGTCTCCCCTGAAACCTGGCCCACCACGCTCCCACTGCGCGAATCGCCGATACGAAAACCGCTGCGCGAATCACGGATACGAAAAACGCTGCGCGAATACGCGAGACGAAAAAAAATGGATCCATTTTCGTATCGCGCAATACGGTGACGCGCACAGTGTAGGGCCGCCTCATAGGTTGACCTGGCGGTAGTTCTTACAATTTATTTAGATATTTGCTACTGCTGTTGGCGATTCCTTTTTTCAAAATTTGCATCAGGAACACAAATATTTTTAACCATTATGTATCTCTGCAGAGACTGAGTTTTTGTATAACTATTCAAAGTTCACCTCTGAGGATTTTGGACCAACCAACAGGGACTAAGATTTCACAAGCAAGCCTCGCGGTCCTGTTCACTGCGCTAAACGTTTTTCTATATGCTTTTCACTGCTGTGACACTCTTGAATACACATAGCATTTTCAATGATGTTAAGCCAAGGTTGGGATTTCTTAGTGAACATGTTTTTCTTTCATTAAAGATCAGGTTGTTTGGTTACCTAGAAAAGGAACTAAAAAGCAACCATTTTCCAATTTTACGAACTTAACAAATACAAAGACAGATTACTGAAATAGCCAATGTGTAGATGTCAGTGTAAAAGTTTGAATGAATTTAGAAGGAATATCAAAGACGGATTGGTTGGGATGAATAGGCAGAAATTTTGTATACAATGGGAGAATTATGTTCTTATGAGGTAAGCATTGTTTCCTTTGTCCCAAAGTAACAGGCTTCTTTAAGGTGTGAATGCTGCACTCAGAGCTTGTGTGTCAGCTAGGATTAGGGGTGAAGAATCCGCCCTCTCCTTTATATTACACCGATTGGATGACAAATATAAAGTAATGAAAGTAATGATTAATCATTTATGAATATTCTTTCAAAATAAGCACCACGCTCCCACTGCGCGAATCGCCGATACGAAAACCGCTGCGCGAATCACGGATACGAAAAACGCTGCGCGAATACGCGAGACGAAAAAAAATGGATCCATTTTCGTATCGCGCAATACGGTGACGCGCACAGTGTAGGGCCGCCTCATAGGTTGACCTGGCGGTAGTTCTTACAATTTATTTAGATATTTGCTACTGCTGTTGGCGATTCCTTTTTTCAAAATTTGCATCAGGAACACAAATATTTTTAACCATTATGTATCTCTGCAGAGACTGAGTTTTTGTATAACTATTCAAAGTTCACCTCTGAGGATTTTGGAGTTAGATCAAACGATGTGGGGTATGGAAAAATTCAGGACTAATATATCTAAGATTATATTATATATACATAGCATAATACTCTGAGAATAGTGTAACTGTTACATAATTAAAAAAAATATATCTAAAAGGATTTTATTTGGACTTGAATAGTTTGAACAACAATCTTGTTATTAACGTCAACTATACTAACTATAAATATGCCTCTTTCTTATTCCAGCTATTACTTAGTCATGGCATCAAGTTCCAATGAATGAATGAAATGAACACTTGATTCTCAGACTTGGTGACTATGTCACCATCACTTTTATTAGCTTAGTATCTATATCATTAAATAAATCTTATGCTAGGCAAGGACAACACCATGTTAATGTATGCACATTGCAGTTGGAATAGCCATAATGATTATTTTGTATACAAAAGTTGTCAACACCCACCAGCAGTACACAACCCAGTGTCAGTGTCAGTTTTTTTAAATTTTACATTGCTGTGTTAGGCATAATGGTCACTGCATACAATTTCTTTAATTCACAGACACCAAGCACTGCCTTCAAATGGCTAAACATAGGATAACCTAAAGAAATATATGATATATCATCGTAAATAAAAAATATATTAACAGATATGTATATATATAAGCCCATAATATTAAGTTATGACTCAATCAATCACCAATTTGTAAATCTATTTAAATGCATGGCCCATTATAGTACCTTACTCTCTGCAACAGTTCAAACCCAGACAGAGCATGTACCTTGTACTCATCCCAAGCAGAATGGATGCGCCTATTGTTAGAAGCATTCTGCTGCCTTTGGCGCCGATATAGCATTCTCTCTGATATTAGGGCCTCATTATGCCCGATTTATCATATGATTTAGTGTAAAAATGAAATATATTACTCACTAGTTCGTCTAGCAATAGCAAATGACAAAATGACAGCTATAGTCCAGCAGCCAAATGGGTATTTTTGGATGAACCCGGCTCTGTTTTGTGACTGGTAGTTCAAATCAAAGCTAAATTGGAAGTCCAATACACTTAGCAGTCAATTGGCAGGTAGTCAGACCCTAAGCTTTCCCTCTCCCCCAACTCTGCCCCTCACATGAAATATACATTATTTAATATCAGTGATGGAATTTGATAATAGAATTTAATAGTATTACTTAGCTGATCAATCAAATACAAAACAAAATTGTGTATTTGTGTGAAGAGAATATAAAAACATAAACATATAGAACATATAACAGTTTACAATTCCACCCAATACTATTCTTTCACTTCATTCACTTTGCTGCATTTCACATCATAACTTTTATGGTTGATTCCCACTCAACTGGTATACATAAATTCAATGGTGAGGTTATTCGTCTATTTATGAGAATTTCAGCAAATTGTCATCATTCTTTGGCTTCTAGATAAGTTTAAATTTTAATGATTTATTTGTACAGGAAAATTTCGGCGGGGAGGTCGTTTGGCAGGTAGAATGATGGCGGGGAGATTTTTGCCAGGGAAATTGCGGCGGGGAGATTGTAGGCGGGGAGACTGTTGGTGGGGGAATGACCTAGAACCTCATTTCCTACCCTGCCTCCAACCCCCAACTTCCCCCACCACACACTATCACCCAATTAACACATTATTTCTGTGAGAACATAAATATAAATATCAATTTTAACTCCCCTCTCCCCTCCACCCTTTTGTCCCCCCTATCTCCCTTTCCCTCCTCCTCTCCCCTTTGCCCTTTCCATCCTCTCCTCATCCTTCTCGCCCTTCTTCCCTCCTGACCACTCCCCTCTATCCTTCTCTTCCCCTCCCTCCTCCATCTGCCCTTCCCTCTATCCCATGTCCCCTCCCCGCTCCCCCTTCCCCTCTACCCTAGCCTGTGCTTCCCTCTCCTTCCCCCTTTTCTCTCTCTTCTCCTGCTCTCTCCTCCATCTTCATCTCCATGCTCCCTCTTCCCTCTCTGACTTCGGCCCTCCCCCCCCCCCCCCCACCTTCCCCTGCGTTTTTATCTACTTCCACCGATATATACACATGTGATGTGTTACAGCAAAATGAGTCACAAGTTGCAACAAGTCTATTTTTCACAGTGTCTTATTCATAAAATATATTTGTGGAAATGTTTCTGTTTTGGGGGTTTAATAGCATATATACCAAATTTCAAAACAGTACATTGAATATATCAATGCATTTCTATGCATGGTCATCTTAGAGTATATTTAGCTACTTCACTAGTCAATGTCGACCCAGACATATTGCAACCTTTTTTTCAAAAATGAAATTATGAAACTAAAAATATTAAAATACTTATTAACTGTCCTATTGTTTACTATCATTGGAATCAGCTTGATCTCATTATTTCAAATATGATGATTTCTCGAAATCCAAGTGACCCATTTTCTGGTAACACATCACATAAATTATATTAATAATCAAAAGCAAGGTCTGTTCTACAAGTGTTGCACAAGTATTTTAACCCTGTACCCCACTCTCTCTCCCTCTCCCTTTCTCCCTCTCTCCTCTATCCCCCTCAGACATTGCCCACATCCACCTCTCCCCTCTCTCCTACTTTCCCTTCTTTGCCCGTTGCCTTCCCCTCGTCCATTATCCTCTCCCCCATCTCCCCGTATCCTCCTCTCTTTCCACACTGTCCCCTCACTACCATCTCCCTCACTCTCCCTTCTACCCTTTCCTCCCTCTCTCCCTCAGACCTCTCTTCATCTCCCCAGTCCCTTTCTCCTCTAGCATTCTCATGTTTTAATCTACTTCCAACTACATTTGTATCAATCATCTAAATCAAGGGATGTTCTACAACTGTTGCACCAGTGTTCTACAATATACGACTGAGAGAGACTTCTGGCACATTAGTACAATTTGCCTCCTGAGCTCAAATATTGGCCCATACAGATTGCTATTTCATTGGAGCAACACTTTAAAACCAAATATTACGATTGCTAAGGTCAGATTGGTTAACGAGAAACGGAGCAACGCAGCCCTGGTATTTTAACAATTGCTAATTTCACACTCACTCTGGTAGATAATTCTTTTTTAAATATTTTATTGGTCTAGACATTTAACTAAGTAATAATAATCGTAATGACGAGAACATTACGCATAACTGTCCACGCAGCTATATTTCATGCGTTGCCCCTGCGTTGCTAAACTATAATAAAGATTCACAATCGATGGTACTCTTGTGTCCGAAGTTATATTACATTTTTAGGACTATTACAAACGTCCATTTACCAGAGGTGCCAAACCTCCCGTTTCGGCGGGAGATCTCTGGGGTTTCTTTTTGACAATTTGGCAATTCCTCCCGTCCTCCCGTTTCCAAATCAGAATCTCCCGCTTTTTGCCAAAATCATATAAATCCTCCCTTGGGTACCAACAAAATCAAAATCTCCGACTTATAATGCAGAAATCACATGTCCAAGAATAGGATAAAGCAGCATCCTGTCTTTTCCTTATGACTGCCATCACACAATGTACAGTAGACACACTATTTAGAAGAGTTAATCCCCTCTAATCTGAGTAGCCCATATGATATATATATTTAAAACAAACATGAGAAAGGTAATTAATACAAGCACAAACAATGGTGGACGAATTACCAAGAAAGTATTGTTTCTCCCGTGTTCACCTACCCCAAAACGGGAGATCTCCCGTTTTCAAGTACAACCAACTTGGCACCTCTGATTTACAGACATTAAATCGACAAAATAGACAAGTTATAGACAGACAGAGTGTTGAGGTGTTTCAAATACTCCAAATACTGGTACAAATCTCAAATCTCAAAGTTTACGTGTCAACATATCCAGAACAAAATTGTGACTGGAAACAAAATTTAAGTTGGTCATTCGAGGCGATTAGCTAACTCACTGCAAGGATAAAAGCCGGGCAAGTCTAAAAACATATCAAGTATCATTGTTTACATCAAGCAATTCTCCGTAGCTATTCATGAGGGCTAACCCATATTATATATTATTAGCTTGGAGTAATATGTGATATTACTCCCAAGGTGTGAGAAACAGCGCTCACAAGTGTGTGATTTGTCACTCAGTGCAACACAATGTATAAACCAATGCTATGTACATTATTCTTTACTATTGTAAAATGCTATCCTCAGCAGATCTTTTTATTTAAGTAGGAAATCGATGATGGCCCCCAACATAGGACCTGGTTGTTACCCAAGTTTGAATACCTTTTTGACAAAATGTCCGTTTTATTTCTATACAGTAACTGTGCTGATACAGGGGGATCTCTATAGTTCTATTAATTATGGCGTAACGGCGACGCTATAGTCGTAACGGCGACATCCTAACATATGCTCACTGCAATTTAACAGCATCTGTATTTATTCAGATCTATACTTTTTACGAAGTTCAGGCAGGGCTAAATAATTATTATTAATAATATTTCCTTCATGGGGACCCTATGGTTATAACAACCTCCAACTATTCACACATTTCCCCGGCAAATGATTACCTATCATCTAGAATATCTATCTATGCAAGCATACAAGTATCATATGTTGTGACTGACCTTGATTCCAAAGGTGGTACTTAAGTTCTGGGGAAGTAGTCCAGGTAACTTCCCAATGTCTTGGGTGGATCATAGTCTTGAACCAAATCCTGAACAGAAGGAATCGGTGTTGATGCCCCTCTAGCATCACTCACATCGGATGCATGGTGGTACTGATCAGCTGCATGTCTTTCAATAGGTGAACAGCAAATAGAAGTCGAACTTTCATTCTGTTTTTGAACAATATGTTGGAGTCGTATACATTCTGGGCATACCCAATCAAGCAGCGTGAGGGTGAGTTTATAGAACTGATTGGTAGAAAATCCAGTGCCGCATGTTCTGTGACGATGCTTTTGGCATTTAGAGCAAGTCAGGTACTGCTGCCGTTGGTGTATAGCCTTGTTACATTGGCTACAAGAATGCATTGTGTCTTTACTCTAGCACAGCAGGATGTGTTCTGGCTCTCTCATCCAAAGCAGGGGGTATATATATGTTGGAACTGCTCCACACATTCGTGTTTGAGTAGAAAATGTGTGATACAGTTTTGAGTCGCTTCCCCGATAGACCACCTCCCACCCAACGGCCAAGGTCGAGTTCTGAGGGGCGCGTGGTGCGAACTGCTTCTCACATGCGCTTTTGAGCAGAAAAGGTGTCAAACAATTTTGAGTCGCATCCCCGCCGGTCTTCCTCTTGTTCTTTGAAGTGATTGGTGGATGGACATGCCCATGACAATGTCGCGCAGATAATTGCTTAGATTATCATATGAGTCTATCCACCACTTTTGTCATATGACTTCAAAACAAGCACAATTTATCCCAATAGAATCGGACCAACTGAATAATTTTCCAAAAGAATTATATCGCAGAATTGACTGAGAAATAGCGAGTAATAGTGATCTGTTCAAGTCAACCATACATAGAGAACCACTGGACTGATTCTGTTGGAATAAACTTTTCCTGAAAGCCCAAAGTCCATATTTTATGATTCGAAGAGAAAACATATATTATGTGTAATTCTCCCAAAGGGGCAGCATTTGATTTCAGGATGCCAAATTTGTCAAATCTCTATGAACTTTTGCAGACATATAGCGGTGAATATCAGCATAATGCAAACAAAAAATGGGAACGATTAGACAAATATTTCGATTCCTACACCAATGCTTCAGATACTTCATTTTTGCCTATTATTTTGCCTTATTCCGGCCATATTAACCCCAATTAATCCTATTATTTAATGTATGACTGGAGTGAATTACCCAGTAATATGAACAGCAAAATTAAACATAGACATCAAAGATTGAGAATCAATGTAGGCCGGCAACAGAAGACCTGGTTGTAAAGCAAAATCTGACTATACCTATTTGGCGAAATATTTGTGTTATTACTATATGATTACTGTGGTAATATAGGGGGATCTGTTTATCTCTAATAACTATGGCGTAACGGTGCCATTACCACATATGTTGACCACAATTTAATAGCACCTGTATTAATTCATATTTCCGAATTTTACCAAAGTCAGGCAGGCCTAATCAATTAATAGGAAGGGCAATGTCACATGAATATATTTTGTACAAAAACTATTAGAGATACTTTATATGTCCTAAAGAGACATACAATATTCCAACACCAAATTCAATGATTCAATGATATTTATATTGATATCCCCGCACTTTCTGTGTGCCCCCCCCCCACTCTCTCTCCACCCTCTTTCTCACTCTCTCTATTCCTCTCTCCTCTCACTCCGCACCCTTCCCGCCCTATTCCCAAAGAGAGAGAGATACCTCTTCATTTGAATATAAGAAATATTCAAATTACTCTGTCCAAACGTTCAAAAGTCCTACTATACACATTTTTAATTTTGACCCATACATGTAGACATTTCATCTAATCACGTCGCCAGTTTGTGACGCAACTATTGGGGAGAGAAGCGTGGGAAAGCTCCATTTCTGACGGGAAAGGTTCACGGCAAGGTAGGGCGCGGCAATGTAGGGAGCGGGAAGGGCTACAGTGGGCGCGGTAAGGCACACCACTTGCATGGGCGTGAGTCGCGGTAAGGTAAGGTGTCGCGGAAAGCACAGCGTGGAAAGATTTTGCGCAGCAAGGGTGGTATCTGCGCCACACCCAAATTCGAAAATTTGGCCCTGGAGTCCCGTTTCTGCTTGGCTGGTCACATATAACCCATTATATTGAGAATATATACAAAAATAGTAATAACAGTGTTTCCCCTTGTGCTCCCGTTAAATTGGCTTCAATACTTGTTTTGGTTGTTTATGAAGGTGAATATAAGTTATGTCTAAGTATTTAGAGGCAACATTAATAGGGAAAAAAATTGAAAAAATCGTTTTTACCCCCCTCTAGATCCCCGCCTCCTCTAGACCCCCGTTACGACGACATGGGCACCCTCTAGACCCCTGTTGATAAGCATTTTCTTGGCCTCACGATTAAAAACAAATTAAAAACGTTGTAGGATACTTCCCCCTAGGCGACTTTTTCCCCCTGGATCCGAAAATACCAATGAAAATAATCTCAGATATCTCAGTTTTTTAACCCAAATGATGCACTTTTGGTGGAATTGCTAATCTGTGGCTATTGCTGATTGCACGGACTTGTAATGGGAATCCCCTACAACGTCATGGGGGATACCCCTGTGCTATAGGGCTTCCCCCAGCTTGGCCACAAGAGAAGGTTTGCTGCTCTCCCGTACATAAAATATGGATTAGATGAAGTTAACTACTTGCCTATTAGAGTTATGTGACGGTTAAGAATAAATATATCTAGTTGGGGGAATACAAAATGCAAAAAAAACTGGATGTTGTCATATTATTTTGCGTTTTAGGGATGAGGGAAGTTTACTTCCCTTCACTAATGATTTCAATGGGGGAAGCTCATTGTGATACAAGTTAAGCTGAATAACTTTTTTTTTAATTCAATGACCCCTTATTTTTTTTAATTAGGAGGGTAGAATAACATGTCAGCAATGTATATGCAGATTTTAAAGAGAATCGTATGATTCAATCATATGCTATTGGGGAAAATGCAGAAAATACCCGTTTTCCCATAGACTTCTATAGTGAACAGTAATACATTTCAGTGGTCCCTGAAATAAAAACTAATCCAATGACGTATGGTTTTTTGGAGCTTTTTGGGTTCCCCCAACCATGTTCTTTCCAAATCCAAAGTTTAAAGAAAATTCCATGATTCATTCATTTTTCAAGTAAACACTGGTATTTACCTTTAAGAGTCATTATTAGCCTTCCTGCATAGGTGCACTTCTGATGGTGTTCGTCGTCTCAGGCAGCTAGACTCAATGGTTAACCTGGTTAACTCAATGACTCAGGGGCGGCGGAACAGATAAAATATTGGGGGGGGGGGGGGGGGGGGGCAAACTTTGGGGGGGGGGGGGGCATAGAGGATGAAGTTGCATTACCCTCCAATACTATAATAGAATCGAAATATTTCGCACAAACCCAATACTTTCAACTTTCATCAGGAAACAGGGGCATACTTAATATGCCTATACTATCATACTATTGAATACTTCTTAGAATTTTAATGTGGTACGCTATAACCCGGCTTATCCCAGCCCATAAGGCGTGGGGGTCTGGAGCCCACCCAGGGCCCCAGAAGCCAGAGGTTTTTCCCTTAGACTTCAACTCATTTTAGGCATTTTTTGGAGTGTTGAATCTATTCTCATTGGGATCTAAAGTGTTGTTTTTTATAGTTTTACAATTTTTTTCTTACATGGCTCAGATTTTCAGAAAATGTACAATTTGTCTTTAACAATCCTTTCAAATAACACAAATTTAAGACAATAATGATGTTCAAAATTCAGTTTAACACCACCAACCACATCCTTTAAATCAACTCAATACCAAATATATTCAGATATAACTAGTTTTGACCATTTTTCAGTCTTACATTAGCAGAATTTACTAAATATGTAGATCTGCCAATTGTACATTCTTCTGAAAATCTGACCCACATATATTTTGGTGAGATGCTTTTAGCTACAATTTAAGAATATTATAAACCAAATCTGGTGACTACCATCTATCACCTTCATTTGTGCATTTTTCAAACATTTAAAAAGATATATTAGATCTCTAAGATGTAGGATATGGATTTGGTGATGAATAGGGTGGGGGGGGGGGGCAGGGGAGAATTTTCAGGGGGGCACCTTTTTTGTGCAGACCCTGAGGGGGGGGGGGGGCAAGGGTGAACCAAGGAATGTCACACAAGACTTTAAAGGGGGGGTCATACAATAGACAGTGAGAGGAGAGGAAGAAATAGGAAAGGGAGGGGGCGAGAGGGAATGGGAGGGAGAGGGAGGGGAATGAGAAAGAAGATTGCTATACAGAAATGAAGTTCAGCCAGAGTCATCAAGGACAATACTTTTTTTACTGATTCTCTTAGTTTTTACATAAATGATGTGTAAACTTTCTGACTTTTAATATTCATGATTTATGATTAGTCTTACCACTGTATGCTGTGAGTTATTTTTTTGGCTGATAAAATGTTCACATTGCAACAAAATTATTGGGGGGATAATTATATTGATGAGGGGGGGCCTGGCCGGCCCCCCTCAATATAATTATCGGGGGGTAAGTGCTCCCCTTGCCCCCCCCCCAGTTATGCCGCACTTGCACCAAAGAGATCTCAATTGTAAATAAATCCTTTTGGAAATATCAATTTTGCGACTGTGACTCATTTTCCTGAAACACATCACAATGTATTTATTCAGAGTATTCACAGCAGCAAACCAAAATATAGTGGGGATTAAAATATATAATACTATTGTGAAATATCTCAAAATAAAAACTTGTTTTTAAAAAAATATCATGCCCTCGTCCCTCATCCCTCCCCCTCTCTTCTCTCAACTCTCCCCTCTCGCCTTTCCCCTTTTGAGGGGACAGTTTAGTCACACTAGTTAAAATGTTTCCAGTCCAATTCCTTGCACACCTTTGATACTATGTATGTGATGTGTTACAAGGAAATGAGTAACACAGTTATACTTTTTATTTCCCATATCTTTGATATTTTAGTAAGGTAGTAAGGTGAGAAGAATATTGAAAGAGAGGGAAATAGACAGTGAGAGGAGAGAAAGATATATCCAGAAGTATCAAACCGCCCATATTATGTTTTTTCCTGTGATAAATGAGGTGCTTGTGACTGACGTTTCAGATTGTTGAATGATCCCCCCCCCCCCCACCTCTCCTGCCCCGTCCCCGCACACACCACCGTGTGTGCGGGGAGCACGCTCAATGCTATAAGCCTGGCCTGGGTGCCCTTAGGGCTCCAACGGGGTGGTGCAAATGGCGGTCGGCAGTCCCAACGCATCCCCATAGGATTAGTATAGAAATATCGAAAATCTATTTTACAGCCTAGATTGATTAGTTCTTCGGACAGAACTTGCAGAGGAAGTCATATCGTTGCGATTTCTGTGTAAGGTTGTCAGCTATCGGTATGTTTAATATGAAAACGACGCTGCCAGGTTGAGTTGTGGAATGTACTGAGACATGGCTGTGAAGGCCCGGGGCGACAAAAAGGTTAGAAATATGCCTGCTTGCGCACCGCCTTCTTAAGGCGGTCATTGGTCGCCTCTCGTCTAGAGTATGTGTGGCACCAGGAATCGGAAGGATATCGTCACAACAGGAGAAGTCTTGGGCTATTTACTTTACTAAACATTGAATTATTTGTACATTGACATTGCCCACCATCCCGCCCACCTCCCTCCTATGGCGTCTCCCGACGCCTTCCAAATCGTTTCGTTTCTTAGCTTTAATCATCGCCGATCATGAATGCACATGATACGGCGATTCCCCGCTGCTATGACGTCATTACATGGGCCTCGTTCTGGGTAGGGTTCCGGTGGGGAATCCCCGCGCCTATGACGTCATTACACGAAGCTCACCGAATGTGGCTGAGCGTGAGCCGAGTAATGTCGGCAACGAGGAGAAACAGAGATACATAGGCATAAGCATGTAATGCTGGAACTGCGTAATTATACGAGTAAGACCTTAAATTTTTTGCTGAAATGTCTCTTAAAATCAATAAGCTTGAGACTGGGACAGGTTTGAAGTGTGTGTACATATGGGAACGTAGGGATTTTTGGAAATTATTTGCAGATTTGCGTAATAGGTGCTGGCCAATGAGCTTGGGTCGAATTGCTGAGCTGAGGTTTTTATAGTCTTACTACTGTACGTATGTTGCATAAGCGTCTGTGAGTAACATTCTTTTGCCAATAATTTGTTCACATTTCAACCAAATTATTTTTTTTTGGGGGGGGGGGGGGCTATGCCCCCCCGATATAATTATTGGGGGGGGGGGGGGGGCATGCGCCCCCTTGCCCCCCCCCCGTTTCCGCCGCGCCTGTGACTGGCAGTGCCAGTGTTGCCGATGTGTTGTCTTCATGCTCAAAAATCATAATTCGGGTATCCAATTCAATCACAAATGATAGGAGGACGACAATTCAACTTGGGAAATGGATGATTGGAAGGGGAACATTATTCTGTGCGGCGGAGGGTTACAAGTGAGCGTGAGGGGTGAAGCGGTCGGGAGCTAAATGGACCCAGGCCATCATACAGAGACAGAATCGTCCAGCTGCGGGAGGCCCACTGAAATGAGGTCAGCATTCTTATCTATCAAGCAACGGGTGCCGCCCGTTACAAGTAGGTCTAACTCTCACCTAACGTCAACATGAAATAAGGTCACATTTCACGCCTTCACATCGCGGTGAGTGGAGTTGATTTTGCATGTTGTCCATAACTGTTGTGTTTATAAGTGTTTATTTGCTCTATAATGCACATAGGGCCTATAACCAACACTGACAGGATAAAGATCAAGATGTCATATGTATATATAGCCTATATATATGGTCGATTCCAGAAATGTTAGTGCGATTTTGAGATTTTTGGTAAAAAATAAAAATATTCTTTGATTGTTTCCATACTTAAATGGTAAGTATGGTTTGAGTAAGTAATAACAGGGCATATTGTCTTTGATCCTTGTGTCTTATAGATCTTATAGCCTTGTATGTCGATAGTGATGTATAATTAATGTTATAGGCCTCTAGAGTGAGAGTAGCACCGAAACTCTATGCATATAGCAATAATGACTCAACACTAAAATAATTCTCCTAGTAGCGGTTGGCTAGTTTCACATGAGTTCCAAGCAGAATACAGACTCTCTTGTTTAATTATTGGTTATGGGCCTACATATACCTTTCTGGTTTCTAGGGAGAGGCACTGGGCCTCCCCTTTTACATATATTAATATCATGACATGCAAGTGGCATGGATCCAAGATCCTCGCTCCACCTCTATGCTTTGGCGTGGCACACCTCTTTACCGTATACATTGGAATGATAGCTTTCATCATGACTTTACCCCCCCTTCCAGCGGATGAGAGTTGAATTCGTGAATTCTTAATGCAATAACATGTGACTTCCATTGCTCATACGTTCTGACTTCTCTATAAACTCTCTGTTGTCACGACTATAAATTACACCTTTTTCTATTACATATGATTACATAATATTGTATAACATTACTCAAGTTCATTTGATTTCATAAACATTTATTGCCTAACATTATGCAACATTAATCAATGTCATTAATTACCCATCTCTCTATTATGCATCATTACTCATAATATATGTATGGTAATATCGCACCTACACACAAGGGGGAGCCAGGGGTCAGACTTGTGTGACGTCACCACTGACCCACCCCTTCAGGTCACGGACAGTGAACCAATTAACACCACCTGATTGGTTGCTTTAATGAGGCACCTGCAAGGCGATTGGTCAAGGCCTGTCATTGGTCAATTACTCAAGAGATGTAAATGTGTACCATGTGATTCCTTCCGATTGGAGGAATATGTAATTAATGCACATGCGCAATGGGCTTCATGGTCGACTGACCAGCTGTATAAATTAAGCAGAACAAATGATATTCATTAGTCTAGAAACGGGACTACATGACATGTGTTAAGTTATAAATGTAGGCCTATATCAATTATTGACTTCCGTCAAATCGTAGGATTATTAATATGATGTTCAGAGGTGCCAAACATGGGGTAGTGAAAGTCGGGAGATCTCCCGATTTGGAGTATGTTTGGGCGGGAGGTATGAACGCCGTAGGCGTGAGTAGTATATGCTAGGGGGGTACAGGGGCATGCCCCCCGGAAAATTTAAAAAACTAGGAGTGAAATGCTGCATTTTAGGGTCATTTTCACATAATATTCAATAAATTTGAAAGCATATTGAAAGCATTCATATTTTGCAAAGAAATTTTTCTTTTCAAAATCAAGCTAGGTTATTTGTGCAGCAAAAGACACATGAAAAACTTTTGTATAATAAATAAGTATAGAATAGGATAAACACTTTTGTCAACTGTATTCCAATAATGGACCTTGGAAAAGCCTTGACAAAAAATGTTTGCAATGTTTCTGGGCGGCCAATTACTAGTAAAGTAACTAAATATACTCCATATGAAGGCCTTCAAAATGCAAGGATATATTTAATACAATGTCCTGAAATTTGTTACATGGATTTATAAGACTATAAGTGTTAAACCCTCTAACAATCAGAACATTTCAATAAAGAGATCTTGTGAAAAAAACATTTTGAAAAATATCAATTTTGCGACTTGTGACCCATTCCCCTAACACACATCATATATGTAGGCCTACATGGGCATGGAAAAGACATTATCGTCCTAACTGTCCTTACTGTCACCACAACGGCCATAAAGTGTAACTTGAGTTGGGTTCGTGGCAAAGGGTAAGGCTGGGCTTGAACTTAAATTGTAAAATAAAAGGGTATAGATTCTCTATTTGGATTTGTATATTTATAGGGCATGTTTTTGATAAATATCTAAGCCTAAGATTTCATAATTTGGGCCTTTTGGCGGGAGGTTTTGATGTCAAGTCGGGAGGAATTGCCAATTTGCCTGAAAAATCGGGAGATGTCCCACCAAGTCGGGAGGTTTGGCACCTCTGGATGTTAATCTTTTGACATCTGTCAAACTTGAGAATTATTTATATAAATGATAACCTTTGACCTCCGTCAAAACTGAGAATTATTAAGGACAACTCTTGACTTCCATCAAATCTTACAATTACTAAAACTGATGATGACTCTTGACTTCTGTCAAATTATAACCATTAAAAACATTTCATTGACTTGTGTCAATTAATAATCATTATTGTAGTTGTTAACCCTTGACTTCCATCAAATTATTATTCAAAGCATTTCACAATCATTGATTTCTGTCAATAGGGGAGTTGCATAGCCGCCATTTTGAATCGTGATTCGCATGGAATTATGGGAGTAATGGTACAGTATAAATTCTATAGAAAACATGTTATTTTTAGCTTGGAATATTCATCAGTGGTCCAAGATCAATATCCATGTGTTTTAGATGTTTCTATAACACACGACTTCATCTTTCCCATCATGCATTTGGTTTCTACAGATCATTTATACAAGTTATGATATTGTTGAAAACATTCTTGCAATTTTCTATAAAATTCTTGCTAAATATTTGTATGTCAGACTTGAACTGAATCCGTCCCAGCATGCACTATGACAGACATGCGCAGTAAGACATGCAACTGCCCTATTGAAAATCATTATTATTGATGGCTGTTCATGCCTCTCTGTCAATATAAAAATAACACCTTTACAAGCTTTGTGTGACTTAGATCTGTCAATTAATAATTCTTATTATAGATGTTAACCATTGACTTCTCTCAAGTCGTAATTATTAAAAACATTTCTTAACCATTGACTTCTGTCAGGTCGTAATTACTTTTACAGATGTTAATCCTTGAATTCTGTCAAGTTGTAATTGGTTTATACAAAATCACAAAGTCATCTCCAGAAGAATTACACAAATGACTTCCCAGAAAAGATACTACCCATGACCATATGATAATGACATCATACCAGTTGTTTCGTAACATGAGATTTCCTTTAAAAATATTTCTTTCTAATATTAACATGTGACTTCTGTCAACATAATATTATTATCACGCAATTTAAACATGTGACGTTTAATCAAACACTCTCATACACTAGGAATATGCAACATCCATAAAAAATAATGATAATACCTCATAAGCTTCCATGACTTCTGTCAAAATCTTCATGACTTCTGTCAAAATAATAATAATACTCAACAAATTATTTATGTGGATACATGTGGATATTAAATAAAGGACAATGTTATTGTAATTAAAGTAATATTATTGTTGCTAATTATTCTCATGGACATACTTGTTCAGTGGTACAATTTAACATTCGACTGGCTTGCAATAACGTGGGGCTGGTGGAGGTGGATGTCAAGGTGGAACCGTTAGTGAGGTAAGGTGGTGTTCGGGAGTAGTGCCACTTTGGCTATGGTGTTATGGGGGAGGTTGAACATCTATCCCTGGTCCATCTAGTCCTGTTTCCTTGCTTACTACCCCTACAACTACACAACATCTACTATGGTTGGAGTGGACCTTTCCCCGTGCTCCTGGATGTGGCCTCCTCTTGAGGGTTCTGAGGAGATGTTCACTTTTACATGTCCCCCAAGTGTTGCCAGTATTTGTAGAGAACTTACATTTTCATGTATTTTTCAGAAACAACATTGTAAGGGATGCCTGCTGGGAATTAGGTGATTGGCCTGGGTAGGGGAGTGATGTCATTTATTGATGTATAGTATGGACTGGAGTGGTGATCTGGCCCACTATTCTGGTTACACACATTTTAACTATGATGGGATTGTTGTATTCAAAAACACACAGTAAAAGCAATGCACTTGTCAATTAATGTGCTCCCACGCCATTCAAAGATGGGCTGTCACTCCAAAATTGTATTTCTCTTTGTAAACAAGGTGTCAGATATGGGCCGCTCCCACAACATAGGCTCCAACCTTCTAACTCTCCAATCAGTAACTAATCCCAGGTGTGAAGAGAGAAGCTACATCGGGCTATATAACTGTAAATTTGCCACGACCTGGGTCAATTATTTTTCCAGATACAAGCCTCCAAATCATTGGTGCCTAGTCAATGATTCCATACGAATACATGCATATATGTATGGAGTGTTTTTATCCCATCATATTCCAATTTATTAATAATCCTGATATAAAGATGTAAACTTTTAATACCTTTTCTTGGGAATATATCAGAATCAAGACGGAATAAGAAGGCAGGTATTGAGTTTAATATTTTATTGGCTCGAACTTAGTAATCCGCCCTAGAAGTTCAGATTAAAAAAAACCAAACCACTGGACGTCCACACTCGTTCACTGTTAGATCAGCATTGTCATTGTCTGGCGGGAAGCTTCCTAGCAACCAGTTGTTGTTGTGTAATCAGGTCTCAGTCCGGTCTATTCGATATAGACACATATAATACTATATATTAACAATATGTTTATATAAAGCCCCATAATCGTTTCCAATGAATACACCATTCCATAAAAATACATCAGTTCAAAAATTGTCTGCTGGACTGAATTTTTCTAATTTTTGCTAAAAAAAATCATCTTACAAAAATAGTATAGTTTGGATTCTTTCTCATTAGGCATCGAGTTCAGGACAGCTAAACTATTTTTTAAAGTTGTATCTTGTGACAGATACGACCAACCCTTTGTAATTCCAACAGCAATAAAGAATCTTTTAATTGAATAGTATTGAATTGCCACCTCTGCATATTTTGAGAAATCCAAGTCGGCTACCATAACCAATTCATATCTATAACTCAACTACTCTATTTTCATCATTCACTCCTTTTACTGTTATTTCTCACTCCTCCAGCTCTTTGTCCCCATTCGTACAATCTCACTCAGTACACACACCCAGGCTGGGCCTCAGTACACACACCCAGGCTGGGCCTCAGTACACACACCCAGACTTGGCGTCATACCATGGTCTACTTGTCGTTAATACAAATGTTTATATTACAGAGCAGGTAATTCTCTCACCGATAGAGCCAAGAGTGATGAGACCAGTTCCACCAAGATGGAGCAGCCAGACCCTGCCCCTTAGTTATGTGGACTTCACACAAGATGGACCAGCCAGACCCTCACTCCTCATCTATGTGTACTTCACACAAGATGGACCGTGACCAGCCATCTAAGCCAACTGAAGGGAAATTGTTGCTATATCCTGACTGGAGGTAATACATGTCTGCTTCCATCTTCTGCTACATGATTCAATAGACTCAATAGTAAAGGATTAACACATGAGATGTCTGGGTGAGGCACAGATGTGGTATCCTATAATGTGTATCCTATAGACTCAATAGTAAAGGATTAACACATGAGATGTCTGGGTGAGGCACAGATGTGGTATCCTATAATGTGTATCCTATAGACTCAATAGTAAAGGATTAACACATGAGATGTCTGGGTGAGGGATGGATGTGGTATCCTATAATGTGTATCCTATAGACTCAATAGTAAAGGATTAACACATGTGATGTCTGGGTGAGGCACAGATGTGGTATCCTATAATGTGTATCCTATAGACTCAATAGTAAAGGATTAACACATGAGATGTCTGGGTGAGGCACAGATGTGGTATCCTATAATGTGTATCCTATAGACTCAATAGTAAAGGATTAACACATGTGATGTCTGGGTGAGGCACAGATGTGGTATCCTATAATGTGTATACTATAGACTCAATAGTAAAGGAATGTGGGCTCATTATAAGATGCACATCTCTTAGTCTTGCAAATAAAGAATTTATTATTATTTTCATTAAATCTCTCTCACACTGGTCAAATATTGCTGTCTAATAGATCCTTTCTCTTGTGGCAACATAATATTCCAAGATAAAAAACCAAACTGAATGGCTTGTTTCTGTATAAGACATTATACAAATATTTTACAAAACTGTGTAAACTGTTCCATTGGTGTAGACAATGCTATCAGTGAAAGCTTTTAATTTAGACATTTATATCAAAATATATTTTATATTCTATATCTGCATCAGCTTTGCCAACTATTTATTGAATTGACTGAACAAAACATCAGCACAGTCTATATCTCCATCTTATTCTGTTCAGATCTGGCCGTCATTGTGTGCAGGTGCCCGGCACACAGGTACATGTAGACATACCATATAGCTATAGGGATATCACCATCAGGGAGGTCGGCCCTGCACATGTGACGGAGGACCCAGCAGCTGCTGTACCTGGCTGGAGACAACTCCTGAGGGAGCTGGTGGAGGAGGGCAGGAAAACGGTAGATAAGGTATGGCTTGGGTTTTACCCAGTAACAGAGGGCAGGAAGAAGAAGCCAATGGAGGGCAGGGAGAGGGAATATAAGGCATGGCTTTACTTTTACCCAGTAACCAGAGGTTCAGTGGATGCGCTCCTCCTGGCTGTCCATGATGAGGCTGAGGCACTACAGAGACACTTGGACTATATCTATATCCATCCTGTAGAAAGTCTTCCTGGTGACAAAGTCTTATCACATATACTGGAGAACAGTAGACACATTGAGTTGGAGGCCAACATTCGTCCTACAAATGGAGCCACTGTCCATCTTATACCCTATAATGGGGATATTAGAATAAGGTGAGTTACTCATGTCCTTTGAAATATCACATGTATTTAGGTTAAAGTTTGACTCTTTTTATTGGTTTGATTGATTGTGTTTTTTACTATATCAACCTATTGATTAGACATGGGTTACATCCAAAATATGAGTACAATAATGAGAACTATCACTTTGTGAAACTTTGTCTTAAAAAAAAAAGTGCTTGCTTTATGCATCAGAAACATGTTGTCAAATTATCTATATACAGTTATTATCTATAATACTAGAATGCTGGGTTGATTTCTATCATTCATACCTGCTTTATTCAGCCCCTCTATTATATCAGATGGGTGTAGGTGCTATTATAGGTACGCATGTATAATTAAAACCTATTTGGATAGTATACTCCCCCTTCTTTTATCTTGGATAGTATCCCCCCTACTATTCTAGATATGCAAGCCCACACATGTGTGCTTGGACGCGTGGGTCACACCCACACTCACATAGAGAATAAACAGTTAACATCAAGAAGCCGCTGTGTCCACTTGCTTTTTCCCTTACATTATATACAATAATAATAATACAATAACATAGGGAAAACGTTAGCTACCACTTTTCTGGTACATTTCAGGGCTGGCACCTTTAATTTGCCGACCACAGCACCACCCTTAGAAAAAGTTCCAGGATTAATTTAAAAACTACTTGAAACTTAACTTAAAAAATGAACTGCTCAGTGTGGGTAGGATATTTAAGTTGATAATGACTCTCCCATAAACAATTCAGCGATTCAACATTTCTGCAGATTTTGTGTGTGAGGTGCCGTGTTTTATGTGCTCCTTTATACTGTCTTTTGAGGGCTAGCAATACAATTTCGATTCACTTCTTTCATGAATATTATTATATGCGCATGCTATATGAAGGGTGCTATAAGTGGGGTGCTATAAAAACATTCATATAGGATGCTTCTTATATGAATGTAGTTGTCTAAAAATAGCTCTGTTTATATGCTTCGCAGAGCTTTGGCTTCCCACTGAAGCATGTAAACAAACCCCCGCGATCGGTAATCCACCCGTGATTCTGGTACTTTAATTATAGAAATATATAATAAAACCCACATCATTAGATAGAACATTAAATTCCCTATCAAATGATATAGGTTTTATTATTGTAGCCCATGAAATGGCCGCAATATGAACGTTTTAATTCAACACTGTAAATACTGCATGATCACAGCGCACCGTTGAAGCCTACTAACGGGGATCTCAGCGGGACTCTCAGCAGGGATTTCTGAGACTTGTTTTCAGACATTTTTTCAGTAATATCTAATGATATATGATGAAATTTTATGCACATATAATAAATATAGAATGGAACTTGCCTGCAATAATTCTGCACTTGATTTGTCCACATAAGCACTCTGCCTATGGCATTGTGCTTATGTGGACGAATCTCATCCAATGAATTTTGCCGCCCCAATGTAGGCATCCCATGATTTGAACAAATGAAAAGTGCCATTACAAGAAATGTTGGTGTGGACCAAGGAAAGAACGGTTTCCCTTGATATACAAATTTCACTCGAACTACACTTGTTAATTGAACTACATATAGGGGTAGAAAAGCATTTGGATTGGATTGGATTTGAAAACGTTTATTTTCAACCATGGTCGCAATAAGGGGGCATGTCTCCGACAAAGGGATGTTTGCCAGCCCTCTTTTATATCTTACATAATGCTTAGCTGCAGCAAGTCACACAGTTGACTAATTAATTTAAATTAAATTAAGTTAAATGCATGGATAACAATATCACCACAATGTTATCTTATAACATCAAACAATATTTGGTAACGCTTTATCTACTCTCTGACTGACAGTATCTTTACTCATATTTCAATGACAACTGAATGTTAATGTTTCTTTCTGAATTTCAACATCTTGGCAATGTATTTTGAGTATAAATAGCGTATCTTTTACTTTGCGGGAGTGTAAATTGCTTGCAATTGGTACATGATTCATATGAAATTCCGGTGGTAGGATGCAGAGTTGTGTTTTCTATCGTAGATTGAGTGCCAATGTACAAAGAACAGGCTAAAAACTGGAACCTATATAAGGTTTCTAAGGGCTTGTACGTTTTGGTGGGGGAAACCTTGAAAAAGGCCATTCTTTCCTTATCAGTATTTTCTATATTTACGAAAAAGGCACTTGATAAATTTCATGAAGAAAATATTGTACATGAGTCCACTGTACATGAATCCAAACTTGTGTTGTGGTTTTATTTATTTCAGTTTTTGAGAATTTTAATGAAATCCAGCTAAAATTGTAATAATTCTTGATGTGATTCTTATGATGTTTACCTCTTGGTCTTTTTTCTACATTTCTACATTCTGGTTCAGTTACAGTCACAATACAATAGAGGCAATTGAACTACCAATAAGTACAGAACATGAGTTTCGCAGACTGCAGGCAATGCCAGGGTGGGAGAACGTACACCTCAACAAGCTTACTCTCCATGAACAACCATATGCTGGAGTAACAACACTTATAGACCTAATGCAGTTCATCAGTAATCAAGCTAAAAGCAAGATTGAACAGATCAGTATATGGAAGGCAAGCTCTATGCTACATGATGAGTTCCTCACCTCATTACCACACACTCTCTCCTCTATCATACATGGCACCAACAGGTTGTACATCCATGGTCTGAAGGTGCATGCTAGCAGTGTCCTGACATTTGTCAGACAACTGCAGCATAGGTTCACTGTGGAAAGAGTCTCTGATAGAGAAGCCTGTCTGACCCTTGTGGAGGCTGGGAGTAGCAGGGGAACCCAGCAACACCAGATGGTGCTAGAGATGTTCTTTCCAAAAATATGGTTCAGTGATGAATCAGAAAAACAAGAACTTCAGTCTCTGTCTGCTAATATTGGACTGTTTGGTGATGCTCAGCAGATCCAGGCCGATGAGGCAGCACACAGGCGACATGGTGAAGGGAAGGAGGACAGAGCTGCAGGCAAGCAGGATGAGACATGGGACTCTGGTGTTGGCTCCTCCATCTACACTTCAACCAGTGAGGCAGAGTCATGCAGTGATTGGGAGCAGGACAGAGCTGCAGGCAACCTGGATGAGAAGTGGTACTGTGGTGTTGGCTCCCCCATCTACACTTCAACCATTAAGGCAGAGCCACATAGTGAGTGGGAGGAGGACAGAGTTGCAGGCAACCTGGATGAGACGTTAGATAGACGTTAGTTTCTTTCTTAATCAATTTTGAAAAACTTTCCAACTTGACTTTAATAGCAAAGCATAATTTAGTACTTGTGACATTTCCTATCTTAATGTTTGGTTTTGTGATTTGAGGAAGTGCATGCACAAAAACATTTTCTTAACCTTAATTTAAAACAGACCTCCAAGGAATTCAATAATTAGTATATATGACCATCATCCAAATATGGTCTTTTGTATCTTAGGTAATTATATATTGGTTCTCCCAGGAGAGTTTTTCTTGCTTCATCTCTCATACAGCCACAGATCCTACTTTTTATTCTTTTAACTTGTTTACCTAGGGTCTTTGTCTAAAGATAGTTCAGTAATATTTCAATGGAAACTTATTTACAATTCAGCATCAGTCCCTCCAGAGATCCTCTACCGCAGAGAGCTCTCCTATCCCCTGCAAGTGAACCCAGGACAAGACTTCACGCTGGAGGTACAGGTCAGAGGACAAGATACCCCCAGAGTCACCTGGTATCACAATGGTGAGGATGTTGCCAAGTTCTCCAACATTGAGATGAGTGACCAAGATGGAGCGTACAAGCTGCACATCTCCAACTTTCAGCCAGACAACGCTGGGGAATACTGTGTGAAGGCTGAGAATGATGCAGGCTACTTCAAGGCATACTTCCAAGTCTCAGTAGACAGTGAGTAATGTTTGCAATACTCCAAGTATCCACAGGCCTATGTGGGTGTTATTTCATGTCCTGTTGGCCGAATATAGATCACCCATGTAGAGTAATTCATATTTAACACCCCAATGTACATCAATATCCACTGCTACAGCTAGTTATTTAGTTATTCAGTTAGTTAGTTAGTTAGTTAGTTAGTTAGTTAGTTAGTTGCAAATGTTTCTTCATTGACTAATATACTCATTGACTGTTTTAATTAAATAGGATATACTATTAAAATGTCTTGACATATCAATGTTTTTAGCTAATGTTCTCCAGACCTACCAACATCCATTGCCTAATCAAACCTTTCATCACACAACACAATGTAATATAATTGATAGGAAATTCAGCCATTCATGTGTGCCATCCAGACGTTTTTGCTGCAAAACTGGTGGAAGGAAAGGAATTGGTTTTGAAGCATCCCCGGTCAGACATTAAATTAAGAATTCCAGCTGATGCAACTCCAGATGGATCTCAGGGTTTTGTGCAAGGCATTGTGCACACTGACCTAAATGGATTCACCAAGTTTCTACAAGATGAAGAGTTCTTCATTTCACCCATAGTTGAATATAACTGTGATGTAGCTCCATTTGACAAGCCTGTTCACATCTCCATTCCTCACTGCTTGGTTGAGAGAGAGGGCTTAGAAGATTGTGTTAATGTGTATCGCTTAGCTGCAAATGGGCAAATAGAGGTAGTATTGTTTTCCTGATTTATATCTGCATTTTACTAATAATGTGGTTGTTCTGTGGATAGACATAGACTTCAAATATTCTAATGTTATTCTTCAAGTGACATGTCATAACACATCATGAAAATTATATTCATCCTGACAAATGTCTCTAATAGGCATATTCTATAATTAAATGAAACTTTTTTCACATAGCTTGTGGGTAAGGATTCAAATGCAGAGATGTATTTCACAGTCATTGGGAGCACCATAGGAGTCACCACACCTAAGTTTTCAAAATTCATGTGCAGTTCCCACGGTCAGGATTGTCCAAAAAAAATCATCCATAGGTTGTGTCAACAGCCCCAGAGTCGTAACTCGGACCACACCATTTTAATTTCACCACGCCTGCTGATTGGATGTGCCACTTTGAAAGAGTTTGACAATGAAGTTAGTATTCTTGCATAATTTCTTATTCGGGATTAAAGGATTAAGGCACAGCTTGTCATTGGTGCTGTTAGCTTTGGAAGGTCCTAACACCCAAGTGCACAAACCACTGTCTTGGAGTGAATTAATCTTTCCATCCCTCCTAAACAATTGATTAAGCTATGAATTACATGTCCACATCTGTACATCATGCTCTGTTTTTATCTGTTCCACTAATTGGCTTCAATGAATGACTTCCTTCAAAGTTTCCTTAGTGGCTTTACCGTCAGAATCTTATGTGTCATTGTGACCAATGCACTGAAGAAGCGCATCTAAGGCTACCTACATACCCTTTGTACTTTGTTATATTCATGTTATATCATGCCTTGCACATTTTGGTTTCAGTAGAAGATTCAGTGTCCATATGGCATATGGCATGGTGGCTGAACAGATTCCATGTTCAACTTCTACCTTTTTTGAAATCAATACCTTCATCAAAAATGATTTTGTGATAACAGTTTCCTTTAACAAACTTAACTTTCAAAATTTCTACAATGCCACATAAATGGAAATGTACTAAATATAGAACAGACATAATAATTATGAAAGCTGACTCTATCTAAGTATTTAACCTGTATTCATGGACTAAACCTATGTCAACAGGTGTACCTTAATATGGCCCTATGTTCTATATTATGTTCAACTACTTATATCATAGCCAACTGGGCCTGGACAATGGATATGGACAGACTATCCATGCTATGTTGAGGGTTTCCATAAGTGTCGTGGAATAACAACAACCGTTAAAGTTGCTGAAGATGACTGGAAGTTTTTGATGGATGGCTCCTACAGGCCAGGACCCTATATCAAGGTATTTATTTACATAACTTGGTACAAAACTAAAACTCTACGTTCAAATATCCTGATAATTGTTAATCATGTTTTGTGTAGATAGTTACAGGGTTTTAAAAGTAATGTGCAATAATGTGCATTACCATCTCTCACTAATAATATAAGAATGTATCTTTGGGAATTCACATAAATGTAAATTTAAATTCTAACTACACACTGATTTTTGAATAAATAACTACACAATCATTGTATTATATCTTTTCCCATGTTATACATTATTTATAGGGATACCAGGAAGATCTCAGCATATAAAATACATTGAGAGGGACCATTCTGTTTCAGTATCACATTATAACAGAAATGTATATGGTTATTGAATAAAAGTTATATAATACCAATGGACAAAGTTTGCAATTTCTGAAATTGCAAATTTATCTTCATCAATACTGACAATGATGGCAGATCAGGCACTTCATGCACCATTATTGTATTGTAGAAGACACTTATGTCACCTCGGATACAAAAGGAGCTGCCTCTTATGATGGGCCTTGGTAATGCTACACTGAACTCTACCACAACTGATAAATTGTCCTGCAGTGTGAACCTTTCTTTTGAGTTTGGCCAGTTAAAGTCAATTGATGAAGAATTCCAGATTGTTCACATCTTCCCTGGTAATTATTCACCATCATGCACTTTGTTAGTTTTAATATATATCCTGAGAAGCAAAATCTTTTTTATTTACTGTGGGGCAACAATGTCAATTTATTCAGTGGCATCTATTAACTAGTGGCATCCTTCAAAATAGTTAGTCATAGTTCTTGCATTCCTGTATGAAGGCTTCAAAATCATCCCAACTCTGTACAGAGTTGGGATAAACTAAATGCGAGCTTATAATTATATTTCTCAAAAATATGTTTATTATTGTATTGACACCTAAACTCTTTTACTTGAATATTGTTACTAAAGTGCCGACCATGACACACCAAAATTCTTTCTTTATGTTAAGAAAGTTTGATAGACTTGGAGCAGTCCCACAGACTGTCACACCTAGTACCAATCTTTGTGTATTCCTTCTTTATATTGAATGAATGTCTTAGGGGGTCACTGTTTTAGGGTTAGTGTTTTATCAGTTGATGCTGTCTTTGCTGTTACTCCTTAACCATTACCGTTCTAACCATCTAAACATTATCTTCAGTACAGGGACTTGGAAAACAGCAACTACAGCCACCTCAGACTGATGCCAGCATGCAAGCAGCTGGTGGAGCTCCTCAAGGGTATGTAGGTCTTTTCAACTACTTAATGCCTGCCTTACAGCACTATATTCATGTATAGATTGGTGTAAAAAGAGTCATAAAGATCATAAGCACTATTCAATCATCACTGTGTATTCAACTTAATATAAACAAAAAATATTCAAACTTTCTGTATTAAAGTAGCATCATATCTAATCCTAATGCACTGTAAATGTAACTATGTACCAAAGATAAAGTACCTGGGAAATTGCCTGGAAGTACTTTAGCGTAACATCCTTATTGCAAATAAAGAATAATCATTTCTATACTGCAATGTGTCTAATATGAACATAGATTGAATGTAAAATTTGTGTTTTATATACAGCAGCGCGGGCGGGAAACTAGAATGTTTAAACCTTGCACCATTAAGCCGGTTAAATGAACTCAGTAAATACCTGAAAGACATCCGCCCTATTCTGATAGACAACATACAAATGACAACACGGTTGCTGGCCTACCTGATGAAGTATGACGTCATTGATTTTGCATCAAAGCAACAAATTCAGGTCAGTTTTGCCCAAAGTTTGAAATTAACTTATTAACTGAATTAAAGGACTGACCGAGGCATAGAAATTGGCCAATTAAGGGCCATGTAAGTTGACTAACATTCCATACTCCTTATACCTTAAAAACTCCAGCAATTATAAAGGTGTAATATTTGTCTTATTGAAGTGCCACCGTTGCAGACAACCTCACAATTGTTATCGATGATATCTTGTCAATTCTGCTGAACCCAAATAGCCAGATAGCGTGCACATGTAACACCAGTGGCGCTGTAGGCTGCAATATCTCCCAGTAGGCTGAGACGGAAGCTACCGCCTCCCGTGCTCGCGGCCGCCGCCACCCACGAAAACGGTGATAACACCAGCAAAAAATGTAAAGATGGTCACAGGACTAATAAATATGAAAAGAGTATATTCTCAGCTATCCATAGGTATATAATTTTACGTATTTGAAATAGTAGAGCCCGAGCAATGACTGAAGATGAGTAACCATGTTTAGGCCTACTCTGTTTTTTAGGTTGCGGGAGCCATAACCAGAAGCTCCTGCCTTAGCAAAGCTAGAAATGATAGGTGGCGTGACGGTCGGATAATGTATTTTCGCGCTATCAAGGATAGGGAGAATTTCACAAAAAAACATCATTAAAGGAAAAAACTCCACCTCCCCTCTTATGGACTAACATTCCTGTTCTTTGGTTACAGACGATGGAAACCAGTTGTGATGTATTTCCTATTAGAGTACTAAATGTACTGAAAACCTACTAGACTGCATGTCTCATGATTTCCTGTGTTGCAGACAATAGGCAATGATCAGGACAAGACAGACAGACTTCTAGATGGGCTAAAGACAAAGAAACAGTTCCAGGGACTCTTCAGGTCTCTGATTGAGGCCAAACAAGGATTCATCTTAAGCAGCATAGGACTGAACCAACAGGAACTTGACCAGATCATGGCAGGTTTTCAAGGTAAAATAAGTGGTTATATTTGTCTTTCTATTCTTATGTATTTCTTTATTACTTTACTGAGAATTCAATGCTGAAAATCTCAAGCATTACAAATATTTCAACCAACTCAGTGAAATCATATAAAAAATGTCCTGTATGTTTTTAACCTAATCAGACAATTCATTACATAGCTTTTGACAATATTTCGAGGAATTGAATGAGTGACTAAATTGTAACACATTTTATTCATACAGAGCCTGTGGGAGCCAGTATGCCTGCTATAGCAGATTCTCTCAGGTAAAGTTTCTCATGTTTATACAAAATACCTGAACACACAACATTTGAAGTACAATACGTTCCCTATGTTTTTCAAGTCTTCCCTTGGTACAGACAGAGTTGTTCAAGCAGTGAACCATACCCCTTCCGGCAATGACTTGCCGTTAATAATTTGATCTTCACAATTGAAATGAAGTAAATAATGTTAACTGCACACAATTCAGAATGTTTAGTTATCTACTTACACTCTCTGATAATAATGATGACGAGAAGCATCTCTAGTCAATAAAATGTTCATCATTCTATATAGTTGTGCTTTTAGTGTATACCTTGAATATCTTGGAGTCTAGTATTCTGGGTGCCACCATCTAGAGTATTGAGTTTTCTTAATTGTTCTGTTACTGGTTTTATGGCCAACGCGGCCAGCTTGGAAGAGATAGGATACCCTTGAAAATATGTAGTTTATCAAGATTGGGTCTCAAAGGTGGCTTATTTATGATTCTTCAAGATTGTTTGTATTGTAGTGAACCCCACTAGTCACCGGACCAACTGTGGTGGATTTCTACAGGTGATTCTAAGTTAATGGTGACACTAGATATCCAGCCCGCGATAACCGTTGTGCTATTACTAGACAACCTAGGTTTGGTATTCTTGACTAAGGGAATGTAAAACTTGACAACGATCTCTGTTTCCGTAGCTTTATTTCCCCCTCAGCACTTTTGACAGAAGGTGCAAGGTCAGACAATGACGGTCAAGTATCCCGGGATAGTCTGTACATAAACAATGTGTGTACATACACATGATCAACATACACAATGTACATGAAGAAGTGATACAGGAGATATTCAATAGATCAACACTTGGTAACATCATACTCATTCTGGTGTAATAGAATAGTTGAGTAATAACCAGTAAATAGGGTAAAGCTTGACATTTGTTATACAGTAAAAACTGAAAAGACCTGAAAGGCTTGAAAGGCTAAGCAAGACTTGCTACAACCTTGACCTATATAAAGGCCGACCCAGGCCGACCTCCTTCGATAAAGATGCCAAGCCACTAACACTGACACTGATGCCAAATTACTTCTATACTGGATAGAAATATCTAATGATAATATCAATTTAATTTGTGTATAATTACTTAAAGGACTATACCATAAATGTAAGATATATACAGAAAACATGAAAATGATAAAATATAGAGCATAGAGAATAAAAATAGATGTAATAATAAAGTCTAGTTAAAAGCATGAAAATCTAAATGAGCCACAATTTAGCTTTGATTAAAAAATGGTTTGACAATAGAGATTTCAAGAGCTAAGAGGCTGCTTATAAATTATCAGTATTATGGTGGATGGGAACTTTGAGAAGAGGAGAGGAAGCTCTGGATGACCACAAGATGAGATACAGCTCAGCTGTTTGTTGCCTTGAGGGTGAGGAGAAGGATGATGCTCCTTTTCAACCATCAAGAATGTTTGAACTATTGGGATCATTATATCCATTCAGCTTGAAATATGACCAGGAAATGAATGTTGATAATGTGTTTTAAATATTTACAGGCTCCCTCTACCCAGCAGCACCACATTAGCACTAAATCCAGACCTCACATTGTTGAACAGTATACCTGATTTCACTAGAAAACTGAATGATAGCCGGCCCATTCTCATGGAAAATATAAGAATGTCAACGCGCCTGCTTGCACTCATGATGAAGCATGAGGTCATCGATAGGACCTTGAAGCAGCAAATTGAAGTAAGTATTGAATCAGTGCAGATAATAGCTACAAACACAATGGAGAACAATAACATCTTACTCTTCTACTGATTTCATATTTGAGGTCAAACTTTTAAACCTTTTGTTAATTGTTGATAATACAAAGGCTTACCGTATAACCTCCAGTAATAGCCGGGGGCGGCTATTGAGTCAAACCCCCTTTTACCCCGGCGTTTATTAGAATCCCGGAGCCTATTAACAAGTATACAGGATATCTTGACAGTCATATATTAGGTAGATAATCTATTATATATAAATTTGTCTTATATTACTGTAACTGTTGACTTCAAGCGTTTTACATTAAGCATATTATTAATCCCCCAGCAACTCCAATTATGAACATTGGTCATTAATACAAAAACAGTTTTGTCAGAACTTAGATTTTTAAACTCATTTCTATAATTATATGCTTATGACTTAACCTAACTGCTATTCATAATGAATATTCAGTATAATAATAACTTTCTTATTCTTTAGCATCTAAATTGGGAGGGTAGTAAATAGGTGTGACATACAACAATGCATTTAACTTCCCTACTCATCAAGCTGGCATATGAATGATCTTTTAAGCTCTTGTAGCTACTACCCCAAAATAGTCCTGCAAATCCAACATAGGATTATGAAACTATGTGAAAAACACTACTTGATAATGTATTAGATTGATATAATGGCTAAACATTTACTGTTGATGCAGGCACATAAAGAGGCGTGAAGTATGATGACACACATTTCCCCAGGTTTCCCCTCTAGCTAACAGAAAAATATTGAACTTTAAAATGGCTAGAAAACATTGGCAAGTACTTAAGCTCAATATTCATACAAAGAACGAATGGGCAAAATGTTAATCTTAAATTTTTTTAATTATCTTTTATCATTAGAGCTTGAATATATTACACCATTCTCTAATCCCAAAAGAATTAGAGAATGTTTCTGTCACATTACTCTTCATTAAAGCCAAGTTCCCGGTTTAACACTAAATCAGGAGATAAACTTGTCACCACAGGGAGTCAAATGACTATTCCCATCCCCATAAGGACTACCACATACACACCCAGCCCCTATTCGAATCCCGGCGACTATTAACAAATATCACTGATACCCGCGGTAATTAGATCCCCGGCCATTATTCGAATCCCGGCTATTACTGGAGGTTATACGGTACATTGACAATTAATTTCACCTAAACGCATTATGTTAGAGTACAATATCCTCTCACATTCTCCCTTATTGCAGAGCATCAGCCCTGAACAAGACCAGACAAATAAACTTGTTGATGGACTGAGGACTGTAAAGCACTTCCAGGGACTACTGATGGCCCTAATAGAAGATGATCAAGGCTTTATCTTAAACAACATTGGAATAGACGTTGATCGTTTCCAGCAGTACATACAGACCAGAACTGGGACAAACTGCTTAACTTGATCCACTTGGATCTAAAATGTAGAGTGACAGATAGTGAATATGTTATACCTTGATCTGTGTGTCATAAGTATGTCTACCCATACTAACTAGATTTTAATCTTTCATAAAAGATTCACAGAACGGACTTTCTATACAACATGTTTTCAATTTAATAATGGTTTACCTGATATTTCTTTGCTAAAAAAATAGAATAGGCCTGTTAAGAAAGTAAAACCTGTAAACTCTCAATTCAATTCAATTCAATATATTCTTTATTTGTACCTAAATATGTTGTACAAATAGGAGCCATGTTTCAGAAAAGAAATCCTGGTCTTCCAGCATGGTCCTTGACTACTGGGGTGGATAATTTTTAGATAATGTCTGTAAAGGCCAGAAAGTTATTTGTTACTACACAGAATGTCTACGCTAAATATATTTGTTGTTACATCAAATGTCTATATAGAATATCTAAACTACTTGGACATGGTATATAAGCATTGTTGAGTAAACATGAAATAAAAAGAAACAGTCATGGCAATGTAACTGAAAATGAATATAGGTTATATAATGTATATAGATATAATAAAGGTATGATATAGATTTGTCGCTCCCTGGCAGGGCAAAATTGGCATATGTCGCTACAAATGACATAATGAATAATCATAACAGCAACATACAGTCATATAAAAACACAAGCATAACATATTTGATATTATGAAGCAAAAGATATACCTTCAAACGTAAAACACAAATACATAAATCATAAAGTGTGAAATAATAAAAAAAACACAAAAAAAACCACATAGCACTGCATTGCACGATCGCAGTTATTACAAAATTATTTTTCTTAATTTATTACAAAGTTGATTAAAGTAACTAAATTTCATGTAAATTCTCAGTGATGTAGTTAAGGAAAGTTTTCCGGTCCTCTATTTGTTGAGCCCCAATTCCCAGTTCATTCCAGTACTTTACTGATTTGTAGGTAAAAGAATTTAATATTTTAGTAAATTTTGGTTGTATTAGTTTTAAATTTCTACGGCCTTTTATGTGGCTTCTAGTTGTCAAATTTCTTTTGTCTAGATTCTTTTCATTTGATGCCAGATAATGGCTGAGGTTTAAAATATTTTTTTGCCTTCTTTTGTTTAAATGGAGGAGGTTCATATCAAGATGTTCTTGGTCTACATTAGATCTCTTATTTTTATTGAAAATAATACGTAGAGCTGAATTCTGTAATGATTGGAGCTTACCTAATATATTCTTTGGACCAAACTCTGCCTTTGAATAAGATGAATAAAGCAAATAAATAAGATATAAAGTGAACTAAAATAGAAACTCAAATTCACCTATTATTTATCAATACCTATGTTATTCACTGTTTACAAAAGAAAGTTTAAAATCAGGTAAAAAATCCCATCCTATGACTTGAACACCATCGTTTTTCAATGTATCAGTCATTTGTAGCTAATAATTGGATATGAGTTCAAAATAATTATTCAGGGCATTGTCAATCAATTTCTTGCAGGTTCATTTAATGCCTTAAAGCTTTAAAATAGAACTGTTAAATGTTAAGTTATAGAAATATTCTCAGCAAATAGTCCCTATAGTATATCACAAGTCCATTTCTAATCATAATTATTGAGAAGCTTTTTCAAGATTTAGGAGAAACACTGAGCCGAAACAAATGGGACAGTCATGTTGCATATGAAATGAAACAGTTGTAAACAACAATATCTGCACAACTAATGCTCATCATATATAAATTTGCAGATTTTGGGTGAAGTGTATCATAATTAATGTGTAATATGTATTAAGATATATCCCAGTCTTAATCTATTTATAATGTCTCTATATGGGAGATCGGAGAGGTTGAACAAATTGTGCGACTTACATGGTAACTATACTTCAGCAGATGAATAGATTCCCTATGGGCATTTGAGTGCAATCATTGCACTCACTATTGCGTTCACATAGCGCAATGATTGTGCAATGTGACCGCAATGGGTGTAACCACTTATTGCGCTATGTGAACGCAATAGCCATAGCGCAATGATAGCGCAATGTGACTGCAATAGAACGGGCTTTTTTTGCACTCAGAAATCTATTTTTAGCGCAGCGGGAGCGTCGTGGGCCAGGCTTCAGGGGGGGACGGGGGTGGTCAATTTCGCGGGGGGGGACGGGGATGGTCAATTTCGCGGGGGTGAAAACGGAAAATATTAGCTTTAATTATGGTTCGTTTTTATACAATATAATATTGCAATTACTGTACTGTACTGTACTATGCTGTATGAAAAAAAGATTATTTTCGGCGAAATTGAAGCAAGACAATGGTTATATTGTATACAGTTTATTCATTTATTTGCATATCACATCAATGTTAAAAAGAGGTTATTCCCTATGCAGGTAATACTGCTTGATTTCAGCACCAGCTTTGGACAACATACATTTGTCAAGACGCATAAACAATAATGACACACAACCTTGGGTAATAAATACAATAATATAAACTTGATAACATTGAGCCAAACCCTGTAACCTTGTACAATATACCATATTTATACATAAATTCTGCATGAAATTAAAAGATATTCCAGTCGTTGATAGCAGAAATCATGCAACCTTGGATAATAAATACAATATTAATATAAACTCCATAATATTGAGAAGAACACCTTAACCTTGTGCAATATACCATATTTATACATAACAACATCATGGAATTTAAAGTATTCCAGTCGTTAATAGCAGAAATTCACTGCATCATAGGCATTTGAGCAAAATGAGTACCGTTTTAGTGCATTATGCTGATTTTGAGAGCCATCAGGGCACTCCCATATAACTATAAAGTTTACATATAGTTCTGATTCATTCAATGCTCTACACTCAAAAAGGCTGGTGAGAACCTTGTTATTAGAAGAGCAAGGATCATTTATTTCTACCTATAATATTGAAATATGCTAATGTCTGGGCCTTATTCAATGAAAACAAAATCATTATTGTTGGTCAGCAACATGGCAGCCTGAATGCATTGAAAATAAATACAAATACAAATTCAATCACAATCACATATCACATATCAGAACTCCATCGGAGTTCACTACTACCAGCTAAACAGACCAATATTTAATAGTATCTAACCATTTTGAAACGTGAAGGAAACATATCCTTGTCGTACCTATAACCAATCTATATAACCCCCGTTTGGCTGTAAAACCGTGAGGTGAGGGAGTGAGAGGGATGAGGATTGAAGGGGAGGGTCAAGATAATGGGGTGAGGTAGTGAGTAGGGGAGGGGAGGGTCTAGGTGGAGTGAGGGGGTGAGTAGGGTCGAGATGGGGTGAGGTAATTATATGGATGAGGAGAGCAGTGTGGTGGGGGGGGGGGGGGCAAGATGGGGTGAAAGGGTGAGTAAAGGAGAAGAGGGTCGAGATGGAGTAAGGGGGTGAGTAGGGTCGAGATCATGGGGTGAGGGAATGAGAGGGGTGAGGAGAGAAGGGGAGGGGCAAGATGGGGTGAGGGGGTGAGTACAGGAGAGGAGGGTCAAGATGGGGTGAGGGGGTGAGGAGAGAAGGGGAGGGGCAAGATGGGGTGAGGGGGTGAGTACAGGAGAGGAGGGTCGAGATGGGGTGAGGGGGTGAGTACAGGAGAGGAGGGTCGAGATGGGGTGAAGGGTGAGTACAGGAGAGGAGGGTCGAGATGGGGTGAAGGGTGAGTACAGGAGAGGAGGGTCGAGATGGGGTGAGGGGGTGAGTACAGGAGAGGAGGGTCGAGATGGGGTGAGGGGGTGAGTACAGGAGAGGAGGGTCGAGATGGGGTGAGGGGTGAGTACAGGAGAGGAGGGTCGAGATGGGGTGAAGGGTGAGTACAGGAGAGGAGGGTCGAGATGGGGTGAGGGGGTGAGTACAGGAGAGGAGGGTCGAGATGGGGTGAAGGGTGAGTACAGGAGAGGAGGGTCGAGATGGGGTGAGGGGGTGAGTACAGGAGAGGAGGGTCGAGATGGGGTGAGGGGTGAGTACAGGAGAGGAGGGTCGAGATGGGGTGAAGGGTGAGTACAGGAGAGGAGGGTCGAGATGGGGTGAGGGGGTGAGTACAGGAGAGTAGGGTCGAGATGGGGTGAGGGGGTGAGTACAGGAGAGGAGGGTCGAGATGGGGTGAGTACAGGAGAGGAGGGTCGAGATGGGGTGAGGGGGTGAGTACAGGAGAGGAGGGTCGAGATGGGGTGAGGGGGTGAGTACAGGAGAGGAGGGTCGAGATGGGGTGAGGGGTGAGTACAGGAGAGGAGGGTCGAGATGGGGTGAAGGGTGAGTACAGGAGAGGAGGGTCGAGATGGGGTGAGGGGGTGAGTACAGGAGAGGAGGGTCGAGATGGGGTGAGGGGGTGAGTACAGGAGAGGAGGGTCGAGATGGGGTGAGGGGGTGAGTACAGGAGAGGAGGGTTGAGATGGATTAAGGGGGTGAGTAGGGTCGAGATCATGGGGTGAGGGAATGAGAGGGGTGAGGAGAGAAGGGGAGGGGCAAGATGGGGTGAGGGGTGAGTACAGGAGGGGCGGGTTGAGATGGGGTGAGGGGTGATTAGAGGAGGGGAGGGTCGTCTCGAGATGGGGTGAGGGGTGAGTACACTATATAATCATGTTTTTATATACAGTTCCATTTGCATTTTGCACCAATAGTATAGATTGAAAAGGACAACCATGATCATCCTGATTACAGTGAAACATTCTTTCTAGGGGCACAGTCACGATCATAGTCTACTGCAAACTGTTAATTCTGGAATTCCTGGCCTGTTTGGCCTGGTAGTTTAACTTGGATCCAGCAGCCCGCAGGTTGTGGCAAATAGCAATGGGTATCACTGCATCAATGTCCTTCTTTTCATTTGCCCTGGTGGTCTTGACTGCCTCTGTAATATGATGAAAGAGGAAAAATGTTAATCAAATTGAATATTTTCTACACTAATTGTTACACATATATATTGTAAACTTATTTGTACCAATATTTGTTTATATTAATTTGATAATTATTCAACTTGTCACTCATATTATATCATATAATTGATATATTACAGATCTTACATGGTTAGTTTATTTGCAAATGTAAGGAATTATATATGGTCAATGGGGGCAATGGGTGATTCCAGAAGCCATTTTTACAAACTTCTCAAAATTTGTCAGACTTTTGTGCTTTGATAAAAAGGGTATTTAGGGAATCTAACCTGAAAATCGCTACTGAATTGGATGAATATTTCTCTCTCAGCATCAATTTGAATGTTAACCCTATTTTTCTTGGGTGCCTACGTCAGGGTAAAATTTGTTGATTTAAGAACTAAAACTGTGAAGAATTACTGCCATTTAAGAATGAGATTTTACCATTATACCCGTTCGGACATATTGGATGACGTCTTAATGAGTGTTGAGAGGGTCTGTAATGTGTATAGATGTGAAAAAGTTAAAAGAAAATGCCCGATGTAGGCACCCCACCCCGACATAGGCACCCCTTCGCCAATGTAGGCAGCCCACCCCTGACGTAGGCACCCCTCCCAATCATTCACATAAACTGCTGGAAAATATTTAGTTATTTGTCTATAAATTTTGAAGTCATCACATTGAGAATCATATGTTTTTTATCAGGGCTAAATAGAGCATAGAAAGTCTACTTGCTAGCATCATGGGCCTACATTAAGACGGGTACCTACGTCAGGGGGTGCCTACATCAGGAGGGGGCTGCCTACGTCAGGGTAAGGGTTTCTGAACATTTTGGCCAATATTTTCCCCTTACATTGCTCATTATGGTCAGAATTTGAAGTCATTAATAGTACGCATTGCTCAATAAACACTAAATGTTTGACAGATGAATAGTAGCAGAATAATTAGATAAATTGTACCCCAACGTAGGCACATGCAGATTTTAGCCAAATTCATTTTCTATCAAAAAAATTTTGCCTACCATGAAAACTTAAAGAGGGAGTCACACAAGTATGGTTTTATTCCTTCATGAATATTATTAGCTTAATATCCATATCATAATAACCCTTGTTGGGGGGTAAATTTATATCTTTTTTTACAGACTTTACTGGCCCGACGTAGGCACCCTGTGATTTTAGCCATATTTTTTTTACCCCAAAAATGGCAATAAGCCATTCTGCTTGTATCAAGATGAGAAAGGATTGAGAGGGAAACAGAAGTCAATCTAATAAGATGGGACGAGAGGGAGTGTATAATTTTATATTAATAGTTCATAATGTAGACCTACATAGCCCCCGCCCCTACACACACAAAATATGTAGACCTACTACCAATTTACGGAACTGTGTGGCACTAATGAAACTGGCATCAATGAAATACCTTGGCTTGATCGCACCACCCTCTGCCTCCCCTTAATTAATATATAACTCTCTGGGGAAGGACGGGAAGAATAACACAAAATCAAATTAAAACAGAATCAAATTAAATTCCTTAGACTTACATGCCATTATTCTGCAACCTGGCCCAGCCTGTACTTGTAGGCCTACTGACTGCACGTCTTCTGTGTATTGTCATCTCGTTATTTCTCAAACTGTCTCCGTCTATGGTTCTTCAGCAATCATCTAATTAAAACAAAAGTTACCTAGAAGAGTAAGAATCATTTATTTCTACCTATAATATTGAAATATGCTAATGTCTGGGCCTTATTCAAATGAACCATTGATGCGTAGAAGATCCTGACATCAGATGCCAAGGCCAAATAAAGAATAATTTCGACCAAATTTCAATTTTAAAATAGCCTAAATCTCATTAAAATCAAAATATTATGTAATATCTCCGAATTATCTAGTTAAACACAACCTTTGTCTAACCTAAGGAAACCATTGTGAAAGATATAGAACCCCCGTTTGGCTGTAAAACAGTAACAATTTTCATGGAAATCGTGAAAAATCCAAATTCTCGTCCGTCATAGGAATTGAATTGGCATCGCCATAACGGGTCTAAAATCCCTAAATATTGTAATAATTTTAAAATCTTGTCGTCTATATAACATAATCATATTCCTAGATGAAATAAATAGTGAAAGAATTTCGAAAATTGTTGAAGTTTAAGCGTTATTCAGCGCGGCGAATTCCAGATTGGACAGATCTCGCCAAGGCAGCCCATCTGCCATATGTAATAATAATGTTCTTGAGGTTTGTCTAATAAAATCAGTTCAACGTGTGAGAGTATGGGGATAGCTTTTGCACAAACAGACTAATATGTAATCTATTCGGATTAATATTAACCAATAATTATGTGGAAGATAAATATCAATATCAAATAATATGGGGATCGATCAAGGAACAATATAAGAAAAGTCTCACAAATAAATCCAGTTGATGACAGTAGTACAAGAGCCTGTATAGCCCGAATGCAAAATCCTAGGTTACCCATTGAGTAGTCTGTTGGATACTATATATAACAGCAAAGTGTGGCTGGCTGTAGAGGTGGGTCTGGGTAGCTGCTGTTCCAGTCATTTCTCCCGTTCTATTCTCTCTCTCTCTCTCTACCCTCTCTATATGTACCAGACTCGCTCTCATCAATTATTACCGAACTTTCTGGTTGGGAACCCCTTTTGCACCCGGGTTAAAGGCTTTGTCTTAGCTTTATTTCAGTATATCAAACAAAGGTAACAGAGAAATGTTATGGAATATTATGGAAAACTCTATAACCAATAATAAAGAATATTGTGAATGTTAAATGTTAGCATGGCGGTGAGAAGTCATGAGAAAGTGTCATATAAATCAGGTATTTTTATTGTATTACTTTAACACATACCTTCAAGTTGCATGTAGCATAGCAGGTGCGTTGTGGAATGATATAAAACTTTTTGCTTTATGATGAAACCATCCTCAGACATCATGAATCATATTGTTCTATAGCGCCAAAGTTCCTGAAATGATAAGAAAGTAAACTTTATTATAATGGGTTTTTTTTAACATGGCAAGTACATACACAACATGAGTAATTCTCCCAAACGGGCAGCATTTGAATTCAGGGGGCCATTTTTTTTAGAAAAAAAAAAATTCGTTGAATCTCTACAATCGTTGGTTTACATATAGCAAGGAATATCAGCATAATGCAGGTGAAGTTTGGGAAGGCTGGGGCCAATATTTCGATTCCTACACCTATGATACAAATACCCTTATTTCCTTATTATTTTGCCTTATTTCGGCCTCATTAAACCCGATTAATCAAATGATTTAGAGTTAGAATTAGATATATTACTCACTAATTCATCTAGCAAAATTAAATGAGAAATCAAAGCTAGAGAATGGATGTTGGATGGTAAACGAGAGCCTGGTTCTAACCAGAAGTTTAACGTGATTTTGTAAAAATATCCATTTAATTACTATAAAATAACTGTGGCCGACGGCAGACATGACTGGCGGAAAATGTGAACGGCGGACAAGTTGTGCTACCTTATCGAATGGCAAAGGGACCGCTCCTCCTCCCACCAAACTTTATTCAATAAAACACCTTGGTCGTGCCATCTGCTACCTCCTGATAATCAATATAATACTTTGGGTAAAATTTGTCAATACTAAATATTGAGGTCACCTTCTTGATGGAATAGAAGCATTGCATAAGACTTACATGTCACCAGAAACCAAGCAGTTCAAGTTCCAGTACCCACAGTCGTAGCCGTAGGTCTATTTTCATATCGTCAATTTCACCACCTGGTTTTGTTTGCAGGACTGTGTAGGCTACCGTACAGCTCCCCCAGCGATCTCCTAATCAAAACAAAACACATACATCATTGTGCATACATAAATAGCTCAGAATAGCTCGAATAGCTATCCAGACTGTAGATCTATATAGACCTGTCTGTTTTACACTCTAAATTCATATCAAAGCAGGTTGGTCCCGGGAGGTTGGTTCAGAGGTGAAGATCACCGATTGGGCCCGAGGCCGCCATTTTGAAATTCTTTAAAATCAAAATGCCGGTAATTTTCTTCAAATGCGGCATATAAGACTTCAGTAAATCACGTATGAAAATACTGTACAGTATCTAGTGTATTACGGGTACAATTACAATGTAGTATTTGGTCTGTAGGGGTAATAATCAATGTGTTTTCACACAAGAAAATCTTACCTAAAGCCTAGCGTAGCCAACATGTAAAATTCCTCACACGCCAGCTGATGGAGGTCAAGTAGGTCAGGTCACATGACGTCACTGTTAGTTCCTGTACAAATCGTTGCATGTCGCATTTATCATATAGGGCTGCTTAGCAGGCATTGAGTCCCCGAATATCGAGAAGTGAAGTTGTTTGGACAAAAGAGATAGAGTAGGACGGCATTTGTTATTTGTTATATTTATGGACTTGATCATCTATTAGACATTAAAACAGAACCTATAAGGAAGCTCTTTCATTGTGGTGGGCTAATTAGTGTCATAGTGAGCGGGTAGGCCTACATCATGTTATCATATGAAATGGGAATTTAAATTCAAAGATTTAATTTTAAAAATCGTTTTTAATAATTTATTTCAGGATGAGAGCTTAAGTACATCAATGTTATCAGGTTTCACAAAACAGCTCCTTCTGTCACCATTACGGTGGTCTGCCCCTGAGACATCAGCTGACTTATTTATTTTAATTAGGCCTAGGGCCTACATGTATCTAGATAGGGCCTATTTATAACGCTGGTATGGACATAAATCCTAAGACAAAATTGAATTATTGATTATAACTTCGGTAGGCCTATATTATGGTAAGCACACAAACACATTTACAGTAAGCACACTAACAATAATATGTATAGCGTATTTCACACTGAACATGGATCGATTTCTTTAGTTCCTGGGTGGCTATGCCAATTCCCCTATTCAGTGGGTGGCGTTGACGTTGATCAAATTACGTCAGCCACAGAAGTTTGACATCTTTTTGCCGACTGGCCGTCTTTTGGGAACACATAGCGAGTGTGACATGTTTCACAGATGTTATATGCATGTTATATCGCAGAAATATATCTATAGCCGCCGCCGCCGCCGCCGCTGCCGAGGAGGCATGTTTGACGTCTTATAATATAAAAAATATTCAATATATCTGGCTGGAAAAAATTGGAGATGCTCTAGGTAATGGTTTCTGTGGTTCATTTCAATATTATATGTCTTCTGTGATTATTCCAGATTTTACGATGGTGCGAGAATGCAACATTAGTCAATTTTAACATGTTTTTTATTAAGGTTTTTCGATTTTTCCACTCCTTTTGCTGAATGGTTTCAAAGTATATTGTTTCCGGCTTAGATTTTTCCTGGAGAACATTTTGGTCCAAAGAGATCTTCCAATTGTTGTATCTTTACTCGCAAAACTCATGAAGCTATCAACATGTGAAAATCGTACCCCAGGCAATGAAAAAGCCTACTTTATTTATTTTTGTAATATTTTCAAACTTTGAGTGTTCATTAAATTCCAAGAATGATCCGATTTGAAAAAGGAAAACAGTTCTGTTATTGTCTTGATTTTATCCTTTGAGTAAACTCAGTTTAAAGCTATTTGGAGTTGTTTGATTTGTTTATGCATGATACCTACTAAAAAGATATGGACGGCGAAAATTTAGATTTTTCAAAATTTCCGACGAAAATGTTGCCTATTTTACGGCGCAAGGGGGTCATATATCTTTCAAAAACGCAAATTCTAACGATTTAGACAATAAATGGTCACTTCATTACTGCAATAGATATGCAATGACCATTGCGCAATGGTAGCGCAATAGAAATACACTGGCATTGCAGTCAGAATTCTTGTATAAAAAAATCGGCAATAATTTAATGGGAAAAGATCCTTTAGTTATCTAAATAATAAATGTAACTTGATGATTGTTGTAGAATGTAATATAGCAAAGGAATAAGATACTGCAATGCCAGTGCAATAGAATTACACTCCTATTGCACTCAACTAGAGACTTGACTGCAATAGGAGTGTAATTCTATTGCACTGGCATTGCATTGCACTCCATTGCACTCCATTGCACTCGTATTGCAGTCGCCATTGCACTCCATTGCACTCCATTGCACTCAGTGCCCATAGGGTTTGTGGATGACAAGGAGTGGAAAAGACTGGGAATGTCCATTCCAAAGTGGCTGTGAATGCTGAAGTTATGTATCTACTGCATATGTGATGTGTTTCAGGAAAATGAGTCATGAGTCGCAAAAAATAGATTTTGAGATATCATTATATTTGAATAGATGAGATCAAGCCGATTCCAATGATAGTAAACAGTCTAATAATCTAATAAGTATTTCTAGATTTTAAGTTTGATATTTTCGTTTTTGAAAAAAAAAGTTTCCAATATTTCTCGGGGTCAATAAACAGTACAGTAACTAAATGTAGTCCATATGAGGACCTTTAAAATGAAAGAATATATTACATAGATTGTCCTGAAATTTAATACATTGATTGATATAGCTATAAGTGATAAACCCTAGAAAAATTATAACTTTCCAATAATGTGATCTTGTCAAAAAAACACTTTGAAAAATATCAATTTTGCGACTTATGACTCATTTTCCTAAAACACATCACATATAGGAGTGCATGCAAGATATAGAGTGACTCTGATGAGGGTCATACCTAGTGTAGATACCACTTGTTCTATAAATTTACTAGATCTATGTCCCTCTTTGCAAGATCAGATATTATGCACAAACTGAGAAGAAATACATGGGTCAAAGAAAACACCATTTAAACCATTGTTTCAATGTCCATTCAATCACTCCTGCCTCCATACAATGCATATTTGTTTAAAGATGTTATTTATACTGGGAGACTAGGTTCTCCTAAGGGTTTTCACCCACCCCAGTTTGTTTGGTACACAGCACAAACTCAATTCTTATATATAATATAAACAATGGTTGTACAAGCAATAGTAACAATATTATTACTATTAATAGTGGTTAGTAGCCACTCAGATCTAGATATTGTGTGGTCTTCAACAACATGGCTGAACCATATCCCAAGAAGGACAAAACCTGTTCCTGGCTAATAAGACCACAAAATACATATCATCTATGACAACTGCAAAAGTTTCTTATGCAGAGGGGGAAACAATTCCAAACTATCCAAATACCATGCAGTCTATATACATAGATGAATATACTCAGATGTATCTTCATCAATATGGAAGAAACAAAGATCGAAGGTAATTGGTGGGGAAGTGGAACATCAGATTCTTAAATAATGAGGGTATTGAACTCAAATTAATAGGAGGCAGCTGCTTAATTTTACATGTGGTAGAGGCAGCCAGACTAGGTTCAACTGTGGGAGTAATTGTGTGTCCAGATCTGTACTTTGAAGATGGGGAAATATCAAGATATCACTAGATACTATCCAATTCCAGTCCAGTCCTTAATATTATATTATAACCATCACATAGGAGACAACTAAAACAGTGGCAAGGTCAGTTGATGCAATATATGGCATTATCAACTGGAACAGACATTTGCCAACAAAGCTTGATGCCAAAGGGCATCAACAAGGCTCAACCAAAGATGCCTTCCCCATAAAAGACAGCCAAAGATGCCTTCCCCATAAAAGACAGCTTTAAGCTTAATCCTCTTAGAGCCACATTACAAATATGGATGATATGGTGACAAGCAACTGTACCTATGCATTAATAATTGAGGCTTACCTGTTTCAGGATCAATTAAGCTGAAACTTCAGTTTTATTTAATGACTTGATTGGCAAATGCAAAAGGGGAGTTTTTGATGTACCACATGTATTTGTCAGGTACTTTATCAACAATGCAAAGCTGCATGAAAACACTAAGAGAAGCAATATAGATATTTTTTAAAAATACCCTAGATGTTCGGACATTGGGTGCAGATCTATAGACTTGAAGAAAGTAATATCAGCTATACAACCAACCATTTTTTGTAAAATGATGAAATAACATAATTTGATATGATTAAACGGATACAAACATAGTTTTCGAAATGGTACCTGTTTTTCTCTTCAATAGAAAAATCAGAATGAAGAAACTCATGTTCATAAAAAAAATATTCATAATCTATGGTTGAATCAATAAATCACTGTCAACAAATAAATGACCGATTTGTTAGCAGTTGCCAATCATTTCCCTCAATATCTTTTACCCCAATATATTCATATACTAGATATTACTCATAGGAAGAATCTACCTTTTTAGAGTCCAATCACATATCTTTTGTAAAGAATTAACAGTTAAATCTTTAACTCATGGTGTTACAGTTCCAGGATGAGAAGTTTTTTGCAAGATTTTTAGCATTCCTTGGTAAAAAAAAATACCCCCCCCACCCCACTTAAGAAGGACACAAACATATTTTTCTTCAAATGGTACATATCTTTGCTCATCAATAGAGACATTATGAGGAACAAACTCATGTTCATAGACTCAAAACCCAATAAACCAGCCAACAACTGATAAATGACCGATTATTGAATTTTTCAATTCATTTCATGCAATACCTTGTTTATGTACTTTATATTACTCATATTCAGAATCTAAATATTGTCCCACATTGTTAACAGTTCTATCCTAATTTTTAAGTAAAAAAATAGGAGGTAAATGTTAAACTTATAGATTTAAAATTACATGAATTTAAGATTTTTGGAAAATTTTCATCATTTTGGGGTAAAAATGATGAAAAACACCCATTAATTATTATCAAAAATGGTACAAATCTTTATTTTTTTAAATGACACATATGTTGGCTCTCCAATAGATGAATCAGAGTAAAGAAATTCATGTCCATAGTTTCGTAATCTTAAGGCCCAATAAACCAGTCTTCAACCGACAAATGACCGATCAATTGGATTTTTCAATTTATTTCATTCAATACCTTATTTATGTACCTTATATTACTCATAGGAAGAATCTAAAGGTTTTCCCACATTGCCAACAGTTCTATTCTATTTTGTAAGTAATGAAATGGCAGGTAAATGTGACTTAAATGGAGGACTTATGGTGTTAAAGTTACAGGGTAAAAGGACTTTTCTCTGATTTTTGTTGTTGTTGTTGTAACTTTTATTTGTCTATCATTTACAAAAGCGACACTATCGGCGGGAACTAAACTCCCTGCCTAGGGAGGATTTAAAGCCCTACCGTAATAATATCAAATATTGATTTTTAGCATTTTTTTGTGTAAAAAATGATGAAAAATGGATAATAATAATAAACAAAAGGGTACAAATCTATATTTTCCCTAATGATACATATGTTTACTTTTCAAAAGTGAAATCAGAATGAAAAGAATTGTTTTAAATTATTTACTGTGAATTTGTTATTAAAAAAACTTTATTTTGGGATGTTTTCAGCTTTGATCTACTTTTTCTCGGCCCGCACCAAAATTCGCAAATGTCATCAGGCACATTCTGATTTTACACATTCCAAGGATAAATTTGATGTATGGCATGTCTTGTTACCCTTTGGGTATGGGTAACTTCTAAAATAAAGACTTTTTGAACCTCTTGCTGCTCTACTACGCCTACTGGAAGGCAATTTAAGATGTTTGGGCCGCCTGAGGGAGCAATTACTCATCGCCATATCCGCATTACTAGTTGTATACTTCTATTAATTCCATCGCATCATTGTTATGATCATTCTTACCTACATGCTCCTCTATGATCCAGTAAAAGTCAGAGAACTAATATTAGACTTTATCTGTGTTTTTATTCTCCTCCTCAAGTCAATCCAAGGATCATTACACTTTTTAGCTGTTTTTTATATCTCCCCAATTATACCAATATGACAATTAGGGGTTGCAACTGTAAGTCATACTGTAAGTTTTTCAATATAATAAATGTTGGTATTACATGCGAGTAATATGTCTTATTGTCTTCATGCTATACTTTGAATGATTTTTAACCATCACTTTGTCATTACCAGTTGTTCTCGATAGTATGGTTAGTATCACCGCCTGTCATGCGGGAGACCGGGGTTCAACTCCCCGTCGGGGAGGAATGTTTTTTCAAGTTCTAACCAAATCCATAGGATCCAGTATATAGTGAACATGTAGGTAGGACCTCTAAACCCTCTAGATATTTTCTCGTTTTTCCATCCTTTTCTAGGTACTTTTTGGCACAGAACGGCTTACAATTATGACAGAAATTTTGGGCGACTTCTGTTTTTTTTTGTTTTTTTTTAATTCTTTCAGGTCGATCGGTATCATATGTAGGCCTTCAGTTACAGAAAAGCGCCAAGGATGATCTCAGATGTTGCCAGTTGGAGGTATATATTACCGTTGACAGTTATACAAGACTTTGAAATCATAAAAAAGGGGTCGTATTTGGCATCAGATTTTCCGCGTTTTGCCACAAAAAGCCTGGGGGGGGGGGGGGGGGGGGGTAAAATACCTTTCAAAGGCCGGAACAAAAAGGCATACACTTTTGACCCCTGAGTGTGTGTGTGGGGGGGGGGGGGGGGGGCGGGGTATTTGGAGGACCCGCGGGAATCCTTTCCTATGATGACTTCACTTGTTATCGCTCAACGGCGGCCGTTTTTTCTCGTCGGATTTTCCTTCAAATTCATGTATGAACAAATACCAGCAGCAGCATATTGATGAATTTCGTTTCATAAATATTGAGATATATTAAAAGTAGTAACTTTTTATAATTTTTCCAATGAAACTTAATGTACTGAACCAAATCATGTCTATAAGATATTGTTCATGTTTCTAAAATTGATGTTTGTACGATTGAAACGTATCACAGAATTTGAAATATCCACTAAATAAGGTTTGTTAAAAAAAACCATGACAGCAGCAAAATTATTGATAACGTCAGTCCTTTAGTTAAAGTACTGAGTATTAAAAGGTGGTTCGAAATCTTAGTCGTAATATCCTTAATCTACACGGACCATTTGAAACCCTGTGTTCATCAATGTCCCACACCATTTGATGCTCCTGAAATCTGTTTCGTTTGCTTTAGTTAACTCCACTTGAAGCGAACTTCAATTCAATTCAATAACTCTTTTATTGCAATAGATGTTATTTACATTGAGGTGGTCCAGCATTCTAAATAGACAGGTGTCTAGGTAGGTCTTCCGCTGGGTGCCTGAAACTTAGAGAGAATGAAGCACACCAGCTATAGAGATAAACAGTTGTTGCCCGAGATGCTGGGTGATCAAAATTGAAGAATGATTTATTTCCTTGAAATGTGAAATCGGCGATTCAGTATTTATAAGTATTCAGACTATTGCCTGTTGAACCCTAAAAAGTATTTACTAATTCATAATGTTATGTAAGTCAGATTTTCAGAAAATGTACAATTCAACTTCCCCAATCTTTTCATCTCAGACGAAAATAAAGTTCAAAATCCAGTTCAACCTAACCAAACAGATTGTTAGAATCAATGCAATGCCGAATATACTTGAATGTACCTAGTATTGGCCAAATTGCAGCCTAATTTAACATAACTTAATGTGTACAGCTGCCAAATGTACATTTTCTGAAAATCTGACCCATGTATGAACAATTATTCAATATGAGAATTGCCTTAGATTTAATGTTGTAGTTCAGAATTATGCATTAGGTCGTTGATTTTGCCAGGTTCTCCTCTTTTAATGGTATAAATGATGCAGAATATAACAATATTTAATGTAATGAGGGTTATATTTCGTTGGTAATTGTCACATAAATCGGTACGTATTGCAAAATAAAAAAAAAGAATGAAGGAGCCTTAAAAAGACAAGACGGAACGCAAACTGTCCTATGCACCCAAGCACCGTGTTATACAATATTTTATTGAGTCATTATGCCATTTCAGTACACAATATAATAGAATAGAATAATCTTTTATTTGTTCATAGCAAAGGAGTGATACTAAAATGGAATTGTACTAGCCACACAGGTTTCTAAAAGGAAATCACAATTCAAGATTGTCTTTGGCTTCTAAATGTAGTGCGTAGAAGGGTCAGATTTTCCGAAAATATACAATTCACCTTCACCAGTCCCCTCAAATAACCCAAATTTCAGACAAAAATAAAGTTCAAAACACAGTTCAACCTAGCCAAACAGATTGCTAGAATCAATGCAATGCCGAATATACTCGAATTTACCTAGTATTGACCAAATTGCAGCCCACTTTAACAGAAATTACTGAATGTGTACAGCTGCCAATTGTACATTTTCTGAAAATCTGACCCATAATCATCTTACAGTGATCTTGAAACATAACAACATTTGATTGCTTCAAACATTGTACAGTGGAACCTCGCATAAAGACCACCTCTCTATAGAGACCACCCCTCTACTAAGACCAGTTTCTCTCAGTCCAGAATTGCTTTTCTCTTATTAGATTAGCCCCTCTAAGGAGACCACCTCGCTATTAGGACCAGTTTCACACAGTCTCAAGGGTGGTCTCAGTAGAGAGGTTCCACTATACATAATTATCACTTTAACCATGGAAGAACCTTCATTCTATTTGTAACAATTGATGATTTAAAATAAATACACCTCTATAAGGACACAAAAATAAAACATTTCAATCATTGTCTATTAAAGGTAGTCTGCGGACTAGAAACATCATTTAATCCTGACTTTGGTCTCTTCAAACACTCACAATAATCGGAATTCTATTTCCTCTATTAACCCCTATATGTGATGTGTTTCAGGGAAATGAGTCATAAGTCGCAAAAATGATATTTTTCAAAGTGTTTATTTTATAAGATCACTTTATTGGAATGTTCTGATTTTTGGGGAGTTTATCACCTATAGTTACGTCAGTCGATGTATCAAATTTCAGAACAATTTATTAAATATATTCTCTCGTTTTAAAGGTCCTTGTAAGGAGTATATTTAGTTACTTTACTGGTTATTGCCCCCCAGAAATATTGCAAACTTTTCTTTTCAAAAATAAAAATATCAAACTTAAAATCTGGAAATATTTATTATATTACTAGACTGTTTACTATCATTGGAATTGACTCGGTCTCATCTTTTCAAATATAATGATATCTCAAAATCCAATTTTTGTGACTTATGACTCATTTCCCTGAAACACATCAGATATAACAACTTCTCAATACAATTCTTTCACATAAAAAAAAGGGAAAGGCCTCAAAAAGAAATTTTACTCCATCAAAAAATAAGAAACATCATTCTACAGTTGAATGTTTCATGTGGACTGGCGAATTTAGTATTAACATACACAGATACATAGCCTTTTTGAGTTAACAGACAACATAAATGCCAACCCTTTGGTAGGCTCCATATCATATATCCCAATTATTGCCATGGTTACTTGGTTAGTTGTTTTCATGAGAAAGCACATTATACACATAGAGTATGAAGTCTTTGACACTATACTAGACAAAGCTGACAGAATATTGAGTGATATACTAGAACTTGTTTTATACTAGTCCATCATAAGAGTCGAAAAATCAGTCAGTCAGTTGTAAACTTCGAAAAGTCAGTCACTGTCTGTACAAAATCGCTCCCACAAATGCAGCTAGGAGCCTGAGCAACAAGTTTATATACCCGACGGGGTGGCGCCTACTGGTGGAAAAAGTAAGAAGCAACTAAATTGAATGTAATATTTTGACGCTAGATGGCCTCGCTGTAATTTCGCACGCTCTTGGAGGCGCGACCACAACTGTTGAAGATTTTTGTATATTTCTTGCTTGCCTTGTCTTAATATTTATGTTTTGCACATTTCTCGACAACATGTCTTAGTATTGTATGTAGCCCAGATGGCAGGTATCTGAATACAAGTTTTAAAACAAACAAAAAAGTCAGTCAGTCGTAAAAGTTGAAAAGTCAGTCTGTCATAAAAGCCAGTCAGTCAGTCGTAAAAGTCAGTTGTAAAAACTACAAGTCAGTTGAAAAAGTCAAAGTCAAAGTCGCAAGTCAGTCGTGAAAGTCAAATTATTGTTAAAGTCAAACTCAGTCATGAAAGTCAGTTGTAAAAGTCAAACTCAAAAGTTGCATAAAAGTTGAAAGTTCCACTGTAATTCATGAATGCCAAACCTTGATTTACCCAAGGGTAGTAGTGTTAGATTATAACTTGAAATAGTTTGTGCTTTTTCTCAACTATAACTGCCATGTATACTACATATGAGAAAATACATTATACACATGGAGTAGAAAGTCTTGGATACTATACTAGACAACACTAACAGAATATTGACTGATATACTAGACCTTGTTCTATACTACACAGTCAACATGAATAAAGCAGTCTAGGCTCAAAGTAGGGAGAGTCCCTTCAAACTGAGGGAAAGCCACTCACTCCAAACCACAAAATGCCATTATTATCCCATTATAGGGCGACTCCACTGGAGAGAAAAACTGCGCCGACAAATGTTGTTGTTGCCAACTAATTTGTGGCAACAAATATCCATACAGAAACAACAGTTCCCAGAGAATGTGGCAACACATCTGACACTCCTCCATTTGCGTTTTCATTGCAAACATGAAATGAACTGTTGTTAGTGGGCAACAACAAAGGTTGTCGGCGCCGTTTTTCTCTCCAGTGGAGTCGCCCTATTAGAACTGCAAAATGCCACACATAGACACATAGGAATGGTTATACATCATATATTTTAAAGAAAATTTGGGAGTATTTATTATTATGTCAATTTCAAGTGCACACTATATTGGTGATATTTATAATTAATGCACAAAATGCAATTTGTGGAATAGGTACACGATATAAAAATGTCTACTACCATGCATAAAGTGCTGAACATAACTATAGAGGCCATACACACGTGCCAAAAATGCTAAGCAAGTTGTGTAAAGGATATAACAGGCTTGTAATGAGAACTCCCATTACAAGTAAAAGTACCCTCATGGATAAATGTGATGTATTCCAGGAAAATGAGTCATAAGTCGCAAAATTGATATTTGTCAAAGTTTTTTTTCACAAGATCTCTTCGTTGAAATCTTCTGATTTTTAGAGGGTTTAGCACTCATAGTCATATAAACCCAAGTAATAAATTTTGGGACATTGTATTAAATATATCTTTGCGTTTTGAAGGCCTTCATATGGAGTATATTTAGTTACTTTACTGGTAATGACTCATCCAGAAACATTGCAAACTTTTTTTTTCAAAAATAAGAATATCAAACATAAAATATAGAAATACTTATTAGGTGTCCTACTGTTTACTATCATTGGAATCAGTTTGACCTCCCCTTTTCAAATATAATGATATCTTAAAATCAATATTTTCCGACTTATGACTCATTTTCCTCAAACGGATCACAAATGTATAAATCATATACTAGAGTGCGAGTTTGTGTTTGGTGTGTAAATACAAGGCATGTAATATTTGGTTGCATTATACTAGATTCCCATTCACCCTCATCTGGGTCAGATTTTCAGAAAATGTACAATTCAATTTCGCCAATCTTCTCAAATAACCCAAATTTCAGACAAAAATAAAGTTCAAAATACAGCTCAACCTAACCAAACAGGTTGCTAAAAGCAATGCAATGCCAAATATAGTCGGATTTTTCTAGTATTGACCAAATTGCAGCCTAATTTTGCAGAGTTTACTAAATGTGTACAGCTGCCAATTGTACATTTTCTGAAAATCTGACCCATCTACAGACTGCTTGTACTTTAATTAGAGACCTTCCACACTGGCACCATTTTGAATCCCTCTGATAGCCGAAAGTGTCCCTGTTTATTATGGAAAGCGGGACCCATACATATAAACATAAAAACTTGGCTGAAAGCCGAGAATAAAAACAAAATAAAAACCGCCGAAAATCTTTGCAGAGATATAGTTTTCGCTAAAGTCTATTGGGATGTTTTAAACTATTGACCGAGATTCGGGTTTGGGTCTCGCTTTCTGCAGTATGTATGTACAAAGTCCGGATGTTGTGATAATGCAATAAAAAAGCCAACATCTTTCGTGAAAACATTGGAGTCCTGCATACCTATATGTGATGTGTTTTAGCAAAATGAGTCACAAGTCGCAAATTATATATTTTACAAAGTGATTTATATACAGGATGTCTTTGTGGGAATGTTTTCATTTTTAGAGTGCTTAACCCTGCTTGCAGCATGAATACATTTACCAAATTTTAAGATAGTGTATTTGATATATCCTTGCATTTTTAAGGTCATCTTATAGAGTATATTAAGCTACCTTATCAGTAATTGTCCACCCAACAATATTGCAAACTTTTTTTTTCAAAAATAAAAATATCAAACTTAAAATATAGAAATATTTATAAGATGTCCTCATATTTACTATCATTAGAATCGGCTTGATCTCATCTTTTCAAATATGATGATATCTCAAAATCCATTTTTTGCGACTTATGACTCATTTTCCTAAAACACATCACATATATATTACACTAATTATGTAATTGAATTTTTGCTTATTTGTTTTCATACCAAGGGCGAGGAGGAAATATGCCATCGGACAGGAATATCTATATATAAAATAGGAAATATCCAACACCATGCTTTGTGGAAAATCCATTTCCTTTTCTAAGATATTCTCTCACATTATCAAGAGCACTTACGGATGTTTCAATATCCTAATTGCACACATAATCATAGTATCTGCCTCTATTATCTGTCAATACAGTTGATACAAAATGGCGGCTATGGGGAATCCCCTACTGCTTCCTCATTATGAATAACCACCAAGTAACCATGGGTAGCGATGGCCCTCAATGGCTGACCTATCCAAAGGTTTAAAAGACTTAAATTTAAAAGACATCTCTATAAAACTTTCTCTGCCTACTTCAATGATTGTATAACATAGATTTTATCACCTCATACTTTTCATGTTTATATGTATATAAAATGAACATAGAATCTCTGTACAAATCAATTTGCATCTTGGCCCGACAGAACTAACCCCGAAAAGGGGAGTCGGCAACCAAGTCGAAATAAAATCCTTAAAAAAAAAAAAAACTTAGCTGGAATTAAATCATTGAAGGAATACTTTAATCTAAATGAAAAATTCCTATAAAACCTTTTGTCCAATAGAAAGAATTCCTGTCCTTATGGGGCGACTCCACCAGAGGGAAAAACGGCGCAGACAAATGTTGTGTGTTTTAGGAAAATGATTCATAAGTCGCAAAAAATGGATTTTGAGATATCATTATATTTGAAGAGATGAGATCAAGCTGATTCCAATGGTAGTAAACAGTCTAATAATCTGATAAATATTTCTATATTTTATGTTTGATATTTTCGTTTTTGAAAAAAAAGTTTCCAATATTTCTGGGGGTCAATGAACAGTAAATTAACTAAATGTAGTCCATATGAGGACCTTTAAAATGAAAGCATATATTTCATAAATTGTCCTGAGATTTAATACATCGATTGACATAACTATAAGTGACAAACTCTCGAAAAATCAGAACATTCCAATAATGGAATCTTGTGAAAAAACACTTTGAAAAATATCAATTTTGCGACTTATGACTACATTTTTATGAAACACATCACAATTAGTTGCAACAAATATCCTTACAGAAACAACAGTTCCCAGAGAATGTGGCAACACATCTGACACTCCTCCATTTGCGTTTTTATTGCAAACATGAGATGAATTGTTGTTAGTGGGCAACAAGAAGATTTGTCGTCGCCGTTTTTCTTCTAGTGGAGTTCCGCTATTATACACCTAGAATTCCACACACGAGAAGTAAAGAGAGAAGCACAAAGTCATTAGTGCACCCGTCTCACTCAAATCCAAAGTCCCAATAATTGAATAATTGAATGATGATTAACAATCAAAGAAACAGATATAAATTATGGAAATTTAAACTATAATGATTCACAAGTATTCAGTGGGGATACTTTTAAGATGTATCTAGAGATACAGCAGTGATACATTTGTGATGTACCTGAGATACCACTAGTGTACACCTGAGCTACCTCTAGTGTACACCTGAGCTACCTCTAGGGTACACCTGAGCTACCTCTAGGGTACACCTGAGCTACCTCTAGGGTACACCTGAGATACCTCTAGGGTACACCTGAGCTACCTCTAGGGTACACCTGAGTTACCTCTAGGGTACACCTGAGCTACCTCTAGTATACACCTGAGATACCTCTAGTATACACCTGAGATACCTCTAGTATACACCTGAGCTACCTCTAGGATACACCTGAGATACCTCTAGGGTACACCTGAGATACCTCTAGGGTACACCTGAGATACATCTAGTATACACCTGAGATACCTCTAGGGTACACCTGAGATACCTCTAGTATACACCTGAGCTACCTCTAGTATACACCTGAGATACCTCTAGGGTACACCTGAGATACCTCTAGTATACACCTGAGCTACCTCTAGGGTACACCTGAGATACCTCTAGTATACACCTGAGCTACCTCTAGGATACACCTGAGATACCTCTAGTATACACCTGAGATACCTCTAGGGTACACCTGAGATACCTCTAGGGTACACCTGAGCTACCTCTAGGATACACCTGAGATACCTCTAGTATACACCTGAGATACCTCTAGGATACACCTGAGATACCTCTAGTATACACCTGAGATACCTCTAGGGTACACCTGAGATACCTCTAGGGTACACCTGAGATACCTCTAGGGTACACCTGAGATACCTCTAGGGCACACCTGAGATACCTCTAGTATACACCTGAGATACCTCTAGTGTACACCTGAGCTACCTCTAGTATACACCTGAAATACCTCTAGTATACACCTGAGATACCTCTAGGGTACACCTGAGATACCTCTAGGGTACACCTGAGATACCTCTAGTATACACCTGAGATACCTCTAGTGTACACCTGAGCTACCTCTAGTATACACCTGAAATACCTCTAGTATACACCTGAGATACCTCTAGGGTACACCTGAGATACCTCTAGGGTACACCTGAGATACCTCTAGTATACACCTGAGATACCTCTAGGGTACACCTGAGATACCTCTAGTATACACCTGAGATACCTCTAGGGTACACCTGAGCTACCTCTAGTATACACCTGAGATATCTCTAGTATACACCTGAGCTACCTCTAGTATACACCTGAGCTACCTCTAGTATACACCTGAGCTACCTCTAGTATACACCTGAGCTACCTCTAGTATACACCTGAGATACCTCTAGGGTACACCTGAGCTACCTCTAGTATACACCTGAGATACCTCTAGTATACACCTGAGATACCTCTAGTATACACCTGAGATACCTCTAGGGTACACCTGAGATACCTCTATTATACACCTGAGATACCTCTAGTATACACCTGAGCTACCTCTAGGGTACACCTGAGATACCTCTAGTATACACCTGAGCTACCTCTAGGGTACACCTGAGATACCTCTAGTATACACCTGAGATACCTCTAGGGTACACCTGAGATACCTCTAGTATACACCTGAGATACCCCTAGGGTACACCTGAGATACCTCTAGTATACACCTGAGATACCTCTAGTACACACCTGAGATACCCCTAGGGTACACCTGAGATACCTCTAGTATACACCTGAGATACCTCTAGTATACACCTGAGATACCTCTAGTATACACCTGAGATACCTCTAGGGTACACCTGAGATACCTCTAGAGTGCACCTGAGCTACCTCTAGTAAACACCTGAGATACCTCTAGTATACACCTGAGATACCTCTAGTAAACACCTGAGATACCTCTAGTATACACCTGAGATACCTCTAGGGTACACCTGAGATACCTGTAGGATACACCTGGGATCTCTAGTATACACCTGAGATACCTCTAGGATACACCTGAGATACCTCTAGTATACACCTGAGATACCTCTAGGGTACACCTGAGATACCTCTAGGGTACACCTGAGATACCTCTAGGGTACACCTGAGATACCTCTAGGGTACACCTGGGATCTCTAGTATACACCTGAGCTACCTCTAGTATACACCTGAGCTACCTCTAGTATACACCTGAGATACCTCTAGGGTACACCTGAGATACCTCTAGTATACACCTGAGATACCTCTAGTATACACCTGAGATACCTCTAGTATACACCTGAGATACCTCTAGGGTACACCTGAGCTACCTCTAGTATACACCTGAGCTACCTCTAGTATACACCTGAGATACCTCTAGGGTACACCTGAGATACCTCTAGAGTGCACCTGAGCTACCTCTAGTAAACACCTGAGATACCTCTAGTATACACCTGAGATACCTCTAGGGTACACCTGAGATACCTCTAGGATACACCTGAGCTACCTCTAGGATACACCTGAAATACCCCTAGGGTACACCTGAGATACCTCTAGTATACACCTGAGATACCTCTAGGATACACCTGAGATACCTCTAGTATACACCTGAGATACCTCTAGGGTACACCTGAGATACCTCTAGGGTACACCTGAGATACCTCTAGTATACACCTGAGATACCTCTAGTATACACCTGAGATACCTCTAGGATACACCTGAGATACCTCTAGGGTACACCTGAGATATCTCTAGTATACACCTGAGATACCTCTAGTATACACCTGAGATACCTCTAGTATACACCTGAGATACCTCTAGGGTACACCTGAGATACCTCTAGGATACACCTGAGATACCTCTAGTATACACCTGAGATACCTCTAGTATACACCTGAGATACCTCTAGGATACACCTGAGATATCTCTGTACCAGTGAAACCTCTGAAATACACCAAATATACCAATATAATTACACCTAATCTTACAGATACAGAAATAGTTGGACCACCTTGTGAGTGAGAGGTTGGGTGCTTGTCATTTTGTTCTCTCATAATTCCAAGTTGGGAAAAGAATCAAAATCTGTCACACAGCTGATCTAATATATATAAATGTATATAATGTCTAATTTAACCTTGGCGGGATGGTATAAAAAGCCATAGGCTATAGCATTGGAAACTTATACCATCCTCTGGGAGATATTTACATATTTACCTCTGGCGGAATTTTATTGAAAATAATAGGCCCATGTTCGCGTCCTTAGTTTCTGTATTTAAATAGTTATTTTGCAGAAAAAAAACTTTGTATACATTGTATGTAATGATATAGTAATCATAATGATAAGCAGCTGTGAAATTGTGAATTTATAGCGTATTTAAATAGAATTGTGACCTGAAAATGAGTGAGGTGAACCGGAAGTGAGAAAACTACACAAACAGAGAAGTGAGCAGTGCTTGTTGTTCAACTCAAATTTCCATTGAATTTTCACAATTCTTTCACCAAAGACATCGGGAGAGGTATAATAAGTACAAAATATCCTTTGGCCACGCAATTTCGTAGGGTGCTATGCACCCTTATGAAATTGCTCCACCCGCGGGAGATAACCACCTCTTACACAGTCCTTAGTCAATTCTGTCTATATACCTTATGATGAAAACCCTGATTGATAAGGCTAATTTTGCGACTATTTCGGACATAATTACAAACCCAAGCATAGAGCTATAATTAAAAAAGATAAAGGTATCTCATGAAATAGGAGAAATAGTCGAACCTAGCAAGGGGGAAGTCTGTACACTTGTTATTGACCGAGGGAGCGCAGGAAGTTAGAGGGCGTTAGCCCAAGATCTTCTGTGCTCCCGAGGTCACTAACAAGTGTACAGTCTTCACCCGAGCTTTGTTCCATATTTATTACACCCCATTAATAAATAAAGAATATAAATAATTAGAAATAAAAGAAGTAATTTACGTTTTGGGCGGACCTATTTGTTGTATGTCCCCAGGGTGACATAACTCACATTAGACTAGTCAAAATCCACCTAAACATCACTCTTAATACTTCTAGGAGCATTTTTGAGTACAAAGGTTCATCAGCACTTTTCTGGCTAATTTGGGTGTGCTGAACACGAAAATCACTGTTGCCAAGCTGAAATCTGACTCCTTCCTTGTCAAAAATCAAAAACAAAAATGGCTGCCATTCGTTTTTTAGAAAAATCATAAAACACACTTATATAGTCATGTGATACCTCAAAATGATGGAAATTGAGAGGACAATCCATTTTACACACTTACTTGGATGTCACAGTAATGTGGTTACCATGACAACGAAATATCCACACATAATATGTGTTATTCACTCATTTCTGAGAAAAATCATAAAAAACACATATATGGTCATGTGATACCTCAAAATGATGGTAATGCAGAGGGGAATCCATTTCTGATATTCTCATCATTGTAAAGACATGTTATAGCATATCAGGCCATACCATAGCAAAAAAATCTGAATAAAAACTCCATACATTCCTGGCTGTAACTTCATCGTTCAATCAGTTGAAGAACTGCCTTGTGTATGGTGCCTGTACACCGAAGTAGTACATCAACTTGATTGCATGCAATATCATTGGCATATCAATATTGCTATTAAGGATATAGATTCATGAAGGCAATTCAGACAGAGACAGAGACATGTTTAGAAATATATACAATGTACAAAATCAGAGGTACAGTGAAATGGTTACAACCCAACCTTCATAAAGTGTTGTATCTATTCACTTATGTTGCTGTAGACACCTGCATTTTTATTACACACTGACTATGGTAGAATGGTGTTCCTGCAACCTCAATGTTGATTTGTACTCCCAGTCTTGCATTGACTCGATGTCAGTGATATGCAAGCTATCAGCTACAGCATCTTTGGTCATAAGGATGGACACAAATTGCTGGTCCTTTAGTTTCTGTGGCACATTTCTATTGTCAACCAGTTTCCTGATGGGTACTTTTTGTTTCTGGCAGTGCTTTCCTGACTGCGCATTGATAGTAATGTCTTTGTAATGGTCAAATATTATAAATAGATCAAGTCTTCCAAATGCATTTCCCACTTTCAGAACTGTATCAGTAAATACATCTGTGTAATCCTTAAAGGTGGTGGCTCCATCCGGTTTCCAAGTGCATTGATTAATGCCTGACCATCTATAATGAGGGTTGAATCTGAAATCACAGCAACAGCAGATGGACAGGGAATATTTTCATTTAGTCAATGATTCAAGATGGCTTTATTACCAGTTTGTAGATTATCATTGTCTTCTGCTAGAGAGAATGTTCTAATACTTTTTCCAATCCAACTCTCTTCCAGCTACATATTCTCTGCATAGTGTTACAAGTTGCTTTAAGAATGTTTTTATCCTTTGTCTTTCCCTTTTTCGTGATTTTGTAGAAGCAACTGAAAGTAAGGGTATTATTCCCCACCATTGGATCATTGAAGGTTTCAGGTGTTTTGATCAGCCTCATTGACACAGATGTTTCTAATTGTCTCCCTGGGATATACTGTACTTGCATCCTGAATTGAAATTGTCAAAAGATCTTTGTTTGACAGATTATGTAAGAATTCTGTTGCAGAGAAGAATCCAAGATTAGCAAGTTGGTCATGATCCTCATCCTTCTAATCTCTTTCCATATGGTTTGGCTGACTTTCATTGAGAACAATGTCATTCTTCTCAACATTGTAGTTTGCATATACAGTGATGCTGATGTGGGGACAGAGATTGTAGGAGAGTGCCCCTCTGATCAGAGCTGATCTAATTTTGGTGATGCCTATAATCCCACCAGCACCTTTCCCTATTTTGTTCATTCACTACAGTGATTCATCAGCAGCTAAACTGGTTTACCTGTCTGTCAGAAAGTGTGACAATGAAGTTTCCATATTATCGCAATGACTGATGGACAACCATAGACAGTGCATATGAAATATAAAAATTCAAATATGGGAAAACTTTTCCACATCAATTGACATTTAAAATTGAAACATGATTGTGATGATTAATTTTATTTCACTGTATCCTCATTTGAAGGGGAGGCCTGGAAGAACAGAATTCTGAGGGACGCTTCCCTTTCTGATGTATTTAATGTGATGTCTGAATAAAAATACGATATATATATATATATGTTCAAACTTGGTCAGTACATGAAGTGGAAGATTGCCCATCTCTGTAAGGTAGACTGAGCCCCACTTTGCATAGTTGGTATGATCATACCATATGAAATATGGTAGCATCTTCTTGAAGGCCTCAATGTGGAGGCATCACAGTAGGCCCTTATCAGCTGTAGAAGAGTGCTAACCATGTCCTTGTTCTGCCACCAGTACAGAAAGTTAATGTTCACTTTTGCTTTCTTATTTGCAAGTCAAAGAGAAGCTGATTTATGTCAGCATTCTCTAGAAGAGTGACTACCTCTCCTGATGAAGGTTATACCTCCATGTCTTGCACAAGGTTTAAACCTTTTGTTATACCTCATTTAATAATCAATATTAATTAATACAGCATTTCTCTCACTCGCACTGCACCTGCCAATTACTGTGAAGGGATTACCTGATGGTAATTCATTCAGGTATTTAACAGGTGCCTTCTGCACCTAAAAGGGATCTTGCCATTACCTATTTCACCTGGTACATACCATCTTCATACAGCAATAAACAGTTCACACTCTACCAGTTCTTCAGTTATTTATGTTACATCCATTATAACACTTTCTCAGAGAGATAGCTGAGAAAATTGGGGAGCAGAGTCCTTGAAAGGGCATGGTGTGTGATTTTGTGAGTATGCATTGCCTTGTTGTAGTCATTGTAGCCTTGTTGTAATCATGTACCTTGTCCCAAGATGTCATTCTTAACCCAGCCCTCCACTATGCCAGTACTTTGTATATATATGTTGGATGGTTTCAGACAGCTCATTGCTATGTGTAGGCCTCCAAGACAAATGAACACCATCTTCTGGAATATTGGAGTATGTCACTTCAGTTCCATCCAGCAACTAACTAAGGCCTGATCAACCATTATTGCAGTATAATACTGGCCAAGTTGCTCTGACACATACATGCATCTCAGTGTTAAGTGTGTCCATTTGGCAGGTGCTTGGATGGTGGGCATATATAATCAATTTTTGTCTTTTCGATTTTTGGTGCATTTCTCTGTACCTCTGATTTTGTACATTGTATATATTTCTAGTCTCTGAATTGCCTCCATGAATCTATAGCCTTCTGTTAGCATATAGGGAGAGCTTATGGAAGGATATTGCATTCAATCAGATTGATGTACTACTTAGGTGCATAGGCACCATACACATGGCAGTTCTTCAACTGGTCGAACTATGATGTTATAGCCAGGAATGTATGGACTTTTTATTCAGATTGTTTTGCTATGGTATGGCCTGATATGCTATGACAAGTTCTTACAACAATGAGAATATCAGAAATGGATTCCCCTCTGCATTACCATCATTTTGAGGTATCACATGACCATATATGTGTTTTTGACGATTTTGGTCAAAAAATGAGTGAAAAACAATACTATGTGTCGATATTTGGTTGCCATGGTAACCAAATTGCTGTAACATCCAAGTAAGTGTGTAAAATGGATTGTCCTCTCAATTTCCATCATTTTGAGGTATCACACAACTATATATGTGTGTTTTATGATTTTTCTAAAAAATGAGTGGCAGCCATTTTTGTTTTTGATTTTTGACAAGGAAGGAGTCAGATTTCAGCTTGGCAACAGTGATTTTCGTGTTCAGCACACCCAAATTAGCCAGAAAAGTGCTGATGAACCTTTGTACTCAAAAATGCTCCTAGGATTGAGAATTTCTCATCTGTTTCCCAGTCTACATGTTATGCACCACTTTGACCAAGTGTGACATACAATGCTGAAGGTATAGGAAGCAACAGCACAGGGGTGTAATAAAAGCAGGTGAAGAACTAAACAGATTAATCAGCTTTGGTCCAATCCTGCCAGCCATCATACAAGACAGATAATCTTATTCAAGCATTTGGAATAGGACGCGCAACTGATCAAACATTATATCCAAAAGATATCCAAAAGAAGGTCTATCAACTTTATGAATTCTAATTTGAATGGTTTTCAGATTTGGTTATTGTTTGATTATTCATGATTTGAAAACTGTGGACATTGAGTCAAATATTAAGAAATACATGAAACTAAATTTGTTTTGCAAACTAAAGAATTCAAGCCTAAGGTGTAGGGTTTTCATCATATGTTTGCCATCAGAAGAATTGTGATGTGTTTCAGAAAAATGAGTCATAAGTCGCAAAAAATAGATTTTGAGATACCATTATATTTGAAAAGATGGGATCAAGCCGATTCCAATGATAGTAAACAGTCTGATAAAATAATAAGTATTTCTAGAATTTAAGTTTGATATTTTCGTTTTTGAAAAAAAAAAGTTTCCAATATTTCTGGGGGTCAATAAACAGTAAAGTAACTAATGAAGTCCATATGAGGACCTTTAAAACGAAAGGATATATTACATAGATTGTCCTGAAATTTGAAATATTGATTGATATAGCTATCAGTGATCATCCCGCCAAAAACTAGAAGATTCCAATAAGGTGATCTTGTGAAAAAACACTTTGAAAAATATCAATTTTGCGACTTATGACTCATTTTCCTGAAACACATCACAGATGTCCTTACACTTATATAAACTAGTGTAAGCCCTAACTAACATACGGAGGGAAAGCCGAAGTGTCATATTTAAACACATCTAATGACTTATCATAAGAGAAGTAGAGTCATGTTTTTAATTGTATAATGTGTTCTCTGCTGGTGTTCTAATGTAGATGCTCAGATTTTGTATGTCAGCTTTAAGAAACTGATTATAAGACTTAAGAGGTTGTGGGTCAGATCTTCAGAAAATGTACAATTGGCAGATCTACAAATTTATGAAATTCTGCTTAATTTGGCTGAACAATGGTAAATATTGGAAATATCTGAATATATTTGGTTTGGCCTTGACTGAAATAATTGGTTCGGTTATATGCAACTGTTTATTTAAAGGTATAATATTATGCGGGTGTTTAATGGAAAAAAGATTGGTCGGTGACTTTTTCATGAAACGTTCAGGGATCGTTCCTGACTACATAAGAAAGCAAGAAATGAAAAAAAAGTACATCTCATCAACTTTTTTTTCTACAGCCGTTTGAAAATAACAGAGCTTTAGCATTGAAGTCTATGTAAAAATGTGGGGTTTTTTTACGTTTCACTATACAAAAAAAAATGATCGGTGACTTTTCATCAAAACTTTCTACACATATATTTGGTGTATTACGCTACAGATTTACCAATGACAAACTGTATGTTGACAGGGTTAAACAAAAAGTTGTGGTCATTTGAAGTTGACTACATCACCCAAATTTAGTAATCAAGCAGCATAATCCATGAAAATGAATCTTAAAAAACATGACTTAAAACTGCTGTAATAAAAATAAACCCTGTAGATATTGAAAATGGTCCACAAATACATCTCAACTTAAGATGATAACAAAATATTTCAAAGAAAAATAGGAGCCGCTAGGTGGCGTGTGTGTTGACACCCGCATATATCTTTAACTTCATTTTTTTCTAAAATTTGGGTTATTTGAGAGGATTGGTGAAGGTGAATTGTACAATTTCTGGCAACATGACCCTTGTATGTCAGCTTTAGATATCAATTGTCAGCCTAACGATGCTGTATCTCAGCTTTAAGATACCTTTAATGAGACTTAAAATGTTTTATGCCAGCCTGAATATGCTGTATGTCAGCATTAAAGGTAAATGCCAGCATCGTCAGCACTGCTCCACGTGGGAGTTCAAGAAACTAATGCATAAACAAATAGGAGTAACAATATTTGTTTCCAACTTTACCTTTACCTTTACCATTACCTTTACAAGAAGCCCAAAAAACAGGATGTTATCACACTATTCTATATTTTAGGGATGACTGAAGTTTACTACCACTCACTATGGATGGCAATGGGGTGAAAAGCATGTATTCTAAGTTTTTATTGAATTTTTTTTAGTCGTATAAACCCCCCCCCCCCGTTTTTATAATTGGTAGTGAAAAAATGATGTCAGTTATGTGTATGCATATTTGAAAGGAAATCGCATAATTCAATCATCTGAGACTGACAAAAGGGGGAAAAAGCCTTTTTCCCATTGACTTCTATAGTGAATGGTAGTAAATTTCAATGGTCCCTGAAATGTGATGTGTTTTAGGAAAATGAGTCATAAGTCGCAAAAAATGGATTTTGAGATATCATTATATTTGAAGAGATGAGATCAAGCCGATTCCAATGGTAGTAAACAGTCTAATAATCTAATAAATATTTCTATATTTTATGTTTGATATTTTCGTTTTTGAAAAAAAAGTTTCCAATATTTCTGGGGATCAATAAACAGTAAATTAACTAAATGTAGTCCATATGAGGACCTTTAAAATGAAAGGATATATTACATAAATTGTCCTGAGATTTAATACATCGATTGATATAGCTATAAGTGACAAACTCTCCAAAAATCAGAACATTCCAATATTGCAATCTTGTGAAAAAAAACACTTTGAAAAATATCAATTTTGCGACTTATAACTCATTTTTATGAAACACATCACAAATAAAAACTAAGCCTATGACAGATGTTTTTATTGGCCTTTTGGGATCCCCCAACCATGTTCTTTCTAAATCCAAAGTTTAGAAAGAAATTCCATGATTCCTTATTTTTTTAATCTAACACTGGCATGTACCTTTAAGATGTTGTTTTATGGCAGATGACGGATACTCATTGCCTAAATGGGCTTGGATAGCCATTTCCACTCCATCTAGTGATTCCTAGGGCAGGTGTTCCCCAACAAACTGGCGGTGGCAGTGGTGGTGGCAGTGGTGGTGGCAGTGGCAGTGGCAGTGGTGGTGGCAGTGGTGGTGGCAGTGGTGGTCTTGGTCTTGGTGGGCAACGGTAGGGAGAACCAAACCTCGGAGGTTGTCTTCCATATAGATGGCAGCCTCCATAAACAGGTGACATCCGCAATATGGGAGTGCCTCTGAATAGAGGAACTGGACGCCGAGGTTGGACCGGCCAGGGCCTCTTCCTGCACATTCCTGTTCCTAGTGCAGGTGTTCCCCAACAAACTGGTGGTGGTGGTGGCAGTGGTGGTGGCAGTGGCAGTGGCAGAGGCAGTGGCAGTGGCAGTGGCAGTGGTGGTGGCAGTGGTGGTGGCAGTGGTGGTGGCAGTGGTGGTGGCAGTGGTGGTGGCAGTGGCAGTGGCAGAGGCAGTGGCAGTGGTGGTGGCAGTGGTGGTGGCAGTGGTGGTGGCAGTGGTGGTGGCAGTGGTGGTGCTTGTCTCGGTGGGCAATGGTATGGAGAACCAAACCTTGAAGGTTGTCTTCCATAAAGATGGCAGCCTCGATAAACAGGTGACATCCGCAATATGGGAGTGCCTCTGAATATAGGAACTGGACACCGAGGTTGGTTCGGCCAGGCCCTCATCCTGCACGGAGGACATTGGCAGACACAGACACAGAAGCAGAAGTAGATGCAGATACATACCACAATTATTATGATGATTACTATAGACACAACGACGATGGTGATTGTGATGATTGGTGGCTCTGGAATGTAATAATGTGTGGCACTTGTTGGCAGGAGTATTGTAATAATTCACAACGCATACAACAAGTATTTGTGATCCCTTTAAGGAAAATGAGTCATAAGTCGCAAAATATGGATTTTGAGATATCGTCATATTTGAAAAGAGGTGATCAATCCGATTCCAATGATAGCAATACTAACACTAAGTTTGATATTTTTATTTTTGAAAAAGAAAATTTGCAATGTGTAGAAGTGTGCATTGATTAGAATTGTGACTTTTTGGGCTCCACCTTGTGTTATGCCCTCAATGCAAACAATGCAAATATTTCATACTTACTGGGTGCCTCTGTTGTAGTGGTTGTTGCTGCTGTTGTTGTGGTTGTTGCTGCTGTTGTTGTGGTTGTTGCTGCTGTTGTTGTGGTTGTTGCTGTCGTGGTGTCTGTAGTAAGGACAAAGTGCAACAATGTTATTTTACATGATATTTTTGTTATATTTATAGCAAATGACACTATGGAGGGTTCAAACTGATCGAGACACATCAGAAAACGGGACAAACCCTGAAATTTATATGGACACTTTATATGGATGTTAAAAAGTAAATTAAATTTGTTTAGCCTAAATTTTCCCTCGAGGAAGCTCAATTCACTGCAACTTGTAGGCCTAAGTTAAGCGGTCGGGGACGACGTCATTTGTTTCAGGTTTATAGGTCAGGCCTACGCTGCGCCAATGAGATCACATCATTTAGGCATGTGTAGCCATGGAAGCCCCAGCTGATCGCCTGAACAGTTCGGATCAGCCAAACTGCACCCCCTGAACTGCACCTTTCTAACTGGTCACATGTGTAATAAACACTTTACCGAAATAAGGGTATGAAATGTGCTTAGTGGTTACATGAAAGGAGGGTTTCTTACATTATCATTAAAGTTGGGAAAATTTAATATGTCACTGGGAACAGTTAGTTGGTATAAATTATGTGCTTATTTCTTTTCCTCATGGGTACATTAGCCCTTGTACTACACAGAAAATAAAAGAGTACAGTCATGAAACTGATTATGGCATGGCACTTATGGTTGTGGTAGCCATTGTAAAAATAATGCAAAGGCTGCCATTCTAAGACAGCAAGAATAAAAATAAATAAAAACCAATCACCAGAGAGGTGATTTCAATTGAGTTGACTCTACTTCTTCAACTCTAGTAACCACTTATGGTACTCGTTCTACATGGGGCGGGAAATGTAGAACAAGTTTGGAGGTGGAGTGATACAAAATACAAAAGCTGAGTTTTGTATCAATCCACCAGAAAACGAGTTTTACATTTCAATGTTATATCTCAGCTATGTATAGGTTCCCCCCCATCTCATTATCTATGCTGCCGACCACGGCAGCGAAGGGTAGCTGTACTATAGTCAGATGTACCACCAAGTGCTGGTCAGTTCCAGCAGGGGGCAACGTCATACAAACATTCATACACTACTGAACACACCCTCCTGCAGATGGTAGGCGGAGTATACCATACTCCACAAGGCGATCGGGCCTTCACTTGACACTACAGGTTTTGTACCACCTCAGTTGTTCAAATTAAGCTGTAACTGTTGCTTTGACCTGGTGTTTGAGTAATATAACCAGGTGCTTATGAATATTGCTTCGTTGCTGTTATTCTTTCTCAACGTCTCAACTCGTGCCCCTACGAATAGGTTCACTACATTGGTGCTATGAGGCAAGCGGTCTGAGTATGAATTTATCCATTAAGGAATGGGCTTGCCCGTCCCCTGCAATGGTGGGTGGTGACGAAACAGGCAAGCAGACCGAGGCCACAGGGGTGGCTCTTGATGGTGCCTCAAAGGATGCTTTGGACACCATTGTTGAGTTGCTTCAAGCAAGGCAGCAAGACATGGTGACTTTTGTGGAAAAGGATCTGGATATGGTTGTTGAGCATGCAAAAGCTATACAAGATGCAGGTTACCAGGTTGACATACATGTGCTGAAGCAGGTTTGGGTCCTTACGGAGGCCCTACTCACTCATGCAGAGTTCGTGGATGACGCATGTCCCAGGGCCATGATCGATAAGACTGTAGAATATGCAGAAAGAAGCAACTCAGACGCTGAGGAAAATGGATCTCAGGGAACAGATATGCAGGAGGCAAATAAGGTTCAAATGAGTGACACAGGAGTTCAGGCGACACACTTCGGGGCAGACAGGCCATGTGGTTCCACAAACGCCAAAGAAACTCATGTTGCGCTACAACACTGGCCCTGATACACAACTGGCAAGAACAAAGTTTGTTCCTGCAGCAGGGAAGCAGTGTCAACTGCATTTCTCAGGGGAGATGTGTGGCTGCATACGAGGTATGTCTTGCATTGCATGGTGGATGTGAAAGCGGCTAAAACGAACGGTTAGTTATGTTATGGAGTCGGATGTTGGGCTGTTCAAGGATGGATTCATTGAAGGTTGCAATACATATATATTGTCTTCTAATTGCAATAAGCTTTCCACTACTGGACTCTCAATAGTCATGCCTCAGGGGATGCCTGTGGCCTGCCATATGGGTCAGATTTTCGGAAAATGTACAATTCGCCTTCAGCAATCCTCTCAAATAACTCACATTTAAGACAAAATTGAGCTTCAAAATGCAATTTAAAATAACCAGAGAGATACTTTAAATCAATGCGATACCAAATATACTCAGATATACCCAGTATTCATCATTTTTCCACCTCATTTAGGAGAATTTCCTAAATGTGTAGAGCTGCCAATTGTACATTTTCTGAAAATCTGACCCATATACTACTGCTGCTGGATTATCTGGTGATTTGCCCTCATTCGCAGGGACGGTCACAAAGAATTGTAGTGACCTACCTCAGGTGAGGAGGCCACTAATGAGAACATTGATACCATAGCAGATGCAGACATCTCAGACACTGAAACCCTTGCGAGGGTACGGACGGAATCAGGTATTCAGGCTTTAGGGCGAATGTTTTTTTTTTAAAGAAATTTTATTGAGAACATTTCCATGCGAACATAGCGAACATAGTCATCTCATGCTACTCAAGTGAAAAAATATATTTTATACATCAAGATTATTAATAATGATTTAAATTTTATGGATCAATATGAATGTATGTAAGTTACTCGGTTCAAGATGATATAAATCAACAGAAGGTATAATACCTATGTTATCACCTCAACACACAATGTTAAGAGTGATAAGGTCGCAAGACGACACTTATGTATTAGAAGATAGTACACTTCCAAGGCTTATTGCCTGATGTTTCTGACATATGTGATCCGTTTTAGGAAAATGAGTCATAAGTCGGAAAAAATAGATTTTGAGATGTCATTATATTTCAATAGATCAGATCAAGCCGATTCAAATGATAGTAAACAGTCTAATTATGTAATAAGTATTTCTGGATTTTAAGTTTAATATTTTCGTTTTTGAAAAAAAAAGAGTTTCCAATATTTCTGGGGGTCAATAAACAGTAAAGTAAATAAATATAGTGCACATGAGGACCTTTAAAACGAAAGGATACATTACATACATTGGCCTGAAATTTGAGACATAGATCGACATGACTATAAGTAATGAACTCTCCAAAAATCAGAACATTCCGATAAAGTGATCTTGTAAAAAAAATACTTTAAAAAATACTATTTTTGCGACTTATGACTCATTTCCATGAAACACGTCACATATGCATACAACTTTCTTCTTCTTTTTTTTTTATTTTTTCTCCAATAATCATAGAAATAATGGTAATAAAGCCCTTATTGAACTGATAAAACAAGTATTTCGAACTAGAGAGAGACTGATATATATTAGAGGTTATCATCATTGTTTCCACCACAGCTCATCATTTTTTAAGTAATTTTTTATGGAATTCCACTCATTGTTTCTTATATGAGGAGGCAATTTGTATGTACACTAATGTTGAGGTACACTAATAAAGTGGCGCACTCCACAGATACTGGAGAGACGAAACATATGTGATGTGTTTCAGGAAAAAGAGTCACAAGTCGCAAAAAATGGATTTTGAGATATCACCATATTTGAAAAGATGAGATCAAACCGATTCCAATGATAGTAAACAGTAGGACATCTAAATAAGTATTTCTATATTTTAACTTTGGTATTTTTATTTGTGAAAAAAAATTGAAATATTTCTGGGCGGACATTTACTTGTAAAGAAGCTAAATATACTTCATAAGATGACCTTAGAAATACATCAATATATTTATTAGACTGTCCTGAAATTTGGTACATGAATTCAGGCTACAACTTGTAAGCGTTAAGCAACCCAAAAATGGAAACATTCCCACAAATACATCTTGTGAATAAAACACTTTGAAAAATATCAATTTTGCGACTTATGACTCATTTCCCTGGAAAACATAACATATAAAGTTGCCTTTCCATAGTGTTCCCCTGGTGAAGCAGCCAGGTGTAATTAACATCACCTGTAAGGATTTGTACCCTCTACCATGAATAGACAATTGTCTTGAAGTGTTGGGCGGGCACAAGTGGTTCTGCACTCTTGATCTAGAAAATTACCGCAGCAACACATTTATTTGTGGGAAGTAAATTGGTTATATTTCACCAGATCTGAACGCTTTTAGATTGTTTTTATATTTAAAGGTAAAGGATCGTCCCATCCACCCACCCTAACTCTACCCCTCCTACCTACAATATCCATTTGATTTAGTATCAAATAATGTAGCCTACACAACACCAACGTGTTGGGTAGGCTACACCACCCACCCTATAAATAGCCTACATGTCATCAACAATTTAAGCCTGTGAGTGTGGCCATGGGTGTTATGTAATGGTGGCAATGGCTTGTAAGGGTAGTATGAAGGGTGGTTGAAGCTATGTAAACATGGTGGGAGTGAGTGACAACAGATAGAGGGTGCATGAATGTTTTCAAAATAGCATTGCTAGACCATGAATGCAGTATTTTTTCCAGATAAAAAGGTAGCTAACTAAGTCAAGCTAACCTCATGTTGTCAGCACTTCTCACAAGTACTGAATATTTTGTACAAACCTTTCATCTCTTCCCTGTCTTAATTTATAAGTTTTTGAATTGGTAACCTTAACTTGTTAATGTCAGTAACTATTTGATAACTGTTCAAACTGGAACTAGTTGGAATTCGCATAATAAGGCATTCGCCGGAGGAAATGATATGATTGTATCATGATTGGCGCAACTACCTTCTGTAATTTACCATCTTTGCAAATAAAAGAATTCTTCAAATCAAATCAAGTTTCTCTCAGACGAATTACAGGTTGTCACTTTCAGGGAAAACATTAAAAACAGGGCCAGAAGTATGGGTTGTGTATATATGGGGAGTGGACGCTGATGGGCTGGGTGACGTCACAAATTGTTGATGTAGGCTTATCTGCCCACAGAGGGCGGGTCGGTCACATCTCGTCTAGAAAGCGGTTACTGGCCAATAGCTTTGGATCCAGATAGCAAAGAAAAGACAAGTTTTATGACTTCTACGGGTCTGGTTTTACAGGGCTTGTACAATAAAATCTGTGTTGTCTATCTGGGCATCATTTATGGTAAGGATCAAGAGGAGACTATTTCAAACATGGGCAAGGTATTTGACAGATTGGAAGTTGTGCAAGGCACACTAGTATGCGCAACTAACTCTGAAGAAAAGCATGGTAACCCAGAAGTGCACACTTGATTTCAATGCGACATCTCAGTTGTTTATACTGGGTGACTGGGTGTAAAGATATTACCCAACAAAAGCATCAAACAAATATGGCGGTAAATGGTATAACAAGAGCTTTGGGAGGAAACTCGTATGTTGTGGACGCTGCAGATGGTGGTGTGAAGTGGAAAGTGGAAGTGGCCAAAATCCTAGAGCAGACACTTCTCAAGAAAGCAAAACTTGCGAATAGATGTGTCTGTCCTACAAAGCAGAATACAGAATGCTAGTCCAACCCATGTTCAAGAGGTACAGTCAGTTGCTCCTAAAGCCGAGGGGAAACCCAAGAACTGTTCTGGGGGGAACACAAAAACCACTCATTCGGACGCAAACATTAAATCAGACGTACAGGACCCAGGTGCAAGGAAGCCGGATCCAATCGTGTGGGGCCCGGTAAGCGAGTAGTACAACAGCCGGTCAGGTTTGAGGCCAGCTGAAGTGCTAATTTGTAGATTTCATTTAAAGCTGGGCTTTCAGCTAACGTTGGTAAATAATATTCTAATTTTTGTTCAGTTCTTTTCCAACTCATCTATAAATGATTTGACTGAAATTTTGGAGGATTATATCGAGTTGTACTTGCTACAGGGCATCTTAAACGTCCTTATTTGTAAATGGAGGACCCGCCCAAATCCATTATTATGAAGACTTCACTTATTATCGCTCACCCATGGCTGTTGTCATTGGCTGTCGAACAATTCTGCTTTAAATCCTTGTATTAATAATAACAGCAGACTATTCCTATAAGTCATAATATGAGTAAATTATGTATGAGTTTGATAGACATAATGGCTGAGAATGTAGCCTTAAACTTTTTTTTTTTTAAAGACTTTATTTCGACAGCTTCTCCAATGGGTTAACATGAGAACAAGTTTCTTATACATGAAAACAAGGTTTTCGACTTGCTGCTGAGGTGCGAGCTATAACTATGGTGTGTAAATTTCTAAGGCTAACTTTAAAGGATAAAAAACGGCTTATGCTAAAATAGGCTAACAAGCTAACAAGTAAGGTATCAAGACATAGATGAGCAAAGATGACAAAAGTGAGACAAAAGAATCAATGGCATATATGGCGATTTTAACAGAGAGAGGCGATTGGTTTTTACGCTAAAGTACCTTCAAGGGTGGTGGTCATGGTGGAGCCTATAGTAGTGGTGGCTGCCTGTCTTCTCACCCGCCTGTGTGTATCCTCACCCCCTGCAGCACTGTAGTACCTGATGGACAAACATAGTAATCATTTAGTAACTTATGCTAAATTATGCTGCAATTTGGTCAATACTAGGTAAATTGGAGTATATTTGGCATTGCATTGATTCTAGCAATCTGTTTGGTTAGGTTGAACTGTATTTTGAACTTTATTTTCGTCTAAAATTTGGGTTATTTGAGAAGATTGGTGAAGCTGAATTGTACACTTTATGGAGACTTGACCATAGACGTAGGTCGTATATTCACTAGGTTATATAGGAAAATGAGTCACAAGTCGCAAAAGAACCATGTTTTAAGTTTGATATTTTTATTTTTGAGAAACAGCTTGCAATATTTGTGGGTGGATGATTACTAGTAAAGTAGCCAAATATATTCTATAGGATGACCTTAGAAATGCCTAGATATATTTACTACACTGTCTTACAATTTTGTACATGCACTCATGTTTAAGGACTGGACACCCAAAAAATGAAAAACAAACTTAAAATCTAGAAATACTTATGAGAATATTATACTGTTTACTATCATTGGAATCGGGTTAATCTCATCTTTTCAAATATAATGGTATCTCAAAATCTATTTTTTGCAACTTATGAGTCATTTTCCAGAAACACATCACATATATGTATAAATTCGATCAACTCTTGTTCATGCTAGATGCTAGATAAATAAGTCAGAGAAGGCAGAGCTACTATATTTCCATTGCAAACTGCTGTGGCTGATTTTCCTTATTTCATTCAAACAAGCATAGCCAAAAGGCCCTTTATTCCGTTCCAACAAGAACAAAAACATTTTCTGTACGTCTGTTCCCTTCACCGTCCCGTGAACGACTGCCAACTAGGTATCTGGATACTGCTTGGCTGCAATTCTGGCAGGTAACAAGTGGCGCCACCTGGTGTCTCCATTTATAATTATATTTCCTACAAATATTCACCATAAAAACAGTAAAGTCTCCTAACCTGTCCACTAGGTGTCTTGTTGCTTCATCATATTCACCAGTGGCTGGTATTCCAAAGACCCTGCAAAGAAATTGTAATAGGTAAGCAGATGTATAATGGATGAAACTTTTCTTTATTTTCTGATATCCTTCAAGATTACCGTATGTTGGTGAGATTTCAAAAGAAGAAGATTAGAAAAAATGAAACATTATGGGAGAGGATAGCCCATTGTAAAGTTGTACAAGTTATACCTGTACTGGGTTCATGGTATAAGAAAAACGCCTGTAGGTGAACAGAACTAATTGTTATGTTGACTTAAATCTCACTCTAATTTACTTGAGTTATTATAGTATTGGAAGGTTAATGTAGACATAAAGATGAAAATATAAAAATATGGGGACAAGCTCACTATAATGTGTAAAACTTAATTCGCTCACCCTAGAAATAATGTACTTCATTTCGACTTTCAGTATTATTGCCACTGTTAATAATTATTACTCTTTTTTAAAATGATAGGAGCAAATATTTCTCATAAAGAGAACAAATTGAAAATTTGTGAAAAAGATGAAAAAATGTGATGTGTTTCAGGAAAACGAGTCATACGTCGCAGAATGGATATTTATCAACGATCTCCACAAGATCTCTTTATTGAAATGTTCTGATTTTCGAAGAGTTTAGCATTTATAATCATATGAATCCATGTACTAAATTTCGGGACATTGTATTATATATATCACTGCGTTTTGAAGGCCTTTGTATGTAGTATATTTAGTTACTTTACTAGTATACCCAGTCAGAAACATTGCAAACTTTTCTTTTCAAAAATAACAATATCAAACTTAAAATATAGAAATACATGGTAGGTGTCCTAGTATTTACTATCATTGGAATCACCGTGATCTCCTCTAATATTGTGATATCTCAAAATCCATATTTTGCGACTTGTGACTCATTTTCCTGAAACCCATCACAAATAAGGTATTTTCATCAATGATAGCTACTTTCTATAGCTACTCAGAAATATATATGCTAATCAGATCCATCCAGGGGAACCAGGGACCCTATTTCTCCCCATAAATGTTTCCGAGGCCCTCAATCCAGTCTCTTACTTCTGACTCCGGGGCTCAGAAAATTCAGATTTTGAGAAATTATTGTTTGGGGGGTCCTGACCTGAGAGGGAGCTCAAGAGAGAATTTTGATACCCCAATCGAAAAAATCTGAAAATGGGGGATCCCCCTCGCCCCCTGAAATATACTCACATCTGAAAGTCCAATATGGCTTCCTGTACGCTCAAGTCGACCAACGCGTCATCTGGTGCCAAGAATCCACGCTCTATCAGCTTCTCCTGTGAGGCAAATATTGTTATCATTAGAATAGAAGTATTAATAAATGTCACAGTTACCTCTTGAAGCTGCACTCTTAGTCCCATGCTTTTCCAACCCACTTAAAAGTCATTTGACCAACACTTAAAAGGATTTACTCCTTTAAGTGATAAGTTTTTCTTCAGGATTCTTTAACTTTTGTCTCTTAATGGCCTCCATCAGGAGCACATTATTGTTTTTATTTAGAATTTGTATACAGTCAATCTCCCGTAAAATGAGAACCATGGACCATATTTCAGCTTCATGATAGTTGATTGTGTGTTTTAAAAGAAGCTGGCTAAAATAGAATATTTTTGTTGTAATGTCTGCTATTAGCTTATCGTGGCGACAGATGAGAAATAACAACACGGGACAACACAGATCTCTGAGTCCTTGCTATCAGTTTCCTGTTTATTCCTTAAACCACATCTGGATCCGGGAATATGGCATCCACACAGAACAGTCTCCAGCTCCACAGGAGAGGAGTATAACAATAAATATATAAAAAGATAGAAGAGGTGTATAAAGATTATGACATACAGGTAGACATAAGCTAGAGATAAACTAGACTAAAAACGTAGACAAAACCCAGTAACGCCATCTAGTGTTAACTCCCTGCAGCAGGAGGCAATGCCAGCTCACCTCCAGCCCAGCTGGCCGCGCCCAGATAACTGTGCGACTAGTTATCAGGGCGACTAGGCTGGGGAGCCGGGCTACTGGCTGGCAGTGACGGGCTACTTGCTGGCAGTGCGGGGATAACCGCTCCCACCAAGCACCACCACACTCAGCACCACAATACTCCCCCCCTCTCTTTTTCTGGAGGGAAGACCGGACTAGACACAAACTGGCTGAAATAAACAGTCTTCAAAAGGCACCGTAATAAATAAGAGTAGAAATATACAACAAATACAGTACATGGAAATAATAATGCATAAAGTATCACAAAACATATCAACGAACAATAGGAAGGAGTAAAACCCACACACTCATGGTGTAAAGGTAATACAATACACAAATTAGATACCTGGGGAAGCATCCCCTTGAGGATTAGATGTAAAATATAACATACACTCATGTTACACATCCATAACACATCCAAGGTAGTAAATAAAATGGTGTAAAGTCCAATGTTCGTAGTAAAGTAAGGTTCCATGTAAAAGCACTGTAAAATCCATGTATCCATCTGCAACAGGTTTTGTTGTCTAGGTGAGGACCGGAAACTTTTCTTTGGTTAAAACTGCATCCGGCCCGGTTGTCTTCGGCATAGGTAACTGCTTGACTTGCTCTCGCAATTCCTCAATTCCATCAAGTGGCCGGAATCCATCACCAATCAAAACTTGCAAATCTTCCATTGTACTGGCAGCAGTAGGCTTCAAAGTTTCGACCAAGTCGCGACCATCGACCATGCAGACATTTATCCGCTCTATTGACAGACTCACCGTCTCTGACGTACTTCTTACATCCAACTTTCTGCTGGCCAGACCAAAATCAGATGTCTCAGTTCTACCAGATATCACCAAACTCTGATCCACAATTCCAGCAGACGCATTTAACATCTGCTCTGAACTAGCATCAGAGTACTCACCCATGGCCTCATCCTCTTCCTTTGATTCGGGGCACATGGGAATGCCATCATCCTCCTCCGGTTCAAGAGGGGCAATATCCTCCTCTCTGACTTCTAACGTGTCCAGCAACTTATGAAGAGTGTTCCATCGATCAACATTCCAGATAGCAAAGGCTGGATCCTCCCTGCACTTGTACTTGCCAGCCCAATACCAGGAAGATTCATGGTGTTTGTGTACAGCCTGGACCTCCTGTCCCCACAAGACTGATATTAGCATATCTCCTCTTCTTATTCTTCACCACAACAAACTCATCAGTATCATCCGGAGGTGGAGTAGTATCCATGCCCTGCTCCTCATCAACCACTTTTTCCTTATTTTGCTCAGCCGGGGCTTCAGCAGCAGTAGGTGTAGAATCAACATTGACCTCTACCCTGTCTCCACGTGCCTCAGTAGTATCAGCGGCCGGCTTCTCTTTATCCTCGACCTCAGACACCACTTCACCCTCCTCCTACTGGCCGGGTTGAGTAACCTCAGGGCTGGAAGACTCAACTGTGGGGCCGGGTTCATCTTCAGTAGCAGCTGGCTTATTTACAACTGCCCTTGGAGTAGTCCTAGCCGGTCGACGGGGACTATGTCTCTCCCCCTTCTTAGCACTTGGTTTCTTTACAGTGGCCAAGGCTTTACCCATCTTCTCCTTCTCCTTCTCAACCACTCTTCTAGCCTCACAAGCTTTCCTCTCCAGCTTCTTCTTCTCAGCATCCTTCTTGCTTACAACACGGGGGGCCACCTTAGTTGGTGTCTTCATTGGAGGAAAATCATCTTCATAACCTCCCTCACCTCCTTCCGCCGCCATCTTTTTACCACCTTCTGCCATGAAGGAGGCAAGCTGAGCTACAGTAGTAAATACTACAGCTCACACACAAAACTATCCACCAGCACACAGCAATCAACAAGCTTAGTATAATAGCAGCTTAGAAAAATTCTTTATTCTGCAACCAATATCACCGGGCTCAAACTTAGGGACACAACCAGCAAGATCGCTGGCTAAAAATAGCCACGCACCCATGGGTGATATGTCGCTCACACCATGGCCTCAAATAGGTACATACCAATTGAGCAATGCACTGAACCCCGCCTGTAGACACAACAACTGATAGTGCCCCTGAGCAGGACACTTGTACTCTACATCCACCTAACCAATAACACCCTGGAAAGAAACTATACAAACTGGTTCTCCCTACTTCATTCCTCAATAGGTCTGGCAGTCCGAGGAGACCAACTGGCTGGCTAGTTCAATTCCAGAGTAAAATTAGCTAAGTTAACCAATATAGGGTTTCCACGTATAAATCCGGCCAACCCTCCAACCCGGCCAGCTTATAATACAGCACTTCTCGTTGTGTCATTTTTTTTTACTTGCACCATACCTACATCCCCCGGTCTTTCTCCCATTCCATACCTATCAGGAGGTTTAACATTACGGCAGGGCCTTTCCAACAAATAATCTGAACGAAGTAACTTTCCGATTGCATCAGCCAGGGGAAGACCGGGCTCCTTATCCAACACAGCAGCTTCCTCCTCCTCAGCCAACTCCCTAGACAGGTCTATCTCTGGTTCCCCAACCCCAGTACACGGTAGCTTAGGCATAGCAGACGGAGGAGCCTTCGGTGGCCTGCCCCTCTTTCTCACATGATGAACAATTTTATCTGTTGCCTTTGCACTTGGCGCTTCAGTTCCAGCCACCAACTTGCATTTGGTGCAATACAAATTATATCGCGTCCACTGGCTTTCTGCTTCTGGTATTCATGGGCCCGATGCATGTTAGTAGCCTGAACTGGCTGTCCATAAGCATCAAAAGCTATCTTCAAAAGATTTCCATTCCATCTGAGGAGGCCATCAGCTGTCTGCAACTCGTAGGTAGACCCCTGCACCCACCTGACTAGTAAAAATGGCCCATCCCACTTGGGACCATATTTTTTCTGAGCCAGTTGTGTGGCATATCGCCAAACCAAGTCCCCCTCCTTAAATTCTCTTGGCCAGGCTCTCCTATCAAAATACCGTTTCTGAAATACAGCCGAATGGCCCAGTTGTTCCCTTACAAATTCATGGCCTTTCTTCAATAAAGAGCGAATTTCCTCAACGAACACAGTCCGACAAGGAAAATCCACATCTCCACTGAGAGTACCATATATTATGCTGCTACTGTTATCTCAGACCCAAACACTACCATGATAGGTGCGCAATGAGTGCTCTTATGAACTGCCCCTCTATACGCATGAGCAATGCAGGGAACTATTAAGTCCCAATTCACATCTTCATATTCCGTTAAACAAGACAATTGTTCCACTAATACTCTATTAAATCTTTTTACCTGCCCGTTTGATTCTGGCCTGTAGGGTAAAGTCATTAGTTTCTCAATCTCAAGCATTTCCAGCAAATTCATTAGCGCAAAATCCATTCAATGAACAGAGCCATCGCACAAGTCACAAGGGATAAGCTTCGGCCCACTTACTAAAGTAGTCAGTTACCACCATGACACAGATATCCCCCGGGGTGTTTTCCAGAAGGGACCAATTATATCTAATGGCACCCGGCTCCATCTCACACCATGCAACTCCTTCTTCAGGGGAGTGATACCCCAGCCTCCCTGTCTCTTGCAAGAAGCACAAATTTCACAACCCCTCACCCAGTCAGTGATATCAGCATGCATCCAGGGCCAGATAAACTTGATACATCTTGAACTCGCCGAAAAGGGCTGCTAATTTGTTGCCATGCAAAGTATGAAACAACTTCTTTCTTAAACCGGGGGGTACTGTTGCTCTGTAATAAATCACACCATTTTCACTCTCCCCCTCTAAACACAATAAATCATCTCTCATCACCAATGAGGACAAGATTCGGGCATAAAAACAGAACTCATCGCCTTCTGACAGCAATGCTGCCTTTCCAAGACCAGGACTTCCATCTTCCACCAAAGCTATAATGCGAACCAATATAGTATCTGCGTGTGGAGCCACCTTCAACCTATCCCCTGCTAAGGAGGAGAATAACTGGTATTCAGTGGTCATTGCAGCAACTACAGCTTCATGAGCACCACAATCCGGACAATCCTCTCTGGGACGTTTCCGGACAGTTAAACAGGAAAACATTTACATGCTGTTTCCTGGGCCTATGCACGATTTGGTTTTCTGATATACCATAATGCTGTTACGATTCTATGTATGCTGTGTTAATGTCCGGAATATGTCCGGATAATCTCCGGAACATGTCCGGATAAGAGTCCAGGAGGCAGGAGAATATCCCCGGATCCCACTAGGGCTCTTAGGAACAAGAGGAATGATTTCATCTTCTTATATTATCATTTCATGTTATATTCATTTGGGAGTTATTATCCCATTGTTTTAATGTCTATCAGTGTTTATGTGATATGATTCTCTACTTCATGTTGAATATTATATTTATCATATCTTTATAATTATTCACATGTTCCTCATTTTATGTTGAAACACCTTCATTTACTTGTTCAAATAATTATGTCTTCCACAAGGAATTGTTGTATCATCAGGTTGGGACCACGGACCTCAACCTCACTTCTAGGATGGATTCTGAATAAAACTGAACTCACAAAAGTACTCTCTCTTCATATTATTATATCCGGATGAGCGATTAACACTTAGAATATTATTTCCCATTGGCCCTAGACACGGACATGGATTCTTTCCTCCATTCTCCCTGCTAGAGATATAACTGATATTTATGCGCGGAAAAGTACTTTATACGATCACGATTATATTAATAGTAAATATCCCTAGTACTTAAGCCTGGAAGAGATCCAGAGTCGAAACAACGCTGGCAGAACATCTCACTGGAAAGATCTTAGGCAAGATTCATAACACTGGTGCCGTGAGAGTGAAGGTGTTTTACTTCGGTAATATCTCCTAGATCTCTGGGTAGTCTCTGCCGATTTTGGAAGTGTCACAGACCATTTGGATTTGTCCTTGGATTTATTTGGGAAACACGGATTTGGTGAGTTTCCGGATCACTGGCTCCGGACATTTTTGTGCCCGGACAATTTGTGGGCCGGACATTTTTGGGCCGGACATCTGGACACGAGGTTTTCGTATATATGTCTTGGGATCACCTGTTCTGGATATTTCACCGGATCTGGACTTTCTCTTGGTAATTCCATGGGATTTATCCTTCAATAATTTTTTTTTGTATAAACTTCAGTAAATACTGGATACTGGCCGGCCGTGTCCTTCATTGAGGATTACTTCTGTGTTAGTTCTATTTTTTTTCTGTTCGTTGGATGGTGGATCCCTATTCACGTGGGATCTGGGGAAACTTGTTCTCCATTTGATTACTGGGGACTTTGGTATTTTTAACCGGATACTCTCCTGTTATTGCGTACTCTGCGATACTCTTTCTTTTCTATACACGGATTCGGTACACGTCGACTTATACATTTCGCCATGGCTACAAATCTGGATGATGGGGTAGTTGTCGGCATTCAGTTGGACACCTTGAATACCGCTTTGCAGGATTACATTAAAGAATGTGGAAGAGAAAAGGATGCAGTGGATCATCAATTGGTCGTGCTAGATGCTAAGTTGGGAGAAGCTGTACAAGACAGGGACATTCAGTTGACTAAAACGGATCAGCTGGAGAACATTGTAAAACTAATTCAAAAGGAGTTTGACGATGCTATTGTTCAGTTAGATCTGTCCAAAAGGAATGTAGACGACGCTGCTCTTAACGTGGACTTCTGGAAATCTGAAGCCCGTACTGCGAAGCAAGAAGCACGAGATCTGTCCGTTCAATTTATTATGCCAGACGGAACTGATGTCCGGGATTCGGATATTTGGAAATCCCTGGATTCCCACGATCTTTACACTTCTGGTTCTCATGTTCATTCTAGGAGAGGCACTAAATCGATCATGTCTAAAAAGAAGACAAGGGCATCGTTGCCTTTATTTGATTCTGATGGAGAAGATGATCGGGTGGACATCTGCCCTGTGCGCATTCGTGAATCTCTGAGTACCTCCACACTTCCTTGGTCTGACAAGCCGAAGTGTTCCATGCCCCCATCTTTTGAGGGGAAGGATTGGTACCAGTACTTAGTACAATTTGAGAATATTAGTACTGCGAACAACTGGACCATGGAGACTAGGAAAAGAGTGTTATTTTCCAAATGTAAGGGGGAGGCAGCTAGTGTCGTCAATGATTTTGACATTGCTGATGGAGCTTATCAGGATCTGATTACCATTCTGTGCAGGATCTATGGGGGTGGAACACCTGAAGATCGTGAGAATACATTCTATAACCGAAAGCAGTTACCAGGAGAGGACCTGAATGCTTTTGCTGTACAACTAAGATCCCTGATGATCTGGGCCTTTCCTGGAGAAAGGTATAGCTTCCACACGCGCCTATTAATTCAACAGTTTATCAAGGGCATGTTGGATAAAAAAATTGCCCTAGAGGTGCATGCAAAACAGCCAAAATCCCTATTTGATGCCTTGGATGTGGCTAATCGGTACAAGAGTGGTATCAAAACCCTATTTGGTGTTAATGCCAGCTCTGATATTCTTGGTGCCGCTACTTGTGTTGTGGAATATGCTGACGGAGACGCGGACACTGGTGAGGGGGAAGAGTTGGAGGTGAGTGCCTTGGGAGAGAGAAGGAAATTCTTTAACAATAGGAAGGGGGGAAATTGGAAGAACACGGGTTCCCAGACCCCTTACTGTAAATGGTGTGATAACACCGGACACTCAACTTTTACATGCCATCGCTTCCTTGCGGCCAAAGCTAGTTATGCATCAGACCATGCAGTGAATGGTTGCTCGGAACTGGGTAAGAGTGAGGGAAACGAGTAGTGGTTGGACTGGATAGGGCCAGCAGTCCGGCCACCAAAGCCCAAAATGGCTCCTCCCAACATACAATGTCGGATGGAAATGATTCCTCAAGACCCTCTTTATTAGGGGAGAGGCCAACCCCTGAAGCACTTGATTCATTACTGGTGAAAGGAAATGAGGAGGGCAATATTTATCATCTGCCAAGTCCGAAGGGAGCTAGATGGTACGCCCCAGCTTCCTTTGGAGGAGATTGTCATCGCCTTTTGGTAGATACGGGTGCATCCATAAGCATTATCAGTGATAAGATTTATTCTTCAATGAGAATGCCACCACCACTGTATCCCACCAATGATAGAGTATTTGCTGCAAATGGAAGCAAAGTTAATCTCTCAGGCATGGCTAATTTCCATTTTGGGCTAGGAAAAACATCGCACGTCTGGAGATTCTACGTTGGAGACATATACAGAGAGTCCGGAATCCTAGGCTTGGATTTTCAAATGGCGATGGACATGATTTTTAGAAGTAGAACTGGGGAAATTTGTATTAGGGGACATAAAACTTTTTGTGAATTTTTGTCCAATGTTGGAGCTCTGAGAGTGAATGTTGATACAAAAATTAAAAGCAGCATGGTGGCGTTAGTCAGCGCGACATGGAAAGATCCCTCAGAGGGAGATATTGAGGGAGATTTCCTCATGGAACCTATTACGTACCTGGATAAGGATAGAGATATTCTGAGTTTTCCGACCCTGATTAGGAAAACACAGAAAAGAAATTTGTTTAGACTACCGGTTATGAACCTTGGTAGCGATTCAGTTGTTATTGAGGAAGGAGAAATTCTTGGAATTGCAGAATCCGTATCAATGATTGAGTCAGCGAGTGGAATTGGAATCCCTTTGGAGGTTATGGACGTCTCCATCACGGAAACAGGATTGCAATGTGACCCTGTCTCTTCTGATTCTTCTGGTGATATCTTAGGAAATGATACACCAGATATATATACTCTGCCACCTTATCTTGAGGACCTGATTCAAAATAGTGATCTGTCCTCGGAGGAAGATAAAGCTCTGGTGCGAGCCGACTTATTAAAGTATGCCAGCATCTTTCAGAAACCAGGCGGAGATTTAGGGAGGACGGATTATGTAAAACATGGAATCAATACAGGTACATCTGAACCCATAAAACAGAGTTATCGGCGGCTGCCCATTGGAAGGAGACTTATTGTGGAGCAAGAATTGGAGAAAATGTTGGAGAAAGGTGTGATCTCTCCGAGCGATTCTCCTTGGTCTTCCCCGATTGTCTTGGTGAAGAAAAAAGATAACTCTATCCGCTTTTGTGTAGACTATAGAAAGCTGAACGACATCACTAAAAAGGATGCATTTCCTTTACCTAGGATAGATGAGAGTCTGGATGCCTTGGGTAAAAATATATTTTATTCCACTCTAGATTTGGAGTCGGGGTATTGGCAAGTGGAACTTGATGATGATGCAAAGGAGAAATCTGCTTTTGTTACTCATATGGGTCTATTTAGATTCAACGTCATGGCATTCGGATTATGCAACGCCCCTGCCACATTTGAGAGGATGGTGGAGAATATGCTCCAGGGTCTCCGCTGGAACCAATGTGTTGTATATCTGGATGATATCATCACATATGGTAAAACTTTGGAGGAGGCAAGACAGAATCTCATGACAGTGCTCGATAGGATCAAGAATTTTGGACTTATTCTAAAGCCTAAGAAATGCGTCTTATTCAAGTCATCTGTCAAATTTCTAGGAAGAGTAGTGAATGCAAGGGGGTGCAAGGCAGATCCGGAGAAAATTGAGGCAATTACACACTGGCCTACTCCAGCAAGTATCAAGGATATTCGATCATTCCTTGGATTGGTGGGGTACTATAGGGATTTTATACCGGATTTTGAAGAGATTGCCGAACCTATGTTCATGGCGTTGCACGACCATAGAAAGTTTGAGTGGAACAAGGAACAGGAGAAGGCTTTTTGTACCTTGAAGAACGCTCTAGTGTCTGATCCTATTCTTGGGTACCCCACTGAGGATGATCTATTCATTTTGGACACTGATGCAAGTAATTTCAGCTATGGGGCGGTCTTGTCGCAGGTTCAAGGTGGGGTTGAAAAGGTCCTCTGTTACTTTTCTAGATCTCTCAAACCCACTCAGCGCAATTATTGTACTACACATCGTGAGTTATTAGCGGTGATCAAAACCCTGGGGAAGTTCAAACATTTTATTTGGGGCACAAATTTCATAATCCGCACGGACCATTCCTCATTGAAATGGGTTTTGAACTTCAAGGACGCAGACGGAATACTAGTACGCTGGTTGTCTATTCTAGCTTACTTTGATGTAGACCAGGGAAAGATTGTTCACCGTGCAGGCCGGCTACATGGGAATGCCGATGCGTTGTCAAGGTTGGAAAAATTGAGAAAATGCAAGAATCTAAATTGTAGTACCTGCAATGGCAGAACAAGAGAAAACCTATCCGGTATTTGCAGGGAGTTTGTAGGCTCTGATGAAGATCATTCATCTGTCGCAAATGCAGATGAGTATCAATTGGGTTCCCTGAAGGATGGGACTCAGCTCAAGGGAGTTATATATCAGGATATTCTTCCATGCTCTAGTGAGGAAATGATTAAATTCCAGGAAGAGGATCCTGTTGTGTCAAAGCTAAGGTCACTAGTGATAGCCGGAACTAAGTTGTCGCAAACAGAGTTGCAGATGGAAACACGAAATTTCAAGATATTATATGCAATGCTTCCCAGTATGTTTCTACATCATGGGATTCTCTGTGTAAGGTTAAGGAAGGATCTTCGCGATATAGACGTGATAGTGGCACCTAACTGGGTCAGGTCATCACTATTTCACATGCTTCATAGTTCTCCTCAGGGTGGACATTTCGGTATAAAGAAAACATTGTCTAGGATCAAACAAGTTTTTCACTGGCCGTATATGAAAGTTGATCTTACACGATGGATTGCGGATTGCAAGACTTGCAAATTGACTAAGGATTCTCCCGCGAAAGGGAAAACCCCGCTACACAATGAGATTACGGGGGCAAGGTTCGAACGAATAGCCCTGGACATAGCTGTGGGCCTGCCGGAAACTTTGAGGGGAAATTGCTGTATTATGGTCATTCAGGACTACTACACAAAGTATGTGGAGGCTTTCCCAATGCCTAACTGGCAGGCGGATACTTGTGCCATGTTTCTCATGGAAGGGTGGATTCTAAAGTTTGGCACTCCAATGAGGATACATTCTGATAGAGGGGCCAATTTCACCTCCACTCTTTGGAGAGAACTCTGTAAGCTAATGTCAATAAGGAAGACATTCACTAATTCTTACAGGGCGGTTTCCGATGGCATGGTGGAGCGTTTTAATCGTACGATGAAGATAGCTTTGTCAGGCTTGGCCTCTGAGAATGAGAGAAATTGGGACCATATTCTACCCTACATCACCTATGCGTATAGGTGCAGTAAGCATGAGTCCACTGAATGCTCCCCTAACCTGCTCACCTTTGGAGAGGAAATAGGCATGGTCCCTGCAGTGGTCTACAGGGATTACAACAAAGATTTTAAATACAAATGTGCCCCTAATCTAGTGGAGTATATTAGGGAGAATCTCTTGAAAGCACATGAGTTCGTGATGAACAATTTGAAGAAGTCTGTAGCAGCGCAGAAAAAAGTGTACGATAAAGGATTATTGGCCAGATCCTTCACTCCTGGACAAAAGGTATACAAGTTTATTACCGTGAAAAAGCCACTTTGTGGACGATGGGAAGGGCCTTACACCATAGTTGAAAAACTAAATGAATGGACCTATCTCGTTAGTACAGGCATGCATCGAATGGCGAAAGTGCATGTGGATTATCTAAAGCCGCATCTTTGTCCTGGGCAGCAAGAGGTATCGAATTCTTGTCCTGCAAAAAGTGAAACCAAAGAGGTAGATACTGAATCGCCAGTAAATGTCAGGAGAACTAAGTTCCGGGTGATTAAGGCTCCCTCAAGATATGGCTTTTCTGGATTGAAAGTTATTCCCTAGACAATAATCTCCTCAGGAAAGTAGAGAGTAGTCTTTTCACATTTTCATTGTCGCCAGAAAAATTCATAGACACGTAAAGAAGCCTTTGGTGAAGCACATAGAGAATTTGCTTGAGGATGGTGGATTTACGGCCAATTTTGAAACCATTCCGTTATTTTATAGTGTTCGTTATAACAAGTGTCTGGGGTGATATTGATCACTCCATGTGGAAATTTCATGTAGATAAGTTTGTGGGGACAGAGACCCCTGATTCGGCCAGCTGGGACTCCGTGCTCCCTCTCCCGTCAACAGGCTGGAGCGGGAGACGGTCTCAGTGCGTAAATCAATGCTGGGAAGTGATTACTTTGGACCCTATATAATAAATAACTATTATAGACCTATTCAAGTGGAAAACCTACACCTGGAAAGTATGACTTTGGATTATCATTTATTTACGCTTGATGTCATGCTATACGGACTGGGATTCACTATGTTTTCTCCCTCGTTACTCGGAGATGCAACCGCTGACGCGTTGCTTGGCTAGAGTGATGGCCGACCCTAGTAACTTGCGGTGTTGCCATGGCACGCGCCATTGTGGGCAACGCGTTATTCACTACAGCGCTGCCATATGCCGACACGTTGAAAACATGAGTAGTACAGGGAAATGTTCATTTTAAGGTGGTTTTGCTGCCTTATTCTCTCTTTAATATTTGTTGATAATTATTTCTGGTGGCGACACCTGACTCCTCCCCCCTCTCGGAGACTATATAAGGCAGGATCTTCAGACCTGTCACTTATCTCTTTGGCACCGTCTTGGAATCCCCGAAGAACCTCGTGCACGGTCCATTTCCCACACGCTCTACCCGGAAAACTTCCCGGAAACTTCTTGCCAAAATGAATAGTTCATCTAGTGAAGATGAAGGGGTCGAGAGGCAGACAAAGTTCATAAATGAACGACCAGTTACCACGGACCACAAGGATGGTAAAAACAAGGCAGGGAAAGAGAGTTCTCTACCGAATCGTGTCACCACGGAGAGCCGACATCGTGTCTCCATGACACCTGAAGAGCCGTCCTCGACAGACTCCCGGAAAGTTCCAGAGGAATTTGCTGAGATTGTCCGGCCTAATGGGACATATCTCAAGAAGCCGGAAACCTTCAGGACTGGAAGGTGTGTACCCTTGGCTAAAGAAGAATGTGATAGTGAGACTGAGGAGGTTCTATATTATAAAGAGAATGATTCTACTCTTACTGCCAAGTACGAGGGTTGGATTCGCGAGATTTTGGCTGAGTGCCAAGATTTGCCGTCTGATGTACATAGGGATTTGGAGGGGCTAGCTTTCTCCGGAGCAGAGGCCGGGCGTACCTGCCCTTTTCTTCGTTGTGAGGGAAAGATGTTGTTTAGCAGATGCTCCTGGCTCAGACACGTGGAGGAGTGTCATTTACCCAAAAGGTATGAATACTGTTGCGGAATCAGAGGAAAAGAAGGCCCGTGTAACAATCATCAGTTGAGAGTTGTGTCCCTCGTGCGCCACATGATGTGGAAACACAACATCTCGCAGGTGAATTCGGCCATTCGTTGCTATAATAACGAGCAAAGATATAGAAAGCTAGTGGTGAATCCTGACTATAGGCGTTATGATGAATCTGGCGTTTCTAACAAGAAACGTATCGCTTCTGCCCCTTTGGTGTCCGGAAAAGACAAACGGATGAACATGCCTCTTAATCTGGATAGCCTAGTGGCCGGAAAAACTGATATTAAAGAGGAATTGGCCCGTCTACATGATTCGGACATTAAATCTGTGAGCCTGCTCTCTGCACTGGAAGCCTCTTTCGTGAACACTCACACATTATTCAGTGACTGTGTGAAATCGCTGCACTCAGACTTCTCCAGAATTGTGGTTGCTGGTGAGAAATTTGAGAAGCGCGACAGGGAGAAAAGAGAGATTCTTGATGATCTGACGGATAAGAATCTGCAACTGGAGCTAGCCGGACATACGCAAGAGTTGTTGGAAAACGAACTAAAGGTGGCTCGTGAGAAGCTGGACGAGCAACAGGAGCGTATTGACAACTACGAGAAACAGGTGGCTCGCTACAAGGAGCGCTTGGATAACCGAAAATCCTCCTCCAGTACATCGTCCTCCTCTGGTCGTAGCCAGACCAGTACATCAAAGTCCTCTAGCGCCTGTCTATCAGAGGAACAGATTGCTGCCATCCAAGCGATGATTCAGAAGAATTAAAGAAGAAAAAGAGACTTTTTATTTGGCAACTTTTGTTGCTCGCCACTGTGCGATATTGACATATACATACCAGGTTGGACTTTCTGTTCATATCATGTTGCAACTGTTTTTGTTGAAGAAACTTACATGTTGAGATTGGTTACCTCGAAGGGTGCTGAAATTTTTTTTTTTATTATTGTTGAATCGTTATACAATTTGATACATGTTCTTATGGGTTTCAGTCTCATAAAATTTCATCCTCGTTGAATATGTTCTTCCTCGTTCTAAAATGTTATTTTCCTTAGTTGGGGGGGAGTGTTACGATTCTATGTATGCTGTGTTAATGTCCGGAATATGTCCGGATAATCTCCGGAACATGTCCGGATAAGAGTCCAGGAGGCAGGAGAATATCCCCGGATCCCACTAGGGCTCTTAGGAACAAGAGGAATGATTTCATCTTCTTATATTATCATTTCATGTTATATTCATTTGGGAGTTATTATCCCATTGTTTTAATGTCTATCAGTGTTTATGTGATATGATTCTCTACTTCATGTTGAATATTATATTTATCATATCTTTATAATTATTCACATGTTCCTCATTTTATGTTGAAACACCTTCATTTACTTGTTCAAATAATTATGTCTTCCACAAGGAATTGTTGTATCATCAGGTTGGGACCACGGACCTCAACCTCACTTCTAGGATGGATTCTGAATAAAACTGAACTCACAAAAGTACTCTCTCTTCATATTATTATATCCGGATGAGCGATTAACACTTAGAATATTATTTCCCATTGGCCCTAGACACGGACATGGATTCTTTCCTCCATTCTCCCTGCTAGAGATATAACTGATATTTATGCGCGGAAAAGTACTTTATACGATCACGATTATATTAATAGTAAATATCCCTAGTACTTAAGCCTGGAAGAGATCCAGAGTCGAAACAACGCTGGCAGAACATCTCACTGGAAAGATCTTAGGCAAGATTCATAACAATGCTGCAAGGTAGTTAACCACCTAGCCAACATATTGGTAGGGTCTTTAAAATTCATCAACCAACGTAACAAAGCATGATCAGTTCTCAACATAAAATTACTTCTTCCTCTAACATAGTGTTGAAACTTGCACAGATAGGTTAAAACTGCCAACAATTCTCTTTTAGTAGTACAGTAATTACGCAGAGCTTTGGACAGGGTGTTGCTAGCATAGCTAAGCACAACTTCCCTTTCCCTCTGAATCTGCAAAAGAATTCCAGCCATACCAAACCTGGATGCATCAGTATCAAGGATGATAGTACCGGAAGGTTGCGGATAACCAAGAACCGAAGCCGAAGTGAGCAAATGCTTCAACTTCTCAAACGCTTTCATACAGTTGCTATCAAACGTAACTTTTCTACTTTTCTTCTGATCTCCTCCCACTACCAACGCCTGAATTGGACCAGCAACCTCAGCAAAATATGGCATGAATTCCCGGTAGAAGGATGAAAATCCCAAGAATTGCCTCACCTCTCACCCAGTATCGATAGCATGCGTCACTTTATTCATATGGCCAAGAATTTCTTCCGGCAGGCGGAAGCAATCTTTGTACTCCCTCATGCTAGTTAAGAGTCTAACCATTTCAGCCACCATTTCCAGATCAGACTCTCTCACTATTTTCTCTAATGGACAACCTTCCCCCGGGGGCATGGGTAATTCCAGTTCCAGTAAATCCATATCCACCATTGAGCTCTTGCCTGTCACAGCAAGTTCCCTGAGTCCAGCCAAGGATAAACTGAACACCAAAGGTGAGCTAGCAGGAATGTGCAGAGACAAAGTTGTACACTGCCGGTCGCCAGATCCACACAGCTACAGACTGTAGAGAAAGCATCTAAAAAGATTCCTTCATAGCGACTGAGTGTGCCACTTTGCAAATTCCGGCACATGACAGACTGTTCACCAGCCTCAAGGGTGAATTAGCCAGACCAATCTGAGTTGCATCTGTGTGTAAGGATAAAATCCATACCCAGTATGCCAGCTTCCCTTCCCACTAAACCACTTATAACCATACAGGTTAGAGCAAACCATGCTACACCTAGGGCTACCCATACACAACCATGTGTGACTAGATCATGCCCAGTGCCAGCATAGCACGTAACCCAGCACGGTATCAGGTAAGGCTTTACTGACAACTCATCATACACTTCCTTCTTAATCAGTGTACATTGAGCACCCCAATCAACCAGAAATTGGCCAGAAACATTCACTATAGTCACATCCACATACATTTGGTTAGCTATTACTGGGCAACTTCTGTCCGAAATAGTTATGTCAAAATTACAGAGATCACATGCCATAATCTTGCTCACCTGGGAACCATAACCGCCCCATTCAACCTTTAAAATTTGTCCCGGCAAGCAAGCATGTTCGGGCACACCTTAATGCACCACTTCCACAAAACATGAAAGCACATCCGGCTCCGCTTCAAGGCCTATGCCGATCATCCCCTCAACACTACAATCATGAGCGTCCCCCAGTTCATGAGAGGGCACCTGACCAACGGGTTTCACCGGTGTTTTCCCCAAATTTTGACATACTGCGGCATGTGTATGACCCTCTGCCCCCACTCCACCACACAGAAGGGGCTGGTAGAGTTCCTGGCTTCCCAGCTTCATTCAATGCTGCTTGTTTCACCAAGCTGTCCAACCACTTCAAATGCAGGGCTTGTCACTCACACTCAGTTACTTTGTGGCCTTCTGCCCTGCAATAATAGCAGATTAATTTCCTAGGCGCGCCTTTCCGGAATGGCTTACGCACTATGGCCTCAGGCTGAGCCTTCTCAACTACCCGGTCCTTTGTTGTAGTTTTATTTCTAGCGTCCCAAGCTTTAACAGCATAAAATTCCGCCAAGTCATCCGCACTTATCGACAGACTACCACTGCCCTCTACGTTTGTAGCTGTTGTTGTCTTCTCTGTTTTCCTCAATTCATCATTCCACTCCACTCCCCCTGACACAGTCATAGCAGTGGAAGACAAACGGGTATCAATTCTACAAACATCCCCATACCTGGTTGCTATTGCTCCGGCCAATGCAATATTCTTCGGCTCTTGCAAAGCCACATGCTTCACCATTTCCAGATCGAGCAAACCATCGAGAAACACTTTCAATGATAGTGTATGTAAAGTACTATCCCACTTCCCAAATGCATGCAAAGCTTTTCTAGACACAATATCGGCAATATTAGTGGGACTCTGTCCGGCTGTCTGTCTCAATGCAAAGAATGCATCCTTCCTGGTCTGAGCTATAGCCTACCTCCATTATCCGCAACAACTGACACACCGAATAATCCCTAGGGTTAATCGATGCTGCATATATGCATATATATTATGCTATAGGGCATATTATTCTCCACAGTTGCTATCAATTGTACTTTATATGTATGATCGTAATTTACACGAAAATTAGGTTTGAAATAGAGTTTGATATAACAAGACATATTGATTGAATGAATACAATACAGAATACACTGCCCAGTATTTATCATTTTCCTCTCTAATATAGCAGAATTTGAGAGATGTGTAGAACTGTAGATTGTGCATTTTCTGAGAATCTGACCCCTATACTGGATTTGTGGTTACCATATTCCACACCAGAGGGTAGCAGGGGTACCGAGGGGCCAATACTAAGTGTAGAGAGGGTTGGGACAGTCCTATACAGTGAATACACAGAGAGTACATGCTAAGTTCTTGTGTTGCGTTGTCTCTTCAAGTTGCCTTTCTATTTACTATAGTACTGTAAAGGATATACTACCAACTGTGGTGTCTGGGGTTTAGTCATGCTGACTGGCCTTGGTACTCATTCTCTACAACTCCTTCCCTATATAGGCACCAGGTGTAGTGACTGTATATTCCACTGGGGTTTCCAGGACAGTGCTGTATATATAGACCACAAGAGGTCACTCTTATGCACTGCAGTCTTGTATGTGTGATTACTATTGTATTGTCTTATGTGATATGTACCCTGTATTCTCTGTATAACATGTATATTGTGATGTGACACCCTATGTGTGGTGTATGTATTTTATACACTAGTCCCTGTGAGACTAGTTAGGACAGGTTCAGTTTGCAGTACTGACCTCCTGAGGTGTTGGAATGTTGATGCTTGTTGGAATAAAGATGGAAAGCTGGCAAGGACCAAGAACCTGAGTTAGTGATATGTTTGTTAGTTAGTGCGGTACTAATTAGCAGGAACCACAATTCACTACTAAGTGTCATTATTGCTATAAATACGATCACCTTCAATAGCAGACACAACACAACTATACTATTATGAACTCTGAAGCTAGTACAAGCCACTCTCATACTTGCTGAACATCTCTACAATAGTATACAAACTCCTCAATCGATACACCCTATGGACTTTGAGATATCACCATATTTCAAAACAGGAGATCAAGCCGATTCCAATGATAGTAAACACTAGAGGGGCCTATAGGTATTTCTATATCTTAAGTTTGATATTTTTGAAAAAAAAAGTTTGCAATGTTTCGGGATTGGTAACTACCAGTTAAGTAACTAAATATGCTCCATACGAAGGCCTTCAAAATGCATGGATATATTTGTTACAATGTCCTGACATTTGTTCTATAGGTTCATATGACTATAAGGGATAAACCCTCTAAAAATACAGTTTGATCAAAGGATGGAGTAAATAGAATACATAAAATACATAATATGTGTGGTGTATACATACAATATACCACATGTAGTACATAAATGTGGTCTCATATCTTTGGTATACTATACAGGATTTGCATGTGCCGCTGCACATGTATGTTATAGTGCATCATGGGATGAATTCTGTTGAAATCTGACATACAAATATTTGCCAACATTTTATCGCAAATTGCAAGTATACATGTTTTCATGTCCAACAAGCCAATAGGGGTATTTATTTTGGAAGTAAAGGTTTGCATTGAGTAAAAATGGGGTTCATTATGTTTCCATGGAAAGGGTCTACAACGTTAAAGCCCAACAATGTTAGGGCTCAACAACATTAGGGCCCACTTTCGCATTTTTTCCGATGTTTGAGCCCACCCCCTGTCAAACGTTAGGGCCCACCTACCTTCAGACGTTAGGGCAAAAACATCGGACGTTAGGGCCCACTTTTGCACAGTTTTCACATATTTGCAGACCTTAGGGCCCACTTTTTCATATTTTTCACATATTGTCAGAAGTTAGGACCAACCCACCTTCAGACGTTAGACCCCATCCACAATGAATTGAATGAAACTATGAAAGAAGAACTCTATCAAACACTAGGGCCCATCCAAGATGGCCCTAGCATTTGAGGAACAGTGGGCCCTATCGTCTGAAATATTTACTTGTAAATATGTAGGTCTAGTATCCGACTTCTTGCAAAAATACATAATTTTACATCCTCGATCCACATTCAAACGTTAGGGTCCACCCCCTGTCAGACGTTAGGGCCCACCCACCTTCAGACGTTGGGCCCACCCAGAATCGTCCTTGAAAATATTACGGAAAATGTGAGAAAGTGGGCCAAAATGTCTGATGTGGGATGGGCCCTAACGTCTGAAGGTGGGTGGGCCCTAACGTCTGGACTGTTGGTCCTATCATCCAAGTTTGTGGGCCCTAATGTATGGGCCCTAACGTCGTTGGGCCCTAAAGTCGTTGGGCCCTAAAGTCGTAAGGGCCCTAAGGTCGTTGGGCCCTAACGTCGTTGGGCCCTAACGTCTTGAGCCCACGGAAACGAGGGTCAAGCTACCATTTTAGAGACTAATGATTGCCAGAAATGGATTTGCAGCGCCTGGCTCCATAATAGGGGGTTTGCATGTGCCACTGTGCATGTCTGCTACAGTGCATCCTGGGATGGATTCTGTTGAAATCTGACATATAAACAAATATATTTCAAGAGGTGCTAGGCTAGGTTGGACTAGGCTAGGCCTCTCGAGATATTCCCACAACTGTAATAATGTGGATGCGTTAGTGTTGCGTTGATGCATTGCTGTGGCTAAATCTCCCTATTATGTCCCCACCCTCAACACACAAACCACTGACCTGGCACCAGAACCTATAATCCTCCGCTCTCTTAAAGCCCAAATAATATAATACTTTAATAATGAATACATAATAAAGAATAGAATAAGCTTCTAATTGTAAAAAGTTACTGGTCCTTGGTAAGGCCATAAAGTGCCTTTTTGTCTCTTTTCTCTGTCTGTCTCCCTTCTTCTCTATCTCTATTTCCTTGGGAAGATCATAAACAGCCTCCCTTTCAGCTCTCCCGCCCTTGATATAACCATGTTAAATGTGTTGATAAGGGCGTAAAGCAACCAATCTCACTCACTCACTCCCTCTCAGCTCTCCTGCCCTTGATATAACATTCAATGTGTTGATAAGTGCGTAAGGCAACCAATCTCACTCACTCCCTCTCAGCTCTCCCACCCTTGATATAACCTTCAATGTGTTGATAAGGGCGTAAAGCAACCAATCTCACTCACTCACTCAAGCACTTGTAAAAAAATGTATAATATTTGAAAAGAGGTCGACAGACTTTCTGGGAGGGTCCCAGCTCTTCCAGCCGTAACCTTTGGCAATTACTTATACTGCTGTATGAAAAGGTAAACAAAGTATTTGGAGCACTAAGTTTTGAATTACCAGTTGGACAGTATGCTTTATGGGCGTCGGCTGATACATGTCAAGTTAGCAAGAATTAGTTGAATGCGGCGCAGTTTTGTATAGTCTTCGAGACTGTTGTCCTATTTTCAATTCAATTCAATTCAATATATTCTTTATTTGTACCACAGGACTAGATTCTCTTTATTTGATGCTAGAAAATGGCTGAGGTTTAAAATATGTTTTTGCCTTCTTTTGTTTAAATGGAGGAGATTCATATCAAGATGTTCTTGGTCTACATTAGTTCTCTTATTTTTATTGAAAATAATACGTAGAGCTGAGTTCTGTAATGATTGGAGCTTATCTAATAGACTCTTTGGACTAGAAGCAGATGCAGCTTAAACAGGAAACCAATAGGGGATTTGCATAGCCGCCATTTTGAATCTAGATTTATTTTAATTATGGGACTAATGGCACAGTCTAAAATCTCTAGATAACATGCCATGTTCAGCATGGAATATGTATCATTGCTCTAAAGTCAATATCCATGTGTTATACATGTTTCCAAAACACTAGTCCCCATCTTTCCCATTATGCATTTGGCTTACATAAATCATTTATATAAGCTATAATATTGGTGAAAACATTCTACTATTTTTGATAAAAATCTTGCCAAATATTTGTATGTCCGATTTCAACAAAATCCATCCCAGCATGCACTGCAGTAGACATGCGCGGTGAGACATGCAACTCCCCTATACTGGGAGGGATACTGAAGACCTGTGACATTTCTTTTTCCATTTTTGTTTTCTCAGCTATTTATAGCTGAGAAAACAAATGAGTCACTATGAAATGTGCCAATCACTGATACTGCATCTACATCTTGATAACTTGGTTAACTGTCTGTGAGGTGTTTAAGCTTAGATGTGACATCAGGCGAGGATGCCATATCTAATCCTTTCAATCAGTCATAGATTTCACACCTAGATGTTATTGAAGGCTGATTGACAGCCTTTCTAGGTTTCTCTGCCCACCACCCCCCTCACCTGCCTCAGGTGCTCAAATGGACACTGCCAAACACATTTTCTAAATTTTAAAAGTAAGTTACCAACTATTTAGCCTAGCCTAGCCTAGCTTACTACTTTTTATACGACCAACTCTTTTTTTTACGACCAACTATTTTTCAACGAACTTTTTTTACAACCAACTTTTTTTACAGCCCTGGCTATTGCAGAGTTATTCATTATTGGTTACAGTTACTGAAGTGGAAATAAAAGTCAAGTGTATATAAACCCTAGTCTAGTTGACATTTGTATGTCTTTTGTGCCATATTAGATTTTACCTTCTGGTCTGTGAGGACTAGTGGAAACTCAGGAGGACTAGTGGATCTTATTTCTACATAGGTATTTCCCTAAGTTTATCATTTTTCTTCCTTTCTCTACATGTTTCAGAGTTCATGATTTCAATGGTCCTCAGTGACTGGTCATAAATTCAATTCAATTCAATTCAAGAATTCTTTATTGCAATTGATGTTGTTTACAATGAGGTGGTCCAGCATTCTAAATAGACAGGTGTCTAGGTAGGTCTTCTGCCTGACATCGGACATAAGTAATTGAGGTTGAGAAATCGTTTCCATTGGAAAAGCCAGGTATATAAATTAAGTTGACACTAATTGTAATATTAAATAGATAAACCAAACTTAACTTGATAATTTCTTAACTTAGTACTTGTTCTTCGATGTATGTTCTTTACTTCAACATTTCAGTAACAGTGTATAACATTTGTAATTATGATATGGAAAATCTATTACTATTATTATATTGTGTTCTCTCCCGCTGTCTCCCTCTCCCTCTCTCTATGTGTATATGGGTCAGATTTTCTGAAAATGTACAATTAACCTTCACCAATCCTCTCAAATAACCCACATTTAAGACAAAAATGAGCTTTAAAATGCAGATTAACATAACAGAACTGATACTGTAAATCAATGCGATACTAAGTATACTCAGATATACCTGGTATTCTTCATTTTTCAGCCTAATTCAGGAGAGTTTCCTAAATGTGTAGAGCTGCCAATTGTACATTTTCTGAAAATCTGACCCATATAATATATTATGGCCAGATATATTGATATATTGATTATACCTTTATGTTCACCATAGTATGTTAGTATAACATAGAGGTATACTGTATAGGATTGGATGAAGTTTTTTTAACAATCTTATTTCATATGGGTCACCAAGTCCCTTTTACAGGGTTTTTTCACTTGCCCCACATGCTCAGCACCGATTTCGTAGATTGAAGGAGTTTCACTGGAAATGTTTCCTTCAAAATCGTAAATCGTAATATTTTAACATTGTAAATTCATTGCTAGACAAAGCTCTGTCCACCACACTGTGTTGTTTACTTTTTTGAAAGTTTCTACTTCTTGTCCCCCTCACTCATTTTCGGGTCTATTTTTCTATTTAAATATGCAATAAATTCCCAAATTCACAGCTTCTTATCATTATAATTATTATTATATTATTACATACGATGTATAATGAGTCTAATGTCAATATCCATGTGTTATACATGTTCCACACAACAAGTCCCCATCTTTCCCATCATGAATTTGGTTAACATAGATCATTGATACAAGCTGTGATATTGGTCAAAACATTCCTGCAATTTTCGATAAAAATGTTGCTAAATATTTGTATGTCTTTTTTCATCAGAATGCATCCCATGATGCACTGTAGCAGACATGCGCAGTGGCACATGCAACTCCCCTTTTAGTCAATTAATAAATACTCAACATATGTATATAGCTAATAATTATGTGATGTGTTTAGGAAAATGAGTCATAAGTCAAAAAATTGGTGTAAATTTATCAAAGCGTTTTTTCCACAAGATCTCTTTATCGAAACGCTCTGATTTTCGGGGAGTTTAGCACTTAAAGTCATAATAATCCATGTAACAAATTTCGGGACATTGTGTTAAATATATCCTTGTGTTTTGAAGGCCTTCGTACGGAGTATATTTAGTTACTTTACTGGTAATTACCCATCCAGAAACATTGCAAACTTTCTTTTTTCAAAAATAAAAATATTAAACATAAAATATAGAAATAGTTATGAGGTTATTAGTGTTTACTATCATTGGAATCGGCTTGATCTCCTCTTTTCGATTATGATGGTATCTCAAAATCCATATTTTGCGACTTATGACTCAATTTCCTAAAACGGATCACATATCTGATGTAATGCTGATGTAATGCTTAAAAATGATGATGACTACTCAGGAACTCTAGGTACCTAAAATGTATGTTCCGTACTCTTTTTAAAAATATCTTGTTATTTTTTTTATTTTTTTTTAAGGATTTTATTTAAACTTGGGTACCGACTCCCCTTTTCGGGGCTAGTTTTATGTACTATTTGCGCGTACACACATGCTAATACCCATGTACCTCAAGTTATCTTAATGAGTATAATGCCTTACGCTGCCGTCCATATTTCTATAAAATTTCGTAAGCGTTTGTGACATATGTTTAATCTCGAATCAACATTATTGTAAATCTGCCTGGCAACATTATATAATAATATTGGCATTAGGTGTATTGTCCAGCTCTCAAAACTGATTATCGTTCCTCATCACTAGATGAGACTATTGTTGTTATAATTCATGTTAACTATTATAATAATGTTTTCTACCATATTGTCCCTAACACAAAATGATATAATGGCACCCATAGGAAGATCTGGCACACCAGAATTGGTCTACCAAAATTGTTTTGTACAACAAATGACAATAAAAGAATGTTTGAATTGAATTGAATTGAAGTTAATTATAGTCTACGCCCTCCTGTCCTCCCTCATCCAACCGAGCATAGAAAGTGATCCTTCAGAAGGACAGCCTACCGGAACACATGAGTTCTTAGTTGGGTCAGATCTTCAGAAAATGTACAATCGGCAGATCTACATATTAAGCAAATTCTGCTAAATTAGAAAAATTGTCAACACTAGGTATATCTGAGTATATTTGACATTGCCTTGATTCAAACAATCTGTTAGGCTATGTTGAGCTGATTGTTGAACCTGATATATTAATTGAATTTAGGTAATTTGAGAGGACGGTGAGTGATTGAGTGAGATTGGTTACTTTACTCCCTTATCAACATATTAAAGGTTATATCAAGGGCGGGAGAGCTGAGAGGCAGGCAGTTTATGATCTTACCCAGGAAATAGAGACAGAGAAGAAGGGAGAGAGAGACAGAGAAGGGAGAGAAAGGCATTTTATGGTCTTACCCAGGACCAAGAAGATTGGTGAGGACAAATTGTACATTTTTAAGCGACTTGACCCAGTCGTGGTTAATCCTGCTCTGGTTGACCTCACACAGTGTTGTTAAAGAACACACCCATCCTGGCAGGCATTCCCTCCACCCATGTCTAGACACCACTGCGCATGCGTCAGCTCTACTATTATGGGATGGAATCCACTCCTTTTTTATGCTTTAAAGCTGCATTCTCAGCTATTATGACCAAGACTACCACATTTACTCATAATTATTATAACTTATAGAATTTAATTCATCAATATTCTGCTGCTGTTATGTGTTTATACAAGTGTTACTAATATTATGACTTATAGGACTGGATTTATCAATATTCTGCTGCTCTTATGTTGAAGAATTGTGGGTCATTCTCCGAATGAGTATTTAGGGTCGATAGTTGAGCGAGAAATTAATCAATGTCTTAGCCAGACCAAACCAGTTAAAAGAGGCTTTGGTCGTAATCAATTTAATTTTATACCCTAGACAGATTACAAGGCCTGGGCTGATTGGCTTATCCTGGCTGGACCAATTAATTACCAGGTTAGATAAGGGGCCCAATCAGCCACAGGTTCACAATGAACATAAAAGGTGAATAAGAGGCCAGAGTGACCACTGTCATCTCTATACAAGAGTATGACCTATATGACTGGATTTATCAATATTCTGCTGCTGCTATATTTTTATACAAGAGTTACCCATATTATGACTTATAGGACTAAATTCATCAATATTTTTTAAAACATATTTTATTTTGAAAAACAATTCCACACATTTATGGTACGTTTCATGTCATCGAACATCGATATGTCATAAGGGCGAAGAAATATAATACAGATATTACATTTAATATGATACAGTACAACTTACACAGTTTGTTTATTACCCCAAGTTCATTAAATATAATTAGGAACCCTCTTGTTGTATTTTTTTTTCTACCGATTCTAAAATATAATACCTAGAAGCTATCCGCATTCAGATAAAACAACGAAGTAACCTTTTTTTCCCACTTGGTTCACATAGTTTGAATGGTTTTTTTTTTTTACATATAATCAATTCTTATATAAACATACAAATCTAGTCAGGAAGCAGTTAATATAATCACCTCACATCAACTTTACCGCAATGTTGCTTTCAGATGTTTTCTTTTCATTTCTGGCCATTTTCTTGTCTTTATGTACGATGGGAGACTATTCCACCTAGGAGGACCTTTAAAATGAGGGGATCCTGCCAGTTTTTCATTGACTGAATTTAAGCATAATAAATTGATACCTTCTGCAAGCCTTGTCTGTCGAGGCATGATTTGTAAATATTCTGGCTTGACTCTTCTGTTTGAGATTATTCTGCTGCTGGTATGATTCTACAATAATTTGAAGTACAATTGGCTGAACAAAAATAGCCGCTGGTGGGCGATAATAAGTCAAATCATCATAGGAAAGGTTTCAGGTCCTCAACATACAAAAGAGAACTTTTAGAAGCCCTGCAGCAAAAACATCAAATGAATAAAATTGTCTTGAATTTCTTCATAAATTCATGGCTTCTTCTGGAATATTCTCATGATTTATTTTTGCTGATCTACAGTGGCAAACTGGATCAAATGGGATTAATAATGCAATTAGTTGACCTCTTCACATGTACCCATCGAGCCAGTGGTATCCTTACATTTTACAAAATAATTCCTAAAGTTTAAGAAGATGATAAAGGGTCAGACTTAAAAGAGTAAGATTTTGGCGAGTCCTCTAAATTGTTATCTTGGAGGTAATACAAGTTTACACCAAGAAGAACAGGTTAAAATAATTTAATACTCTATCTGGGTAGCCTTTGGATGGAGCGGGAATAAATAGACCACGAAATAGATTATGCCATGATAGGTGTGCGTATTCACAAAAACATGGCCAGATTAGCCCATGGCATAAACATGCCTGGATTGCACTAGTGGAATCCGTTTTTCGAATGCAACCAATCTACAACGTTACCCTTAAATAGGCTAACTCTTAAATCATGGCATAAAAATATAACTAAACTTGAGCTGCATATGGGGCACGCGTGAAAGACACTGACCAAAAGCCACAAGCGTTTTGTGAATCTGTTGCCCCATATGGATCTCGCGTTTAGTTATATCTTATTATTTCATTCTTTTACGGTAATTAGTTGAGAATGCAGTTTTAAAGTTTTGCTTATATTACAGTGTGTACCTCTGCTACGTTGGATCGCATAGTTATTAATCATTCTGTCATCTTCTTTTATCCTAAGTTGCATTTTTTCGAACTCATTTCAAATGCTGACAGGGGCAATTAATCATTCAGCCCACCTGCTATGGTGTAAGTTGCATGCATGGTATTTTTATTTTTTTTATTTCATTTTGTAAGAATGTGCGCATTCTGAGGCATTGGTGGCTCCCCCTAGCGTCGGGCACTGGTTACCAATTCCCCCACAATCCCTTGATCTTCCTTCTGCATCGATTCCAACTCTCTCCATTACACAATATTTAATTGACCTAACCAAATAAGGATACCACACGAAATGAGAAAGGACGCAGCCAAAAAGAACGAACAAACAACTGCGAACACATCCAAGGAATCCGGAGAGGTCTTAATTGAGAAAGTGGAAGGGTCAGAAGTTGATAGCACACCGACTGACGAAAACGGTGAAGCAACAACGAAAGGTCAGACCGGCGGCCATACTGAGGACGACGACTCGAACGACGACCTAATGGCGGCCAGGACCAAAGAGAGGGTAGAGGCCATGGAGGCCAAGGTGGGGAAAATTGAAGGGGCAATGACCGAAATCGAGGGAGCAATGACTAACATGAAAGAAAATCTGCAGGTGAATATAATCGAGGCAGTATCTAAGGCTATGGCAAACATGAAAGTGGGACCTACGACACCTGTAGAACCAAAAACGCCCACCGTCACCGAGCATGAGAGCGGCAATCCACTACCGGACTACCAACACTCGGGGCACAGCCAACAACCACCACAACCCACGATTAACATACCCGCACCGAGACAAATCATGCGAGACCCTATGAACAGGGCCTACTACAAAGCTCAACTCGAAATGGCAGCCCCACTTTTCTACACACCAGACATAAAAGGTAACATGCATATTGACCCGAGGGTGAGGCACCAAATCCCAAAGCCATACATGTATCTTGAGAAGGAGGGTATTACATCAATGAAGGATAAGTTAGAGGCAAGGGACAACATGAATTATAAAGAGTACGTCGAGGCATATACGTCCATGATGCTGGACGAAAACCTAGTAACACAGGACCAAAGGTTTAAGCTAACTCGCCATCTGCACCAAATCGCCCAGGATGCCAGGGACAGACCCTGGAAAAACGTACTAAAATGGAGCACTCAGACATTCGAGAGGATTGAGAGGGGAGAAATTGACTGGGATAGTAATGAACAGATACAATACGACAGGATGAGGATATCACTGGCTCCGGCAAATATCGCAACAACTGAGGCTACAACAATACCATGCCCATCGTATAACCTAAAAGGCGTATGTAAGCTGAAGGACGGCCACACGTTGGACACGCCCACGGCACACCACATATGCGCGTATTGTAATGCGATGAACCCTGCGAACAGGCATGCACATCCGGCAATAGAATGCATGAAAAAACAGCGTGCAAGACAGCCAACAAGCCGCGATCACAGCCCAGTAAGCCAGCAATACATGTATCCACCACCACAGGTGCAGCAAGGACCAGTCTCCCAACATGGCCAACACGCACACCAACATGCCTACGTGCCACGCCCCCACCTAAATCAACAACACTACTACTCGGCAAATCCAAAAAACTAGTGCGCCCCGCGGGCAATGCCTCGCGGGACGAAGACGAAACCGACCAAACCGTGAGTCAATATGAACTGTATGATGCTTTTGATTGTTATGATTTATACGTTGACGATGACACTGATGAAACCCATGATACTTGTTACGATATACACGACACGCCATGTTTACATATCACACCGGAAGAGAACAGAGGAAGCAACACAGACTTCCGCCAGGACCAGCGCCCAATCACAGACCCCGTGAGACCACCATGGCAAGAGCAGCCAATCACAGCTCACCGCACAAGCGAAGCAATGGCGGCCCCCACAAAGTCAACAAGAAACCCTATGGCCGGAGAAACAATACACGCAAGAAGCGCTATAAATTATGTAGAACCGACACAGGACCAAGGTAAACAAAACCATGTAGCTACATATGAACTAGACGAATCTGCATTTATGTATATACGACAGTTATGCGCAACGAGACCGGGTAAAGTCCCAGACGTACACACGCCAGGCCCGTTTGATATGGCAGCATACAGAAGCAAGCACTGGCCCCTTCCGAATGCACACGTCCTAGATACACAGCTAGCACGGATATATAGCGCGACCCGCCCAACTGGCCTACCCAACATGCTATCAGCGAGAATGGATGTTCCATCAAACTTGAATATGCAACAGTGGGAATTCTATCTCACCACGGTGATACAAGAGGAAGAGCTATTAGACCTAATACGATACGGTTTCCCCCTAGGATACATTGGCCCAACATCTGACACGTCCACACAGAGTAATCACACATCGGCGATCGAGTACCCAACACATATAACCGAGTACATAGACACCGAGAGATACAATGACGCAGTCTACGGCCCTTTCAGTGACCTCCCATTTGATGCATGGGTGCATATCAATCCACTCATGACCCGCCCGAAAGGTAGTGAGGACAAGAGGAGGGTGATAATGGACTTGTCTTTTCCTCCTGAGGCCTCCGTAAACGGATACATCAAACAGAATATGGTATTAGGCACGACAAGACCACACAAGCTCCCAACAGTTGACATGCTGGTAAACAACATAATAAGCTCAGATACCACCAAGTACATATTCACACTCGACCTGGAGCGGGCCTACAAGAACTTTAGGGCCTGCCCTAACGATTGGCCATTACTCGCCTTCACATGGGATGATTCATTCTTCCTAGATATCAGTCTACCATTTGGGGCGAAACAGAGTTCATTACATATGCAGCGCGTCGCAAACGCAATAATGGGCATCATGGAAAAGGCAGGCTTCAGCGGTTATATGTACCTAGACGATATGATATGTTGGGAAGAAACAGAGATAAAGGCATGGCAAAGCTACGAGTACGCAGTAAACATACTCACAAGACTCGGACTACCCATAGCACACAAGAAGACACAGAAACCAGCAACCCAGGCACGGTGGCTAGGTATAATAATCAACACACGCCAACTGACACTGAAGATGCCAAAAGAAAAATTGGAAGAGGTGATCGCAGAGGCACAGGAGTTCAGAAAAAAGAAAACTACCAACAAAAAGAAGCTACAATCAATCATTGGAAGGATCCTCCATCTAGCAAAATGCATAAATCCGGCCAAAATCTTTGTCCGGAGGCTTCTAGAGACACTCAGAGAAGAGAAGCGACAAAGGTTCCCTATCAACGAGGCGATGCAACGAGACCTGGCATGGGTCATACAGTTTGCACGGGACTGGAATGGAACCAGTATGATCGCATCGCATACCATTTCAATGTCCATAGCCATGAAGTATGAAGAAGGAAAAGCTACGGCATCAGATGGCGAGAGAAAAGTGGTGCAAGACCTCACGACCATAAGAGACATCAAAATAGACCACTTAGCGTACGCGGCCCCAAACCTATTGCACTCCGTGCTACAGGACAAACATGCAGCGACTACGATAAAGGTCATCACCAGTAGCAATGAAACAAATACCCTCCTCTCTCAAGGCACACGGAAAGAAAGGGATATGGCTGGCCCTCGCTCAATGTGGCTTCTGCAAGCATGCAGACACATTAGGGTAATCTATGAAATACAGGACCCACAAACCATTGATATGCATATAAGAAAAGCAAAACTCCACAACCCATGTAAGCAAGCACCATTTATTGATATATGATTATTCGATACTTTCAGATAATGAACTCACTCACCTGATGAAACAAGCTGAGGACGCGCAGTTCCAGGCACGGGCACCAGGAACCATGGCAAACCATCGCACAGCCCTCAAATCGTATATAGCATTCACCCAGCGATATAGGATGGACCCAGACAACATTTCCATCCCACAAATATGTGCATATGTCCAGTATTTGAGAGGATACTTAAAGAGCCCAAAATCAATTTGCAACTACATATCAGCAATACGCGAACATTATAAGAGGAGACAGATAATACAACCGGCCCTCACATCATACCGCCTACAACTGGCTCTGGACGCTGTGACGAGACAGAAAACACACATCGTCGCACAAAAGCAGCCCCTAACTACACAACAACTCATAGAGATACTCGATCAAGCGGATAGGTTCCCAGCGCCAGCTCAATACAGGCTGGCTATATTGGTAATGTACGCACTTGGATTCCGCCAGTCGGAGATCGCACCACGAAGCAATAAAGACTTCGACCCTACAAGACATATATGCCGCTCCGATCTTACACTACACCAGGACACGCTGCACATACAACAGAAATGGTCAAAAAACTATGACAAAACGTGCCCAGTCAGGGCATATGTACGGGCCATGAAGGAGGCACCCACGCGATTTAACAACCAGCCACTATTAGTCTACCCTGCTACGTATAGCCCAGTCACAACGACAGATATCGCAGCACATTTCAGATGGTCTCTGCGAAACATGCATCTGGACGATTCACAGTTCTCACTTCATTCTATAAGAAGGACAGCAGCCACGCATGCGTTCAACCTAGGATTCAAAGAGAAGGAAATCCAACGGTTCGGATCATGGACCAGTTCGGCATACAATCTTTATATAACAAGACAGTCCGCCTCCAAAGTCACTACAGCGCTAGTCAACAGTATAAATACCAACTAGCCAAGCGAAGATACACACCTATACCTCTCCAACCTGACATCCAACCTCACAGGTCGCCTGCCTTTTACCAAATTAAATGTTTTACATCAGGGCCACGCCCTCAACAAAAGTTCCTAAGAGACTTCGGGGCTCACCCCTGGACTTAAGGTTATGGAAACACCAAACCTTCCACAAAAAATCAGCCACTCGGCTTATATCATTTAAATCATTTTATTTCTTTCTTTTAACAGGGCATCGCCCTCCTACACACAAACTCATAGACTTCGGGGCTCACCCCAGGACTAAAAGGTCACGGCAAGCCCGTACCTAATAACCATATAATTCTAAAAATGGCTACTCGGCCAATCTTATTTTCTTATACATACCATCAACAACTTACCATATCTACGCAATCTTGGGTTTGGCGACATGTTTAATAATTACCCTCCTAATCATTAAACTCTAACTCTTAATCCTAAATTACATTACCTATATTAAAACTTTCATTTCCCTTATTTAACTTATATCATTTATACAATAAAATATGTCGTCGCCCAAGTCTGCTTCTATTTTATTCATCTCTTATATTAATTTGGGGTTTCACGAATGTTGTAAGAATGTGCGCATTCTGAGGCATTGGTGGCTCCCCCTAGCGTCGGGCACTGGTTACCAATTCCCCCACAATCCCTTGATCTTCCTTCTGCATCGATTCCAACTCTCTCCATTACACAATATTTAATTGACCCCACCCACCCACACCATTACCAATATCATCGGTCGCCAGCTCCCGTCGATATAAAATCTTCAAATATTTTATAAAATCCTTTTATTCAATTTTATTTCAACATTGTGTAACAGTAATTCCTTAGCGACATGTTTAATAATTACCCTCCTAATCATTAAACTCTAACTCTTAATCCTAAATTACATTACCTATATTAAAACTTTCATTTCCCTTATTTAACTTATATCATTTATACAATAAAATATGTCGTCGCCCAAGTCTGCTTCTATTTTATTCATCTCTTATATTAATTTGGGGTTTCACGAATGTTCAGGCCAATACATTAAATAGAATCATGGTATTATAGACACTAATTGTAGATGTATTAAAATAAAGTTGGGAATAGCTTGAATTGATGTTTTTTCTAACTCAGCTGACACAGGCATGTGTTTGTTTAATTAAATATAAGGCTATTCGTCTACGACTTCACTAGATAACCACCCATCCCACCCAGGCTGAACAAATGAAGGGTCAAATGGGCGATTAGATCATGAGGTTATGGTTTAATCAAATGAATAAAAAAAGATTTTCAATTCAATTTAATTCAATAATATATTCTCGCAGAAGTATCCTATACGATCACAAGCATAATTATCATTAATAAATATCGGTAGTGTTTAAGCCTGGAAGAGATCCGGAGGCGATATTGAAGAATTCAGGTTCATTCTTCAATATAAATTTAGGGTCAGGAGTGGGACGAGAAATGAATCAACAGGCGTGGCAGATGCATTACTGAATAAGACTTCAAATAAAGATTCAAGACACTCAAAGAGTAGTCCCGAATTTTACATTATCACAGATGTGCAACGCTGGTTCATAAACTCAATGGAAAGAACATATAATCACACCATTAGAGCAATAATTAGAAAATATAAATTTACTTTTTGACCCAGGACTACTCCTCCCCTTTTCCATGCCCCCACCCCCTGCTATCATTACCTAATGTGCTGGCACGGTGCCTCATATACATGGGTCAGATTGTCAGAAAATGTACAATTGGCAGCTCTACACATTTAGTAAATTCTGCTAAATTAGGCCGCAATTTGGTCAATACTAGGTCAATTTGAGTATTTTTGGCATTGCATTGAGTCTAACAATCTGTTTGATTAGATTGAACTGTATTTTGAACTTTATTTTCGTCTGAAATTTGGGTTATTTGAGAGAATACGTGACGGTGAATTGTACACTTTCTGAAGATTTCACCCATATACATGTGTACTATATGAATGTATGAATGGCAGTTTGGGCGGACCCCCTTAAACCACGGATGAGCTGAGACAAGCAGAAAAAGAGCTGTATCTGCAATAATAAAAGGCTGGTATTATTAGAGGTATTTGAGTGGGAGTTTACCTTGGCAACACATTCCTCTACTATTAGGACTTATGTACAAATAGATGGTAGAGGGGGAGTGTTTTGCTTTATACTGGTAAAGTAGATATTAAAGTTGTTGTTTGAATAGGGGATTTGCATGTCTCACTGCGCATGTCTACTGCAGTGCATGCTGGGATGGATTCTGTTGAAATCTGACATACAAATATTTGCCAACTTATCGAAAATTGCAAGAATGTTTTCACCAATATCATAGCTTGTATAACCTATCTATGAAAACCAAATACATGATGGGAAATATGGAGGCTTGTGTTATGGAAACATGTATCCCACATGGATATTGACATTAGAGCATTGATAAATATTCAATGCAGAACATGACATGTTTTCTATAGATTTTACACTGTACCATAAGTCCCATAATTCCATGCGAATCAAGATTCAAAATGGCGGCTATGCAAATCCACTATTAATTGGTTTGTTATATCTCAAGCTTTCGGGCTTCATGTGCCCGTTATCAGGTGATGATGTACAAATGTGATCCGTTTTAGGAAAATGAGTCATAAGTCGCAAAAATTAAATTTTGAGATACCATTATATTTGAAAAGATGAGATCAAGCCGTTTCTAATGATAGTAAACAGTCTAATAATCTAATAAGTATTTCTAGATTTTAAATTAGATATTTTCGTTTTTGAAAAAAAAAGTTTCCAATATTTCTGGGGGTCAATAAACAGTGAAGTAACTAAATATAGTCCATATGAGGACCGTAAAAACGAAAGAATATATTACATAGATCGTCCTGAAATTTGCGACATGGATTGATACAGCTATAAGTGATATACCCTCCAAAAAGTAGAACATTCCAATAATGTGATCTTGTGAAAAAAACACTAAATTTCAATTTTGCGACTTATGACTCATTTTCCTAAAAGACATCACAAATAATTGGGCATTAATGGGGGATTTGCATGTGCCACTGCGCATGTCTGTTACAGTGCTTGCTGGGATGGATTCTGTTCAAACCTGACATACAAATACTTGCCGATAATTGTATAAAAATTGCACGAATGTTTTCACCAATATCGTATATTGTATAAATGATCTTTGAAAACCAATGCTTGCTGGGAAGGATGGAGGCTTGTGTTATGGAAATATGTATGGCTTGCACATGAGATCACTTCAATTATTTGATCAAATGTCATGTTTCCTACTCTTGTAAGAATACCAATTCATAATTGGAATTCTTTGATGATTTATTCGAAATGGTTTCCGTTGTGCATCGGTGATCTACTGAATATATATACAGACAAGCATGCCGCCCTTTTCATTCAATATCAATCTGATTTCTTAAAATTGCTGATTTTTTGTATGTGAAAAAACAGAGTTTATTTCGCTGTAATATCAATTTGAAGTAAATTGATTGATCGATTAATTAATTCAAAGTTTAGAATATTCATGACAAGATTATGGAATAACAACTCATAGGTTTAGCTCCTGTGATGTGAGACATGATGATTCTGCTGATTTGTAAAGATTAATAATTATTTGATTATACCGATTGATATCTGTTATGTAGGTCCACTAGATAGATTATTGTTATTTTTAACTGAATACATTTAATATTCTGCATTTGTAGAGGCATCTCCCCTTACATATACATTATTTTATGTCTAGGTTTATTCTGTAATAAATACAGGTTAACTAATGAGTTGGTTGAAGGAGCATGAATATTGCACGAATTGTGTAGCAACGAGTGAAATATTTTGAGCGACTGAAACGACTGAAACCTCAGCTAATCGAGGCTAATTTTCATCGATTTTCTATGGAAAGCGGTTTGAAAGTACCGCCTTAGCGATGATATTATCGACCGATTATCCGTAAAAGTCAAGAAGTTTTACCCGAGAGTATTTTTAGGTGGTGTTACTTAGCCTAGTGATTTTTTTTTTTTTTAGTGTTGGGGTTTCTTTTTTTAACGGAAATAGAACCCATCCACCCACCCTAGCTCTCTCTATCCCTCCTACCTACAATATCCATTTGATTTAGTGTTAAATACTGTAGATGTACACACTAGAACATGCTGTATATGTCTACGCTACCCGCCCTATAAATACATGTTGTCAACAAGCCAGTGTGATTGGCTGTTCCGTTTTGGGTGGACACATGGCTCTTCTATTAGGTTTGCTTACTGGGTGACCCTAGGGCTCCAACGTGGTGGTGCCAATAGCGGTCGGCAGGTCCCAACGCATCCCCATAGGGAACGTACTAAATAGAAAATGTACTACAGGTAATAGAATTCGTAAGTTAGCTAAAATTTTTCTTCATAATCATGTCGAGGGGATCAATATCTATGAGAATCAGTCACTGGTTTTGGGCCTACAACGTGTTTTCTATGCAAACAGGTCGATATTGCCTGGGTTCCCTACTATGGTCCTTATCAGACCCGAGGGGTCTGGGGTGACTCGCATACCCTCAACATTAGGCCACGGCCAAGGCCGTGGGTGGTCACACTCCGTCAAGCTATTGTCTCAGATTTAAGGTACCTGCCCTCGAGCTCATACATATCTAGTGCTCTCCCGTACGCCTAGCCTAAGTTGTTTCAGTTTATTTATGTAATAATAATGTCTATATGTCTAATATTGCTGTGACAGCCTCTCCGATGTCTGAAAATGCTAATAACGATGAGTTTCTGAAAAGGTAATATGGGGGTGGGGGGTCAGGTAGGTCTGACAAGCAACAATTTTGATTTAGCACCTTAATGCACGGAATTACATATTGTGCAATTGGTAAAATAAACATATTATTAATCACCGTTTTATCTCATAACCCATAAAAGTATTAAAATATATTTATATAGTAATAATATTGGTCTATGCTATTTCTCAGACAACATAACTCAATATATTTATGGCCTACTATTCCTATGCAAAAATGACCTTTCCTTATGTCTTGGGCCCTAGAATCCTTAATATTTGAGAAAGATTTCATAATATGGATATTTTTAAAATATTTCTTGGTAGAAATAAGCCTAAAGAGTGTCTGAACGATTATCTTCATATTATTTAATATTGATATTTACCTGCGCCATGATAATTAGTTAAATCACTATAAATCCGAATAGATCACATTATTAGTCTGTTTGAGCAGAGCTATACCCGGTAGTACTCACACATTGGAAACTTATTTGATATAGGCAATGATATAGACATTATTATTACATAAATAAACTGAGACAATAGCTTGATTGGTTGATGCACGGCAATAGAAATATATATTAACAAGAAAATACTTGGAAAAATCACTATTAATCCTAGAGTTTCTACAGCCTTCATAAGTATAAATGAACCTTTGATATTTCCACCATTTTGACTCTCGAACAAAGGGATGTATTCCATGTACAGTAGTAACATGTACAATGATAGATGTTTCCGACTCTACTCATAGGGCAGCCTCAGAATTTTGCATTTGTGCTATACAGGCTGTTGTACTTTTGTGACGAAACTGGGTTTATTTGTGAGACTTAACTAACATTATTGTTGCTATTGTTCTTTGATCGATCTCCATATTATTTAACATTGATATTTACCTTAGCCACGATGATTAGTTATATCATTATACACAAAGAATATAATATGGAAACATATTAAAACCTATATTCTGTATATCTAATTAAAAAAATATTAAGTTAAATAAGTATGCTACAACGTGGTGTAACATACTGTACGATTGGGAGACTTTTGAAGTCGAAATAATCACCAAAAACTATCAATAAATAATCATAAATCAATAGAAATGATAAAAAATAAATGTGCAAATCAACGACATGTCTGTTGCTTCGAAATGTCGGCTGACATTAACGGTGAAAATTGCCAACATAGAATGCCGACATACACCCCAACATGGCGGACACCAAGGCGGCAACATTTTTTACATCCTTGGACCGTCGGCCGCCTAAAAGCCAAGGTCACCGACATGTTCGAAATGTTACCGCCAACTGAAAATCTTGACCGACAATTAGCACGAAGTAAAAAAAGATTGGCCGACGTTTTAGAAACCTTGGCTGGTACGTCGCAAATTTTTCCGCTCATTTCTCCGCTCTTCATCCGCTAATATTTTTAGCGCAATACAAGCGCAGAGCGATTCTACTGATGCACTTGATTCCTATATGAAATCAATAGCAAATGCGTTTGTGCACTCTCACTGCGCTCTTGGTCCGCTAGTTTAACAGGCAGAAAGAGCGTTGTGTTGCTGCGCTCAAATCAAACACAGCAGATATTAGCGCAACATCAAAAAGAAGCGCCAACGTCAAATTTTAAGAGCGTATAGAAAGCACAGTAACCTATTCTATTAGACCGCTTTGGGTTTGCTCTAAATTCGCTTGGTAAGCGCTCGGGAAATAAAAGGAGCAGGCCATAAGCGGAGCAAAAGAGCGTCCCATGGAATCGCAGCCTAAGGATGAGTGAAGTTTACTTCCATTCACTATTGATTTCAATGGGGGAAACTCATTGTAGTACAAGTTTAGCTGAATAACTTTTTTTTTAGTTCAATGACCCCTTATTTTCTTTGATTGGGAGGGTAGACTAACATGTGAGCAATGTGTATGGAGATTTCAAAGAGAATCGTATGATTCAATCATATGCTATTGGGGAAAATGCAGAAAATACCCGTTTTCCCGTAGGCTTCTATAGTGAACAGTAGTAAATTTCAGTGGTCCCTGAAATAAAAACTAATCCAATGACATATAGTTTTTTTGGTTCCCCCTACCATGTTCTTTCTAAATCCAAAGTTTAAAGAAAATTCAATGATTCATTCATTATTTTTTTTTATTAAACACTGGTATTTACCTTTAAACATGAGACATGTGCTTTTTGACAGTTCCTTTTATTCTTAGTTTCCTTTCATTCTTAGCTTATTTTTTCAAAGAAATCTGGTACGGTAAAAACAACATTAGGTAGGGGAATATGTTTGTAGGTAGGGGTGAGGGGGAGGGGCGTAATAATTTGTTATTGGAAACACACCCATTTTGTTGTTTGGCCTCATGAAAAATGTAAACGCTAAACTAAACTTAAACTAAAAGAACAATAAATTATTAACATAAAATGTTAAAACCTCGAGACAATTACATTATAAAAAATAATAATATGCAAAATAGTGTCATCATCATCACTGAATGTGCATTTTGGTGAATCTATCCCTTTAAGATGGTGGAGAAATGTGTCAGTGGGGACAGTATTGGTAATAAACTTGAAAATTAATGGAAGTTTTGTAATTGAAGTGATTTGGTAACAAACATTCGCCACCGATGGCTCCAATATAACAATAAGCCCACCGAGGAACGCTCCAGATTGTCATTCCAGCAATTTTCATAGTGAATATAATATAGAACACACTCAGATGTACTCAGTATTTGGGTCGGATTTTCAGAAAATGTACAATTCAACTTCACTAATCCTCTCAAATAACCCAAATTTCAGACAAACATTAAGTTCAAAACACAGTTCAACCTAACCAAACCGATTGCTAGAATCATTGTAAACAGCTGCCAATTGTACATTTTCCGAAAATCTGACCCATTTATCAATTTTCACTCTAATTTAGCAGACTTTGAGAGAAGTGTAGAAATGTAGATTTTGCATTTTCTGAAAATCTGACCCATTTGTTGCCTCATTACCAACCTCCTCATTTTCTTCAAAATGCAGATTTAATAAACAAATATATCGGTATAGCATACATGGGATTATGTTACTTGAAAATGAGTCACAAGTCGCAAAAATTAGATTCTGAGATATCATCAGATTTGAAACCATGAGATCCAGCCGCTTCCAATGATGGTAAACATTAAGGACATCTTAAGAAATTCTTCTATATTTCATCTTTGATATGTTTATGTTTGTAAAAGTGTTTGCAATATTTCTGGGTGGGTAATCACCAGTAAAGTATTTAGATTTACTCCAGAAAATGACATTCAAAACGCAAGGATATATCTGATGTGTTTCAGGAAAAGGAGTCATAAGCCGCAAAAAATAGATTTTGAGATACTATTATATTTGAAAAGGGGAGATCAAGCCGATTCTAATGATAGTAAACTGTCTAATAAAATAATAAGTATTTCTAGATTTTAGGTTTGATATTTTCGTTATTGAAAAAAAAAGTTTCCAACATTTCTGGGGGTCACTAAACAGTAAGTAACTAAATATAGTCGGTATGAGGACCTTTAAAACGAAAGAACATATTACATAGATTGTCCTGAAATTTGATACATCGATTGACATAACTATAAGTGACAGACTCCCAAAAAATCAAAACATTCCAATACTGTCATCTTGTGGAAAAAAACACTTTAAAAAATATCAATTTTGCGACTTATGACTCATTTTCCTGAAAGACATCACATATTTGATGAACTGTCCTGAGATTTGGTAATGCATTTATATGACTTGAGCCGATAAATACCCAAAGAATGAGAACAATCCTACAAACAGTTCATGTGAATAAATCACTTTGAAAAATATCAATTTTGAGACTTGCGGTTCATTTCCCTGAAACATGACAAATGCTTCATAACTTACCAGGAAATCGCGAGGTGCGATTGCTGAGAATCTGGGCGTTTGTTCTTTATCGTTCTCTCCATTTTGTTCATCACTTTCCGGCCGATTCTCTTTTCTTTCTGAACCTTCTTCTTCCTTCTGTGGTGGTTGGATATTGACATTCCCGTGTTCAAGGTCATCTGATTCCTTATTGTCCGTCAGTCGTTCACCTTCAGTCTTTTCTCCTTTTTTCAGCGTCTCAGAATCATGCTTCGTCTCATTATTATTAGAAAACAGAGAGCAGAATTTCAAGAAAGTCTTCCGTAGGAACCCGCCATCTTCCTTCTTTTCCTCTGGTTTAAACTTAATGTGGTTTGGATATATTTGAAAATAGATTCCATTTACTGGAATTTCCGAGAAAGTATCCGTTATCTTGTCATTTACCCTTGCATTACGGTTACTATCCTGCCTTCTGTCTGGCACTGTCTGCCCCCCACCATCTTGGAATTGACCAAAATTATTCTCCTCTGAAGCCCCAACCCCTCTCAGACTAACGCATATTACAACGGTCACCAAAGAGAAAAGCAAAAGCTTGTGTTCCTTTGCTTCTTCTCTCAGAAACATTTCCTTCTGAGAAAAGAAATCCCTTCTTCTGTTGTTTCCAAGCTCCTCTTTCTCACCGCTCACATTTTAACACAAACTTACATTACAAGCAGTAATGTCTTAAAATAAATTTGTTTTGCCTAACAAGGAAAGGTATATGCAGATCTGTATAAGCTAGTACCTCCTTGGGACCATTTCTCCGACCACGAATGCCAATGTATAATAGAGCCACCTAACGGCTCGCAACATTATATATATGCGCACATAAAGAGTTAAAGATAAGGGTCATATTTTCAGAAAATGCACAATTGGCAGCTCTACACATTAAGGAAATTTTGCTAAATTAGGCTGAAAAATGATGAATACCGGGAATATCCGCATTGATTTAAAGTATCACTTCTGTTAAGTTAAACTGCATTTTGAAGCTCATTTCTGACTTAATTGTGGGTTATTTGAGAGGATTGGTGAAGGTGAACAGTACATTTTCTGAACATCTGACCCATAGGATAAGAAACTGTTGATGAATAAGCAATGCTAAGCTCCCGCTTCTAGGCGTGTGCATGGGTGTGTGGTAAACCATGTCACTCCCTGACTCACATTGCAATTAGTCCAAATGTCGTCTGCTACAAATGTCGTCTGCTACAAATGTCGTCTGCTCATCATTTTCTCCCACAAAGAGAGTAAAAATACTAAAAACCTTCCACTTTTGAACTATGATATGGTCTATAAATAGAGAGAATGGGACGAGCCGGCAATAATCGAAAATTTATTGGACGAGATTCGTCCACATAAGCACGATGCCGTAGGCAGAGTACTTATGTGGACGATTCAAGTCTAATAAATTTTTCGATTATTGCAGGCGAGTTCCATTCTATATTTATTATACGGGCATAAAACTTGGTGCATAAAACTATTAAAAGTGCATAAAAGTGGCCGAATTGGTGACGAAGTAGTTCATATAGGACACGTCCTATATGAATATTTTTATAGCACCCCACTTATAGCACCTCTCATATAGAATGCGCATATAATAAAGTATATAATGACTTTAAGGTGAGATGTAAATGTAATGTATTTACTATACTTGCTATACATGTACAATGTATTATGTACACATTTGTTTTTTTAAGATTTGATTTATACTGGGAGTAAAGAGAGTAAAAATAGTGAAAACCTTCTACATTTGAACTATATGTAATGTAAAATATGTTGTAGCACCTCAAGATTGAGAGAAAACCTTTGATAATTGATAATGGTATGACTTTCAGAATTTAACCAAAATGAGACAAGACTTGGAATTGGAATGGTTGAATATTAAACTTTTTGATTGTGTTTTGAATGACATGCATTTAATTTCCATGAAAACATTTTTCATTAAGAGGTAAACATTTCACACCCACTTATTATTCTGGAGACCTTTCATGACCATGTACACCTAATAGGGGACTTGCATGTGCCACTGCGCATGTCTGGTACAGTGCATCATGGGATGGGTTTTGATGAAATCTGACATACGATTATTTGGGAACATTTTTATAAAAATTTACAGGAATGTTTTCACGGATATCACATCTTTTATAAATTTTCTATGAAAACCAAATGCATGATGGTGACGATGGAGGCTTGTGTTATGGAAACATGTGCAACACATGGATATTGATATAAGAGCATTGATAAATAGTCCATGCTGAACATGGCATGTTTTCTATATATTTTATTCTGTATCATTAGTCCCATAATGCCATGCGAATTAGGATTCAAAATAGCGGCTATGCAACTCCCCTTTACAATTTTTTATTTTTTATTCCAGGTATTTTCTTTGCCAAGATAGTCCTCTCGCCCTCCCATCCGTAACCAATCTTATGTATAACTGTTTTTTAATAGATTTCATTGTGAACAATTCCATGGTACATGATATTTTCATGAAGAGCTCAAGTAAAAGTGGAAATACATACAATCAATTATATGATAATGATAAGTATTTAAGTGTTTATTCCACCATTATATGAGATCTCTGTTCACACAATATCATATACTTTTTTTTATTTTGTACCTCCAGATTCTCACACATTAAAATCAGTCTTTATACAAGTGTTAAAAACAACCAAATTTGATATACATTAATTTGTTAGAATACAAGAATATAATGTGACATTGAGTTTCAGAAAAGATTGCAGATTTGGTCTTCTCTCCACTAATCCACAAAGTATCGTCCATGAATACACCCCTACATGAGCAAAGGTAGCTTCAGACTGTTATAGTGTAAAGAATTGTATTCTTTTTGGTTAATCAATGACCCAATTAGTCAACTGGCCATGGCTGAGGCATGCACACCCTGCATGATCTTAGTTGGGTGGGAGGGACATGCTTACCTAGCATTGACCACTCCACCCAGCCACACTAACTATTGTTCCCTGCGCTAATTTAATCAGTGGGTAGGGGGGAGGGTGCATGAGGGAAGGGAGGGAACTGTAAGCTTGGGTCTGGGTAAGGGAGGGGAGGGGGGGGGGGGAAGGCAAGGGTCATCCATCACATGGGCAACACATGGCCGTAGCATGATAGGAGTGAGGTAAGTCCATGCGGCCATAGAGGATCACCCATCGTCCAATTAGAATGGGACAGTGCAGGGAGGGGAATATTCCTGGGATCCATTGTGAGTACAATGCTTGGTATAAATAAAAGCTTGATGAGCAGCCCCCCTACCGCTATCCATAAGGATACCTTTGCTATGCTACTCAAATGACATCACCAGGGCGCTTTCCGAAGGCAGAACGGTATGGTACCAATACTGTCTTCCGAACACCTTTTCTCATGATTTTTTTTTTCGGGAACTTTCTAACCGATCCCAGAAGCTAGAGTGAGTCAAGGGTAGCAAGGTCAAAATGGGAACATGTGTCATTTACTGATAAAATAAAAAGTTATTGCTAACCGTAGATTCGAATCGAGTGCAGTCAAGCATAACAAAATAAGAAAACAAGTAGATGGGAAGCTATAAGGTTCATGGAAGACCCGCAGGGCGGGCCGCAGGGAACGAGCATGGAAGAGCCGCTTAGTTATATCAACTGACACCAGCGGTGCTGTTCACAGACTGAGCAGTGAACAGCGTTGAGGCCCGGGTGGGGTGGGGTGGAAAACGGGACGGCTGGGTGGAGGTGGATGGAAGTTTGTATATATAAAAACAATATTAGGCGTTCAGATCTGCTGAAATAGGTCTAAAATCTAATACCATCTTTCGTATATCATATTAATTTATAAGATGAGATAAGATGAGATGTATTTTATTTGTCATTTTTCTGAGAGTACAAATGAGTTCAGTTAAGAGAGTATTATATGAATAGACAAATTGGTCAACATACCTTTATGAGACTAACAATAGTTAATTTCTTCTGACTGTTACCATGAATTTGGAATATAACTATATATGTGGGTAATAAAGTCTACCAACATAGACATAGAAATATAAGAATGAGTAATACAGCAGATAAACAATCAAACAAAACAGTTTGATTTCCCATCTATTCTGAGTCAATGAGCCTTGGGCAAAACAAGGTGACTTGGATATAAAATAACATTGGTAATATTAAGAGTTAGTATGAGTGATCATACAATACTGTATAGTACATTATTACTGGAGATAAAGATAAATCAGACCGAGTGTTTGAAATTTTCCATGTGTACCCATGAACTTGGGTAGACTAACATGCGATTGGTTATAACCAAGATAGATGAATATTATAGAACAACTATAATGACAGTAATAAAATAATATGATAATATAATATAATATAGTAGAGCCGATAGAAGATCCATAATTCAGGTCATCTCTACACAAGCTTGAATCATTGATTGCACATCTTTTCTAAATTCTTTTCTGGTGTCAAGATTTAGTGTATTTAATTCATTCCATGCTTTTCTGGCTTTATATTGAAAACTATTTGGTAAAGGGCTGAATTTGGGTCAAAATAACCTTTTTTGATTACATAAGCATGGCTTCTTGTGGGTAGTTTTCTTTGCATTATAATCTTTATCAAAACCGCCTCTTTAGAACAATGGGTCCATTGATGGTATATTTATTATCCATTTTGCCAAACATAGCTGGTAATACAGATTCATTTGGTTGAAAAATAATTCTTTCTTATCCCTGGAATTCACAGATCTTGAAAATAGCAGTTCTAACAGCAGGGGAGACCATGTGCAGAGAATAAAATGTCCTAGGTACTGGGCACTTCCCTCGATTAATTAATTGTAATCCATGTTTTCGAATGAGTATATTAAACCCATGAATGTTCATCACACGGATTTTTAAATTTTGCATAATAATTCCAAACCACACATCCTCCATGGAGAAGAAAGGTACATTTTCACCATCTTGTAAAATAGCTTCTACAGTTTGTTTTGAGAACACAAAAGCAGTTCCCATGTCGTAAATGGGATACTTTTCTTCACTAAATTCCAGATATGGTACATGCCATTTATGTTTCCTGCTCCTCTCAACCCGAAAGTTGCTTCGAGTCAGTCTACCTATTTGTTTCATTTTAGTAGGATCGTCTGATTTCAAGTAGCGAAGCACTGAAGGGACATTTATATAAGTGTCATCTGCTGCTCTTAAAATGTATCTTGCTTGACTACAATCATTCAGAGCCCATTTATAAGCCATCACCACTTTATAAGACAAATTATAATAAGCATCTTTAAAATCATCTTGGAGGATGTCCCCATATACAGCATGTTCCTCGTTCACTATACTTTGCCCTGCCTTGCTCCAACCAAAACCAAAAAGGAATATATTTCTCACTCGCCCGGTGTTATTTTTAGAATGAGACCCCCAGGTGGCTCTGATTGTTTTCCTCTCATTTACAGCAGAGGGCACTGTGGTAATAACAATCAACATGTCAATTGTTCCATTTCCGTCACAAACCTTTTTTGGTGTCAGGATCCTTTTGAAGTTATAGATATTACATCGATTGCATTTTGTTATTCTAGGAGTTGTTGGGAAGACTCTTGTTCTTGTTACACTGAGATGTTCTATGAGGGAATTTAAGGGGTAATATCCGTACTGTCTGAATAACAACTCTGCAGAGATATGCAATGTTTTTAATATGTCCCAGTCTGCTTTCTTGAGATTAAATGTTGTCTGGGCCATGAAGTTTTGAACTTTCATTGCTGCTTTGGTGGTAATCCAGCAACCAGATAGTACTTCACTTTCTGTAACATTATTTCCATGGACTTTGTTCTTATCTTGTACTATACCTACTATTTTCTGCAGTGTGTTGGCAATTTGTCTCAGCGGTTCTGTCTTAAAGGCTTGTCTAATCATGACAGCCATCTTGTAAAGGGCTTCAATTATGTCCTTTTCAGATTTTGCAGGATGTCCGCGTTGATCCCCAATATATTTGAATAAATGTGAAGCAGTTTCATTCTTCACCCAACATCCAGATTCATCTGTTGTGTTCCTTGCCATTGATATTGATTTGCTAACTATGGGTTTTGTTCCAGGGTTACTTTTTTTAAACATTAGAACAATTAGAGTCATGTGAATCAATATATATATAAGTAGAAATAATTTGAAGAATTTAAAAGGACAATTGCACTGTAGAGGCATGGTCTCAAATTATTTCATGCAGACCTATACTACACCTTGCTATTTTGGTCTGAAAAGAAGAAAAGGAAAACAAAAATAAGCTGTTGGAAACAATGAAAATGAGACAATCATAAAATTAGTTCTATTTCGTGGAGGAATACATTTTCATGGCAACATCAATAGTTATATATCATGATATATGGATGTTTGAATTCACTAATCACTTTGAATTCAAACCCCCAATATTGACTAATTCTAAATTCCTATGGTAACAAAATATTGTTAAGGCCATACAATATCCTTGAAACTGAAAAAAAACTATCAGGTCAATGAAATCAAGCAATATACTGCTACCATCATTATATGACCGAAAAAAAGATGTTCCATTTGTTTAAATACATTATGGGTAATTGGCATGGGTTGAATTAAAAATAGGCAACCAAATACTTTTATTGTAGTTGTACATATGGAGACATAAGAAAAATAGAATTTAAAACTAAAATATCCAAGTTCAACCATTTCCCACAAATCACAATTCCCATAAGAACACTTCTAAAGTCCAAATCATTAATTGATAATTTCTATTCCAATTCTGATATTATAAATTCTCCTGTCACCATTTGGATTCAACATATGTGATGTGTTTCAGGAAAATTTGTCATAAGTTACAAAATGGATATTTTTCAAAGTGTTTTGTCCACAAAATCTTTTTATTGAAATGTTCTGATTTTCAGAGGATTGAGGACTTATAGTCATATGAATCAGTGTGACTTATTTCAGGACATTGTAATAAATACATCATTGCATTTTGAAGGCCTTCATATGGAGTATATTTAGTTAGTTTACTGGTAATTACGCATCCAGAAACAAAAAATATCAAACTTGAAATATAGAAACACTCAGTAGGTGTCCTAGTCTTAACTATCTTTGAAATCACCTTGATCTCCTCATTTCAAAGATGGTGATACCTCAAAATCCTGCTAATCTTGCTACTTATGACTAATTTTCGTAATTAAAGGCAAACGCTACTATTCACTGCCACGCCCCCCTTTTCCATATACCAAATATACGGGCATTTTATGTACTATTGTTTTAGCAGTGCAGTCTATGAGGAAACGGCCCATTTTTCCATGTTTTATAGTATAAAACAAACAATTAATGGCTACTCCTACTGTACCAAAACTTTCTACACATATAGTGCAGGTTATATACTACATATTAAAAGGGAAAAAAACATATGTCATCGAGTTAGATTTTTTTTTATAGCTGTCTGAAATAGACATGTTTGGGGAACTGAGCTACCTGTGGGTACCCTCAGTTGTACCCATTTAGCATGCAAGTCTATTGGGAAATGCTGCATTTTTCTTTCACGGTTTTGGGAATAAAACAAAAATGAAAACTCCTAATGTCCCAAAGTTTTCTACACATATAGTGCAGGTAATATTCTACACATATATAGGGAAAAAAGTGTATGTCATCATGCTAAAAAAATAATTGTAGCTGTTTGAAATAGACATGTTTAGGAAACATAGAACACATTGAAACAGCAGATTTTATGGTTGTCATGCCATGTTTCAAAGCCCCATAATTCAGAAACTAGCACGGTGACCCATTATTTTTTTTTCAGTTTTATGAACACACATACTTCAAGAACCATATACTAAAGAATCAGAAAAATGACATTTAATTTCGATGAGAGCGAAAAAAAATGTTTTTATTAAATTAGTGAAAAAAAAGTGGGTTTTTTCGAGTTTTTAATTTAAAATTTGCATTTTATATCTTTTGTTTTCAGAATAAAAATAACCATGCATTCTATAAAAAAGAGGCATAGAATTATTGGCAAAATAATACTCTCTCTAAAACTGTTAACCTTACTTAAATTGAGGGAATATAAATAGCAAATATGAACTATGAAGTCGAGGTACTCCAAAATGAGCCCCCCTTTTGATCCTCATTGGTTCTTTTGAGATACCAACTTTTGAAGCACTCTAATTAAAAAAATTGAGCACGGTGACCCATTGATTTTTTTCCATCTTTATGACCAGAAACACTTCAAGAATCAAATTTCAAAGTTTCAGAAAAATGACATTTATTTTCATTTTCCACTAGATAGTAGCGTTTGCCTTTAATTTCAGCTGTATTGATTGGAAAAAAAGAACAATTAGTCAGGGAGCACAAGGCCCAAAATGGGGGGGTTGCTAAACATTTCGGTTAGAGCTTGACAACACATACCACCATATAGCATTGTTGGCATTTTGGCATTTTGTTTATTCCATGGTTTCCATGGCAACAGAAGGAAAAAATGGAAATTCTTAGGTAAAATTACTTAAATGAACCTGAGTCAGAGATGAGTAGTGTGAATATTTTGATATTTTGGGAAAATATTGACATCCAAATTGCACATTCAAATTATTATGACATTTGACCTTTGATCAAGGTCAAGGTCACATTTATCAAGGTCAAACCCAGAAAAAGCCCACAAAATGCCATTTCTCCTCAAACATATTCACCCCTCAGTAGGTAATTTATTGATCTATCTTGATAATTTCATTCTAGGAAATTGCCAAAGCATCATTAGTAAGAGATTCGCTGACTTAAAGTTGCCAAAGTACAATACTGTTACCATAGCAACTAGAAAACTATGAAAAAAATGCATAGCTCCCATTGCCATCCAGGATGCCAGTAATATGAGTTAACCAAATATGGATGCCCTTCCAAGAAAATATTTGTGGGGAGAATGACCATTATCAGTGGGTATATGTTGAATATGAAGTATATTTCCAATTTCATTCCTAATATTCTAATTAAATATATTTTTGTTGTTGTTGCCATGGCAACGGTTCTGGAAATCAGATAAAAATTCATGGGATAACAAAAGGTTGAATAGTTCAAAGCATATTTTACTTAGAATTCTTGAATTTTGCTCACTTATAGAATACTTAATGGGACAACAAATATATTCTAGCAATTGACCTTTGATGAAAGGTCAAGGCCATTTTTCCAAGGTCAAATTAGGAAGAAATGGCATACTTTGTGTTGACATAAAGAGGGCAAAAATAGGGGTATGCCAGTTATGGATCCTCGTCCTCAGAAATATTTTTTTATTGAGAGCCACTATTTACAGAGGATAAATGTTGAATATGAAGTATACTTTCATTTTTATTCCTAATATCCTTATTAGATATCAAATTTTTGCTGTTGCCATGGCAACCGTTCTGGAAAATAGGGAAGAATTAATGGGATAACAAAAAATTGTATAATTCAAAAGATATTTTACTTAGAATTCGGGAATTTTGTACATTTATAGCATACTTAATGGGACAACAAAAATATTCTAAATAACTAATTAAAATATCCCTACAAGGATTATTTAATTGTGAAGTGAGTTGCATGTAGGTTTGGTTATGTGTGTGTATGTTATGAGGCACCAAGTGTTTCCTTCATAATTCAGTGGTTTTTTTGTAGTCAGAAAGACCAAATTTAAAAATACAACCACAAAACTTTTTTAAAACTGACACCAAATAAATCAATGCTGGGACAGAATAAGTAAATGCAGTTGAGAGAATTAAAAGGTATAATGACCAAATTAATAAATACAGACACAAAATTATCAAATAATCACTGAATTAATAAATAGGGATACAAAAAAAACAAATAAATAGTCACCGAATTAATGAATAGAGATACAAAATTAATGAATACAGAGACAAAATTAATAAATAGGGATACCAAATTAATAAATAGTCACCGAATTATAAATAGAAATACCAAATTAATACCTACATACACCAAATTATGAATAGTCACCAAATTATAAATAGAAATGCCAAATTAATACCTACATACACCAAATTATAAATAGTCACCAAATTAATAAATACCATAACAAAATTAATAAATACAGTAACAAAATTGCAGTGACCAAACTAAATTGTGAAGACCAAATAAAAAGTACTGATACCGAATTAATAAATACACTCACCAAATTAATAAATACACTCACTGAATTAATAAATACACTCACCAAATTAATAAATGCAGTCACCGAATTAATAAATGCAGTCATCAAATTAATAAAAAAATGCAGTCACTGAATTAATAAATGTAGTCACCAAATTAATAAATGCAGTCACCAAATTAATAAAATAATTAATTTGTATGTATTAATTTGGTGAGTGTATTTATTAATTTGGTGACTGTATTTATTAATTCAGTGAGTGTATTTATTAATTCAGTGAGTGTATTTATTAATTTGGTTATTAATTCTCTGTCAGTACTTTTAATTTGGTCTTTAATTCTGTCCACTGCATTTATTTATTCTGTCCCAGCATCTATATATTTGGTGTCATTTTTAAAAATGTTTTGTGGTTGTATTTTAAAATTCGGTCTGTCTGACTACCAGGAAAACACTGAATTATGTAGGTAACACTTGGCGCCACATAATATGTATGTATTTTATCTGTCTATATATCAACATCTCAATAGCAGGCAGAATGACGCACCAATGATTGCACAACTCAGACCACACACAGAGCAAGATAGGAATTCATTTAATTACCATCTAGCTCTGGTCTGGAACATATTAGATGCAAATCTGAGGAATAAAAAATTTAAAAATAACAAAAAAACATTAAAAAGTACTACACCTTACAGAATGTTGGTCGCCTGGGGGGTGGGTGAGCGTTAACGGCCAGTCTCCGTTACAGGTGTAGATATAAGTGTTTGTGTGATCCAGCACAGAGCATGTGTAATGCTGGTGTTTATTCTATAACGGTGAAATCATCAGGGGTGGATCCAGAGGCCGGGGGGTGGGGGTCCAGGGGGTCCAGTTCCGCCGTCCCCCTTTCAAAATCAATTTTGCCCTCAAAAGTCCAGCAACACACGTTGGCAAAGCAGTGAATACAGAGCGTAAATTCAAGGCTCTGTATTCACTGTTAAACCTAGGAAATAAGGGTGGTCTCCACTCTGTGGCAAGCTTTGCGATGATTTGAGCTGGTTCTGTAGTTGATGAGGAATGACAAGGTCCTTGCTTACATGGTCAGTGAACCACGTAAGCAGGACCTCGCCACTTGTCACCAACACAGGACCATACCGAAGAGCTTACCGCAGAGCTTACCGCAGCCAGTGGAGACCACCCTTTACTATCCACTCATTAATCTTTATAAATAGCACACCCCACCCGCCCAGGTTTCGATAATTGTGACTATTCTGTCTGTCTATGTAGAAGAGAGTGAGTGTGCTTAAAGGCAAACACTACTATCTAGTGGAAAATGAAAATAAATGTCATTTTTCTGAAACTTGCTGCTATTTGATTCTTGAAGTGTTTCAGGTCATAAGGATGGAAAAAAATCATTGGGTCGCAGTGCTTATTTTTGAATTACAGTGCTTCAAAATTTTTGAATTACAGTGCTCAAAAAAACCAATGAGGACCAAAAGGGGGGCCTATTTTGCAGTACCTCGACTTCATAGTTCATATTTGCTATTTATATTCACTCAATTTAAGTAAAATTAACAGTTTTAGAGAGAGTATTATTTGGCCAATAATTCTATGCCTCTTTTCTATAGGGTGCATTTTTATTTTTATTTTGAAAACAACAAATACATAATGTGAATTTTAAATTAAAAACTCGAAAAACTCAATATTTTTCACCATTTTTATAAAAACAATCTTTTTCCCTCCCCAGTGAAAATAAATGTCATTTTTCTGATTCTTTAGTATATGATTTTTGAAGTATTTGTGTTCTTAAACCTGAAAAAAAATTAATGGGTCACCGTGCTAGTTTCTGAATTATGGGGCTTTGAAACATGGCTGACAACCCAAAAATCTGCTGCTTTCAAAGTGTTCTATGTTTCCTAAACATGTCTATTTCAGACAGCTACAATTATTTTCGTAACGTGATGACATACACTTTTTTCCCTATATATGTGTAGAATATTACCTGCACTATATGTGTAGAAAATTCTGGGACATTTGGAGTATCCATTTTTGTTTTATTCCCAAAACCGTGAAAGGAAAATGCAGCATTTCCCAATAGACTTGCATGCTAATTGGGTACAACTGAGAGTACCCATAGCTAGCTCTGTTTCCCAAACATGTCTATTTCAGACAGCTATAAAAAAAAATCTAATGTGATGACATATATTTTTTTTCCTTTTTATCTTTAGTATATATCCTGAACTGTATGTGTAGAAAATTTTGTGTTATTCTAAAAAATGTGAAAAAATGGGCCGTTTCCTCATAGAAAGCAATGCTAAAGGAATAGTGCGTAAAATAGCCCGTAGATTTGGTATATGGTAAAGGGGGGCGTGGCAGTGAAAAGTAGCGTTTGCCTTAAGTCATTTCGTGGGCACACACACACACACACTTGCTACTAAAATTGTTTGAAAAAAAAACGTTTGCAATATTTCTTGGGGGTAATAACTAGTAAAGTATTCAAATATACTCCATATGAGGACCTTTAAAATGAATGGATATATTACATACATTGTCCTGAGAACAATTTGATATATTGTTCGATGTAACTATAAGTAATACACTCTCCAAAAATGAGAACATTCCAATAAAGTGATCTTGTAAAATAAACACTTTGAAAAATATCATTTTTGTGACTCATTCTCCTGGAACGCATCACATACATGTTTTGGGGATATGTAGGTATTAATATACAGTGATTACTCTAGATATTCTAGAATCAATGGTAGAGCTAGTTCAGAGAATGAAGGTGGATGATTACTAAGTTATGTAAGTATGTGAGTAGTTAGCCCACTAATGAAGAAGGTAAGAGGAGTTGTCAGTACAACTGTTCATTAAGAACTGATCTTTTATTTCGAAGGTATAGAGCAGGTAAAGTTACCCTTAAGGTCACATGACAATGTAGGCCAATCAGGCCACAGTATGGTTACATTATATATTCATGACTCATTAACCAATGAGTGGCAGGTAGGTCATGTGATAGCCGTGCCTGACCTGTTGACCTGGCGAGCATGGTGTAAATTAACATGTCGCCCTGTATTATGTAACATGTATATAGACATGTATGAACATGGTTATGGATACTTATACAATTTATGAATATTATTATTTATGCTAATTTATATTGATAACGTTGCGTAATCTTATGTAACCCAAATGAGGTAATAGGTGAGCATAAAATGGGTGTGACAGTATGACATTGTTTGTCTTCCATCATATATGTTCAAGTTCCTTCTCATCCTAAAATGTATTATAATATTCAACGATACTCTTGTGAACTTCCCATTGCCCCTTTCTCAAAAGATATAATGTCTATCTATTCAATATTTAATTAATTTCTTATGGTTCCTATCATTACCATTCCCAATGATGTTTGATCTTTTTCTTGTTGTATTTTTCTCGAATTTAATTTTTCTAAAGTTGACATGATTGGGGACCTTACTAATTATCATTTTTAATTTAGAGTAATATTTAGATTATTCCAAGATCCTCACCTTTTACCCAATCATTACAGGCATTATAGGAGTAATAATCAGCCCAGGAATAGTACAGAAGAATAGAGGGGGAAAAATCATTCATGCGGTATTTTCTTACAGCAAAGGTTCCCATCCAAAATGCATATTATTTTGTTATATAGAGGCCATAAATTATTTCATGTAAACTTTTGAAAGTAAATAGATCACTTTAATTGCCCTTCAAAGTCACCAAAATGCTTCATAACAACATTCATTTTGCTCACATTTTCTTTCGGGGGAGCATGACCCCGAACCCCCCCCCCCCCCCTTCAGTAGTGTATGGGACTTTAGGCACCCACTATACATACATGCTTATGTACATGGACAAACATCCAGATGGGAAGACCAGGACCCTTAAAAATGTACAATTGGCCTTCACCAATCCTCTCAAATAATCCAAATTTAAGACAAAATTGATATTTATCAAAGTGTTTTTTCCACAAGATTTCCTTAATGAAATGTTCTGATCCTTAGAGGGTTTAGTACTGATAGTCATATAAATCTATGTAACAAATTTCAGGACATTGTAATAAATATATCCTTGCGTTTTGAAAGCTTTTGTATGGAGTATATTTAGTTACTTTACAGGTAATTACCCATCAAGAAACATTGCAAACTCTTTTTTTTTTTCGAAAATAAAAATATCAAACTTGAAACATAGAAATACTTATTAGGTGACAGTGTCCTAGTGTTTACTATCATTAGAATTGGCTTGATCTTATCTTTTCAAATATGGCTATATCTGAAAATCTGTATTTTGCGAGTTATGATTCATTTTCCTAAAACGGATCACAAATTAAATATACTCAGATACACATAGGATTAGTTTTTCAGTATAATTTAGCAGCATTAGCTAAGTGCGTAGATCTGCCAATTGTATATTTTCTGATGATCGGATCCACAAATGACCTTTATATATATATTATTATATCTATATGGGTCAGATTTTCAGAAAATGTGCAAATGGCAGATCTACACATTTTGTCAATTCTGGTAAGTTAGACTGAATTTTGGCCAATACTAGATATATCTGAGTATACATTTGGTATTGCCTTGATTTAAACAATTTGTTTGGTTGTGTTAAACTGTACTTTGAACTTCATTATTGTCTTAATTTTGACTTATTAGAGAAGATTGGTGAAGGCGAATTGTACATTTTCTAGCGATTTCACCCATATGATATCTACATCCAGTTCCTTATGGGACAGGGGCGCCCAGATATAACAGTGTGAGAAGTAGGGCCAGCTATTAATAGTAAAGAGGTCATGACATGGTGTCCGCCCTCCGCCAACACTCACATCCTCCTGTTAACTCAGGGTAAATAAGGCAGAACCCAAGTACCCAAAGAAATGACCTAGTTGTTCACTCTGGGTAAACAGGGCAGACAGTGTTGGTGTTGTTGAGGGCACAATGGAGATGTTTGCACCCACTTTACTTGCTGTCAATTTGGACAACCTTATAGGCCATCAGCTTATAAAGGTTATGTTCCATCAAAATTATACAAGCATAGTGGATATTTCGAGCAAAATAATTTAATATTGATTATTTCCATGAGGCAGCTGTCTTCTTGTACATTGTATATAATAAATCTGATATACTAGTATTGCTGCATCCTAGTCCTTATTTTCACATGAGAAGCTAGTTTGAGGACCTATGTTTATTATGATGCATTATTTTGCCTATATACAGGATATTACAATGTCACCAAATGTCTCAAATAAAAACAAATATTTTCTACTGAAAACAAAATTATTTGCATATATTATCGACCTATTTAGACAATAATTCCCTTGCTGCTCAGTCCTATCTATAATATCTAGGATTATATCATGAATTTATTAATGAAAAAAAATACTAAAAATTACCAAAATAGTAAATGCTATTTATATCTCCACATGAACATTTTACTATTAATAGAATAAATATTTATAAATCATGTAACTAATTATAGTTATATACTTCAATGGTATTCACTGAAGGGGTTGCTTTTAGATCAAGGAAAGGTACAGAAGTCCGAAAAACTATCAGTCTGTGAGGATTATTTCTTTTTGTAATAAAGTCTACGAATTGATAGCACCAAAATCACAATTTCATTGTAAATACAGGCATTATTCCTAAAACTATATATGTGACCTGCTCTATAAAAACAGGTCTTATTTATGGGTATGTAAGACCCATTTTCGCAGAGGGGGTTACATATGTATATAATTTACTACGGTCCAACAACCCCAGCCTATGTATGCACACATGCACTGCCCTCTGTCGTTGATCTCGGGTAACAGCAATCATAGGAACTGCACATGGTGGCACCTGGTGGATACTACTGAAAGCTACATTACAGTATGGGAAAATCTCGGTGAAGAACATATCAAACAATACTACAACTAACCTTTAAGTCCCTTCTTTTTTCATAGTCAGGATGTATATACTGATAATACTTCAATATGACTGATTGTTCACCTTTGGACGGGTTACAGTATGTTTATTTTGTTTAAGGTGGTATTTTGAAGTCCATTTGTCTGAACACAAAACACTTGACAATCCTTTTTTTGGCCACATTTTGTGTGATACTACTGACATTATTATATTGTTGCTATTGTTCCTTGATCAATCTCAAAATTATATAATAGTGATATCTAATTCGCTATGATTATTAGTTAAATCATTAATCCAACTAGATCACATATTTAGTCTGTTTGTGAAAGAGCTATCGCCAGCAGAACTCACTATTTTTAAAACTGAGAAAGTGTACAATTGGCAGTTCTACACATTTAGGAAATTCTGCTAAATTAGGCTGAAAAATGAAGGATGCTGGGTATATCTGAGTATATTTGGTATCACATTGATTTAAAGTATCAGTTCTGTTATGTTAAACTGCATTTTGATGCTTATTTTTGTTTTAAATGTGGGTTAATTGAGAGGATTGGTGAAGGCGAATTGTATATTTTCTGAAAATCTGACCCATGTACAATACAGCAAATGTGATGTGTTTCAGGAAAATGAGTCATAAGTCGCAAAAAATGGATTTTGAGATACTATTATATTTGAAAAGATGACATCAAGCCGATTCCAATGATAGTAAACAATCTAATAAAATAATAAGTATTTCTAGAATTTAAGTCTGATATTTTCGTTTTTAAAAAATAAAGTTTCCAATATTTCTGGGTGTCATTTATCAGTAAACTAACTAAATGTAGTCCATATGAGGACCTTTACAATGAAAGGATATATTACATAGATTGTCCTGAAATTTGATACATCGATTGACATAACTATAAGTGACAAACTCGTCAAAGCTGATAACATTCCAATAATGGGATCTTGTGAAAAAAACACTTTGAAAAATATCAATTTTGCGACTTATGACTCATTTTCCTGAAACACATCACAAATATGTAAAAGTTAATATAATATTAACTAACTAAGCTTCTTTTCCAACCCAACATTATGACATTCCTTTACCTCCAGCTAGGTATTTACCACAGCTAATAAGAATAGCAAGATTGGCAACAACTACAGGATGGCACTATAACAAAGAATGATAGTTAATTTGATTCTAGGCCCCTAATTTATCCCCTAGTGGTTAGGTTCTCACATTCCCAATAAGAAATAACATTATTTCACCCACCATGACAGCCATGACAAGACTCAAATTGTCTGAAAGACTAATGTAGGTATACAAACCCCAACTTAGTTGTTTTGTTTTTGCAACACCTTTACTGAAAATACCATGCTACTGGGGCTTTGACAAGCTAAACTTTTTTCTGCCATGGTTCCTAAAATAAAATACATGTTTAGGCGAAGGTACACATTTATAGAGATATTATAGAAGTTGACAAACCATCTTAATTAAGGAAAGTAAAACTTATTTAATGCGAAATTATTGTGGTCTTGGCTGTCAATTATTTAGACAGCCAAGTTTGATGCTTTATGTTTTAACTTTTGACTGTCTAACTGTCTGTTATTAACTTTGAACTATTATTATTTCAATTGACAGTTATTTATGTCCAAAATTAATAATGACTGAAATAGTGAAATTCGGAAATTCGGAAACAGACACTATTTTATCATTTCATATGGTATTTTCTGTTACAATATAATATACTCGGACATACTCTGAATTCATCAGTTTTCATCCTATTTTAGCAAAATCCTCTAAATTTGTAGAGGATTGTAGAGCTGCCAATTGTACATTTTTCGAAAATCTGACCCATATGTTATATTGTGTTTTGAACGACTATTCCTTTCATCTTTTTGATACATATTGTATGTGGGTCAGATTTTCAGAAAATGTACAATTCAACTTCACCAATTCTCTCAAATAGCCCAAATTTGGGACAAGAATCAGGTTCAAAATACTGCTCAGCATAACCAAACAGACTGTATGAATCTAGGCAATACCAAATACACTCATATATACCTTGGGTTGATGATTTTTCAGTCTAGTTTAGCAGAATTTTCAAAATATGTTCATCTGCCAATTGTACATTTTCTGAAAAACTGACCCATGCATGTATATTATTTATTTCTAGTTCAATAGTTACATGAATGATACCTTAAAATGGGTCCCCCATTCTATTCTAATCATAGATCTACCAGGAGGTCACTTCTCGTACATGTGTGTACTATATGCTATATGGGTGAAGTCACCAGCAAAATGTACAATTGACTTTCACCAATCCTCTGAAATAACTCACATTTCAGACGAAAATAAAGCTTAAAAGACAGTTCAACACAACCAAACAGATTGTTCGAATCAAGGCAATACTAACTATAAGCAGATATACCTGGTGTTGACGAATTTTTCAGTCTAATTTAGCTGAATTTACTTAATGTTTAGAGCTGCCAATTGTACATTTTCCGAAAATCTGACCCATAATGTTACGATGACCTTTTTGTGCTTGAGAGAGCCTTGATGTGAGCTTTGAAAAATACTGACTCGGCCTCCTGCTTTACTCATATTGGTTCTGTGTTAAGCCACCAGGTGAAACCACTCTGTCTTGCACGGTGAATAGAACTGCAGACAAATTTGTATTAATTTGTCGATGAACCAATAGATTAAAATGGTTTAAAGATTAACATTGTTTATGAATAAGGAGAATGAAACAAATGTTGGAGAACAAGTTGGACGGACATTTGTGTCCGCCCATTTATTAAAGAAAAAGACAAACTTTCACTGGTAGGTCAGGCTAGGCAGGTAGCTGTCAGTGGAGCCATCTGGTGTATGTCAAACACAGTATTTATGTATCACAGATACATCACACATTGTTTATGAATAAAGAGAATGAAACATATGTTGGAGAACAAGTTTGACGGACATTTGTGTCCGCCCAACAACCCAATAATACATATAAAGTTCAGTTCAGGTGGGAGAGAAGGAGGCTGTGTTATGAACTATATATGGCCCAACTATTTAGACACCAGGTGTACCTTGTAGTGACTGTACTATCCACTGGGGTTTTCAGGACAGTGCTGTACATATGGGTCATATGGTCAGAAAATGTACAATTCGCCTTCCCCAATCCTCTCAAATAACCCACATTTAAGACAGAAATGAACCTCAAAATGCAGTTTACCATAACAGAACTGATATTATAAATCAATGCGATACCAAATATACTCAGATAAACCTGGTATTTAGCATTTTTCTGCCTAATTTAGCAAGATTTACTAAATGTGTAGAGCTACCAATTGTACACTTTCTGACGATCTGACCCATATAGACCACTAGAGGTCACTCTTATGCACTGCAGGCTTGTATGTGTGATTACCACTGTATTGTCTCATGTGATATGTACTCTGTATTCTCTGTATAACATGTATACTGTGATGTGACACCCTATGTGTGGTGTTTGTGTTTTATAAACTAGTCTCTCTGAGGCTAGTTAGGACAGGTTCAGTTTGCAGTACTGAACTCCTGAGGTGTTGGAATGTTGTTGGAATGCTGTTGGAATAAAGATGGAAAGCTGGAAAGGACAAAGGACCTGCGTTGAGTGTCATTATTGCTATGAATACGATCACGCATAAATAGCAGACACTACACATTGATATATTATGTGTATTTTAATTGGGCCCGAAAACCCTGAAAAAGATTGTTCTTTTGTTTTTTCTTCTGTATATTGTTTTTTTCCCTCTGTACTCTGTTATGTGTCATTGCATTTTCTTTTATGACGAACATTAACTTAAAGGCAATTATTAAGGTCGCCTCAGTTTATGATAAATGTTATATGTAGCAGCTACAGGCCTAATTAGGCGATATTTAATCTATGTTAATATTGTTTAGTTGATGGGATAATAATTCCATTGAATGAAACGCATCACTACCTTGTGAAATTTCACGAAATAAAAAATAAAATCCTCCGGGGTAGGAGCAACGCACGAATACACATTATAATATATATACAAGCTTACCAAAAGTATTATTGCTCTCATAATTATTTTCACCCTTACCGTAACCCTACTAAGTACAAAGTGTAAGGACATATCTTTTTTGCATTGCTTTACAGCACTGCTAACAAAATTATTATATTTATATTTGAGTATGTAATCCTAAACTAAGTACATAGTACGGGAAATGTGTCTTATAACCTCTCAGACTTTCACTAGGTTCTTTAAATACCTACCCTTAGTACAAAGGGTCATATATACTTGCTGTCTTACGTTAATTTATCCGATATGTTATATCTTTTATTAATAGATTAGAAACTCCATATAGGTTAGAAGTCTATCTCTTTCTACAGGGTAACTGTAGGAAGAACTGGGATTTAACAAACCCGGACATACATATTATACCCAATTTGAACAACAAAATGCATATTACATATTATACTCAGCTAGATTGTTCATGTAACTGTTTATGATAAATACAAGTATTTCTCAATTCAATTCAATTGAATTCAGAAGTATGTCTTCTGGCCGGTCCAATATTAAATCAAATAATGAACAATAATTGGTGTACATGAGGTTTACTATTGCATTTATTACATTTATTTCACTTTATAACATTATTGGTATGAGGCTAGCAGCACTGAATGGCAAACTGCATATGTGATGTGTTCCAGGAAAATGAGTCACAAGTAGTATGTACAGTTGACCTCCACCAAACCACACTGTGGAAGCTCATGAATTTGAAACAAGGAAAGAGCTTAACAAATATTTAGAAAATGTTGATTCTTAAAATATCATGTCAAGTTGAGTTAATTGTGAAAACTCTTATATCATGAGTATTCAAATTAGATTAAGCAATGGTGATATATATTATGAAAGATGATATCAGTGATTTGTTATATTATCAGTTTTATAACTTTGAATCCACACAATAATAAACATACTCAGATATATCCATATATAGTGTACCGCAGATTTGTGGGCTTGGGTCGTGAGTTTCAGGAAAGGACTTAGCAAACAAGTTTATTGACCATGAAACACAATCACATGTGAATAGTGTAGGAGCTTAATTTGAACAACAGAAGTATCTCGTTCCACAGCATGGCCCCGAGTCCGTAGTGTTAAGCGAAGACCGGGATCCGCTTGCGAAAAAGGTGTACTCTTCACCTACCGTCTGCAGGAGGGTGTCTGCAGTGAAGACTTGCGATGATCATATGTCGCCTCCTGGTGGAACCGGCCAGGACTGCTATCATGCCTGACACTAGTAGAGATGCCCCCAGTGCCGTTAGGTTGGTTGTATTGGTACGGCAGTGTTGTCATGCTGTTATCGAGCGGACCCACTGCATATATAGTAGTTTTTATTTTAGCCTAATTTAACCAAGTTTACTAAATTATGTAGAGCTGCGCCAATTGTGCATTATCTGATGATGTGATCCGATTGATGCAGTTTTAGAAGTGGCTAATAAAACTCAAGCATAATTGACGAGAAAGAGTAAATGCTTAAAAAGTGTTTGTAAAGATCCAATTTTGTCCATTTTCTGATGTTGTGATGCATTTTCTATTTCTCCTACTTCGCATAGTTTCAGAAGTAGCGAATAAAAAGCAAGCATCATAGAAGAGTAAATGTCTTGTTTGTATCTTGAATAAAGATCCAATGCTGGGAAAAAAAGGAACAGTAAATCGATCAAATGAAAGTGCTAGGGGTTACATGGTTGTGCCTAGAAACGAGGACGAAATGTGTAAAATAAATAGCGAGGATATAATATGTAAGGTTAAAGCTATAATTAATCACTGGAATAACAGATTCCTAACTATTAAAGGAAGTATTGTTGTGTGTAACACTTTTCTCCTTTCATTGTTTCAGCATGTGTTATCCTGTATTACCTTTACAAAAGAATTGTTCAAATCGATCAATGAGCGAATGTTCAAGTTCATATGAAAGAAAATAGGTAATAAAATTAGTAAGAGTTCCTGGCACAAAAATTAGAAAATGGTGGGCTAATAACTATTAATAGAAAACTTTGAATCCACACAATAATAAACATACTCAGATATATCCATATATAGTGTACCGCAGAATTGTGGGGTTGGGTCGTGAGTTTCAGGAAAGGACTTAACAAACAAGTTTATTGACCATTAAACACAATCACATGTGAATAGTGTAGGAGCTTAATTTGAACAACAGAATTATCTCGTTCCACAGCGCAGCCTGAGTCCGTAGTGTTAAGTGAAGACCGGGATCCCCTTGCGAAAAAGGTGTACTCTTTGCCTACTGCCCGCAGGAGGGTGTCTGCAGTGAAGACTTGCGATGATCGTATGTCGCCTCCTGGTGGAACCGGCCAGGACTGCTATCGTTCCAGACACTAGTAGAGATGCCCCCAGTGCCGTTAGGTTGGTTGTATTGGTACGGCAGTGTTGTCATGCTGTTATCGAGCGGACCCACCGCATATATAGTAGTTTTTATTTTAGCCTAATTTAACCAAGTTTACTAAATATGTAGAGCTGCGCAAATTGTCCATTATCTGATGATGTGATCCGATTGATGCAGTTTTAGAAGTGGCTAATAAAACTCAAGCATAATCGACGAGAAAGAGTAAATGCTTAAAAAGTGTTTGTAAAGATCCAATTTTGTCCATTTTCTGATGTTGTGATGCATTTTCTATTTCTCCTACTTCGCATAGTTTCAGAAGTAGCGAATAAAAAGCAAGCATCTGTACACATTTAGTAAGTTCTAAAAAGCAAGCAATGCTCTCTCTCGAGACGGATCAACGTCGATCTAATTTGATTATTGCAGGTGTACCTTTCAATCGCAATGAGAATCTTGACTATATAGTACTCCAAATACTACGAGAAATTAAACCTAATTTCAAAGAAGAGGATATTTTTCACGCCAGAAGATTGGGGAAAATGCAACTTGGTACTAAGCAGATCTTGATTAAACTAAAAAACGAAGTAGTCCGTAACTATATCTACGATAAGCGTTCAAACCTCAAAGGAAGCATAGCATTTCCCAAGGTGTTCGTAAACCCCGACCTGCCAGAAGAAATACAAGAGAGGACGGCAAAGCTTCGTTCAATTCAGCATCATGTTGGGGAAAAGGGTGGAAAAAAAGTTGGCAAGATAATCAGGGACAAAATACAAATCGATGGGATCTGGTACCGTCATGACCAGTTGGAGCTTCTTGATGAAGGTTACAAGCTGAGTAATGCCAAGACGAAGTGGACAGAAAAAGGCATTTATTTCCAATCTCAATATTCACCGCTCAGCAATTTCTACCCATCACCCATAAAAGTAGAAGACCTCACTTTCAATTATAATTTCTTACCAAACGCCTTACAGCGAGTTCTTGAAAAAGAGACAATGTATGTCATTTTATGTTGGAATATAGAAATACTAACAGATTGTGGAATGAAATATTAAACCTAATGGAGACTCTGTTGGATATCTTAATGTAGATAATGAAGGTAGAAGGCTTATCACGAGAAAAAATAATGGGATTGAATTGTTTTATGAGGGGAGGCTAGAATTCAAAGCCCTTTTGATGGAATTAAAAAGGAGAATAAAATCAGAAATGTATGTAAATTAGATAATTAAAAAGATAAGCATCTAAATGTCTAGAACAAGTCTGCAATGAGCTGGTCAATGAGAATACATGCATGCATGTGGTGGAACACTGCCAGGACATCTGGCAAGAGCGGAATTAAACAACAGTCAAATGAGTAAGATTGGGGCGCCATCTGTCGAGAAGCGACTACACCACATGTCAATGAACAAAACCTCCCTTTGAAAGCAGCAATGTCGCTAATAAAGTTCCTTGATTGTTATATTGTTTTTTCCCACATGTTTAGTATTGTAGAGGCCCAGATGGCAGGAACATGAATAAACGATGTAAAAAAAAAAAAAAATGTATAGACCCCTCTTACCGATGTTGGTGAATGACCTACACCTTCACGGAGACCAATCTCAGCGTGAAAGATAATATGTATATATGCCTACAGGATATGTCATTCACACAAAACGAGAACATCCAACAGTGGAACACATGTGAAGTGATCCGTGCCATAGCACATTGATTTATTTCCTTTCCCCTTTTATAATAAAATGTATGGAAAGCCATCTGCAACTACCGACAAATCAGAAGAGAAGTCGGAGGATCTCCATAGACTTACTATAGGGACATTTAAAAATGTCGGGTAGTACGTCGGCAGGCTTTCCGACGGGTCGGCCGACTTTTATATTTATCGGCCGATTTTTCGGGGGCACAAATTCTAAAAAAAATCTAAAAAAACATTGGAAAATTTCCGTAAATATCGGCTGTCATTACTGACATTGCTTTCTCCAGTTTAAATTGCTATTCCACTTAGCGCACAATGAACTTTGTCGGCCGATAAGTCGGCCGATATGTCGGTGACTTAAACTACAATTTGCCGACATGGCGGCCGTCAAAGTCCGCCGATTATTCATTCTTTTTTTTTTATTTAAAAAATTAGCCAATTACATTTAAATATTCATATCAAATACGCATGTCGACTCTGCGTTGCTATACACAGTTCAAATCTAATCTGGTTTTTCTTTCACCTTATATTACATATCATTTCTTTATCTAATGCTACACCAATCCTCGTAAACGGTTCAATTACTGAAAAATACAAACATCAATTAGGGACACTTCCACTATTCCGGCCCCCTTCTCTCACAGGCTTTTTCTTCCCAGCCTGGGAGTCGAACCCATGAGTCCCTTGGAAGCTGTGCCTATGACTCAGTTGGTAGAATAGTAACCAAAGAGCCGACGCTCTACCAACTGAGCCACAGACCCAGCTATTACTGAACTGGAGTTTCATGAGGACTAGATCAATGAGTCAGTGGTTGTGGTTTGGAGGCAGGAGATTTGAGGAGGGGGAATCCCCTCAACTGGAGGGGTCTGACTGAGTGGGCTGTGTGGGTTAAGAAACTAACTGTCTAAGGCAGTCAAGACAGTCTGAGGATAAATTTTTCAGGCGATTGTACCCCAACGATTCCCCAAAAAGGGTAAAATACAGAAGTCCAGCACTGAGCCACTGAAATCCAAAACCAGCAATTAAATGTGAACCAGTACAATACTGTCTCCTCTTATTTTCTGTGGGGGGAAACCCCACAGACCCCCTATTTCTTCCCCTTTCTTCCCCCTTATATTGTATGTGGGGGGAAACCCCCCCACACCCCCCCTTTCATCCCCCTTATGTTGTATGTGGAGGGAAACCCCCCACACCCCCCCTTTCATCCCCCTTATGTTGTATGTGGGGGGAAATCCCCCACACCCCCCCTTTCATCCCCCTTATGTTGTATGTGGGGGGAAACCCCCCACACCCCCCCTTTCATCCCCCTTATGTTGTATGTGGGGGGAACCCCCCACCCCCCCCTTTCATCCCCCTTATGTTGTATGTGGGGGGAAACCCCCCACACCCCCCCCCCCTTTCTTCCCCCTTATGTTGTATAAACCCCCCACACCCCCCCTTTCATCCCCCTTATGTTGTATGTGGGGGAAACCCCCCACACCCCCCCTTTCATCCCCCTTTTGTTGTATGTGGGGGGAAACCCCCCACACCCCCCCTTTCATCGTATGTGGGGGGAAACCCCCCACACCCCCCCCTTTCTTCCCCCTTATGTTGTATGTGGGGGGAAACCCCCCACACCCCCCCTTTCATCCCCCTTATGTTGTACGTGGGGGGAAATCCCCCACACCCCCTTTCTTCACCCTCTTGTTACCCATACATAGGTTTCCTATACTAAATTATCAAGATCAACTTGATAAAATTAATTAAATAATTATTCAGTATTAACCTACAACCTTAGTCATCTCTAACCATAACCCTACTAATATTACCACAAAAAGAAGCTACGATTCCATAGTGGTAGCTCCAGGGAAGACCACCACTAGGTCAAATGTGGTCATAGTAGGTCAAGTCAGGAATACTAGGTCAACAGTTGAACTGTGGTCATGTGGTCATAAAACTGAACTCAGTCGTAGGGCATAATGGAAGCTATGTCGGCGGAGATGTGGAGTAGGAGAGCTTGTTAATATCTTAACTAAAACAACATTTTCAGAAGTCAAACAATTCCAAATTTCCAGTCATTGATAGATAAATGTTTCCTTCATAGCCCTGCGGGGCTAAAATGACCAGGGAATAAGGGAAAGTAGCCCTGCGGGGCTACAATGACAGGGGGCCGGAAAGGTGGAAACTACCCCATCAATTACGCTTCACCATTTCTAGTCCAATTCCTTGCATACCTTCGATACTATATATGTATGTGATGTGTTACAGGGAAACGAGTCACAATGTTATACTTTTTTATTTCCCATATCATTATTCAATGACTTGTCTGTTGGGAATGTTTTCATTTTTGGGATGTATCTGTACATGTATATGGGTCAGGTCGCCCAGAAATGTACAATTGCTTTCAGAATGGCAATTTTAAAAACTTGGTAAATTAACATGTTATCTTATCTTATTTTCTAGAGTACATCTCAAATTTTAAGTAGATATAAATTATACAACAATAGTCCAAGTGCTTCAAGATTTTTTCCGTGCTAAATCAAAACGGAAATGTATTTTTTCAGCTTTAATTAAAAATAAACCCTCTCCACATATATGATGATAAAAAGCAAAATAAGCCTGGTATTCCACATAGATATGTCTATCTCAAAGTACGTTTAATTGTTCAGTGAGATAGACATTCCTCTTTGAGGTGTATTTCACATCTAAATGTTATTTATGCTTAAAAAAAAGATTTATTTTAGATAAAAAAATGTAAAATATTTCCTGTATGCATAATATAGTACGACAGGCTATAATAAATTATTTAATTTTAAATGGAAAGAATGCTCGTAAATCCTCCCTTAAAATGGTCTGATCTGAATAAATCTTGATTTTTTTCCAAGAGCTGAACCTCCTTGCCATGCTATGTATGCTGGCCCATTGCCCCATCTTTGATAACGGGGTTATTAGGGGCAACACATGAGTGATAAGTTTTAGACCAATACATCGTTCACAATTGCTTAAATATATGAAAACAATCCTAGGAACAATTGCTCAATGACTCTACATGAATATTCACCAATTGTGAAGAATTGTATAGAATTGTATGATTATATATATGCATTTATATTGATATTCTTACATGATGACACCCCCCCCTCCCTGCACCCATGGATAGTTATATATATGATATATATGGGTCAGATTTTCTGAAAATGTACAATTCGCCTTCACCAATCCACTCAAATAACCCTCATTCAAGACATAAATTAGTGTCATTTAACCAACTATTTGGCTGAATTTTTTAAAAGTCAAAATTGGACCCAACAATCGGCCGACATAGCAGCCGATATAGCGGCCGACACATTATTTATTTACGATAAATCGGCCGCCAAATCGGCCAACTTGGAGAAACTTTAGAAATATTTGCAAATGTAAAAATAAAATCGCTGACAATGTTGGGGCATAATACTGACTATCGGAAAATTACCAACATAGTCGGCTTTAGACCCTCGCTGTTACCGATTTGTCGGAGTTTTTTACCGACATTTGTAGCGATTTGTCGGTGGTTGCATATGGCTTTCCATAAAAATGTCTTAGCATGTATGAAGCCGAGTAGACGGGAATGGTGAATAAAAGTTTTGCACAAAAAAAAATAGTAAATAATGGGAGGCCACACATACATCAGTATAGAGAGGTAGCGTTGCCTCTTATAACAACAGGTAGAGAGACGCAGTGTCCAGGATGGATACTTGGCAGGGGCTAGTTATAGCCCTATTGTTTACCTTCATCATTATTCCAGCTTCAGATACACAAAACTCAATTCACAGAGCCTTTTTCAATACCTTTTTGGAGAAGCAAGGAAAAACAGAAATTAAGGATGTGGCCCCAGGGAATTCTCTACAAGAAAGCAAGTCTTATCTACTTAGCACATGCATGGTAGGCATTCAGTATAAAATGTGTTAAACCTAGCAAAGTTTTTTGAACTGAAACCTCTGAATCCCACTTTACCTCATTCATTGAACATAGTTGGTTAACATCCCCTTGACCTTTGACCTTTTTGGATTACTCTCCTTAATTGTTTACTAGCTTTTTGGGTGATACACATGCTCATAACGGAAATGTGCAAGGGTCCATAGGAAATATTTAATTATCTGTCATTGTTGATGGAGCCGTGAATTGGTCTGACACCAATACAGACTCCAATACTCCAACACTTGGTAATTTATTTTAACAGTCAATTGTAGTGATCTCCGGATTTGATCTGCTCAGCTAGTAATAAAAGCACACACCAAGTAAAGACCTTTGTACTACATTTATTATCACTTGGGACAAGCACCCATCATCCTGTCCGGTCCTGGTTGACCAGCCACCTCATGAAGTTACTACCAACACAAACATGGTGTCCGAAATCAGGTATCACATATGGTAATAGAGTGGTAATACATAGTCTACATCTTAGTAAATACATAAAGACAACAACATAGGGTAAATGTGGAATATAAAAGGAAATGTCACACACACACTCTGATATGTGATCAGTTAAACTGGTACTGCCCACTGGGGATAGTACAAACGCACTACCCTCAGCGCACAGCACCATACAACAACAACAACAACATACATATTACACTTCCCATACACATTATACACCCCAAACCCACTACAATACTCCCCCTTCATTAAAAAGAGTTTAACATCAAATAAACTCAATAAAAGAGTAAAATACAACCACACCAGAGACAAACATCTCAAACGGACAATAAAAATCTGTACAAAACGTAGTCTACACACATCTGAAGAAGCAAAAATGTTTCAGGAATACAAATAGGAGCATACTGTGTCCTAACTAGCTTACAGAATCCAGTGTAAACAAAAAGTATGAAATATGCTAATATATTAGAAACACTGCAACTTCTATTGAGACAGAAAAAGAAATTCTATTGAGACAGGGGTTCAATTCAGCCTCATACTTATATGCCAAAGTTTGTGATTAAATAGTTTATTTACCATGTTTGGATAGAGCTGAAAGTAGTGTTACAGACTGATAGAAATGATTAAATGATGATTAAAATATTTAAAATGATTAAAAATGATTAAAAAAAGAAAATGTAGGACAGAAAGGTTACATACAAATGCTCTGTTCTACAGATGTCTTAAATCTAATCAGTACGCTTCACTGCAATGTAGATTCTTTCCATATTATCACTGCATTCCTAGCATAAGTCTGTAAATTTATCAATATTCGGCTACTTGTATAGATACAGGAATTTGAAGTTGAATCAACCTGGGGAAGACGGAGCCGGTGAGTGATAAAACATGAAGACACCACAGGAAGTGGTTTTAGTGGGGGTCCAAAGTATGAAATTCATGTGGACTTTAACAAAGATCTGTAGCCAAAACAACCAGACAAGATCCTTCAAGATGTCGACCAAAATATTTTGATTTTGGTTTGAAAAAATGATGGAAGTCTTTATGTTTTGACTGTAAGTTCACCTATGAAGCAAATGATCATTTCTTTTTCTCCTATAATGTGTTTCAGGAAAATGAGTCATAAGTCGCAAAATTGATATTTTTCAAGGTGTTTTCTCACACGATTCCATTATTGGAATGTTCTGATTTTTGGAGGGTGGGTCACTCATGGTTATGTCAATCGATGTTTCAAATCTCAAGACAATCTATGTAATATATCCTTTAGTTTTAAAGGTTCTCATATGGACTACATTTAGTTACTTTACTGTTTAGTGACTCCCAGAAATATTGGAAACTTTTTTTTTCAAAAACGAAAATATCAAACTTAAAATCTAAAAATACTTATTGGATTATTAGACTGTTTACTATCATTGGAATCGGCTTGATCTCATCTTTTCAAATATAATAGTATCTCAAAATCTATTTTTTGCGACTTATGACTCATTTTCCTGAAACAGATCATATATTGTCAGGATTTGCTTGTCAAGAAAGGCATTGTGGAGTTGATGGACCAGACCTATGTTGATATGACGTATTTCCAAAGAGAGGAAATTATCTTGTACCAAATGTATGTTTCATGATTTCTTTAATTTTGTTCAAACCCTGCCTTCAAGTCAGATCATAACACCTTGTAACAACAAAACAAATAGATGAAGCAAAACTGATCATAGTTAAATATTCCTCCAACATAATCCCAGCTACAATAATATGATAGATATATGCCCATGTATCATATTGTATTTCATGGATAGAAGGCAGGGTCTCATTAGTTGCCCATCTTTGGATTCTGGTGGGGTTGTGGACCGTGTTAGTCGCCAATCTTTGGCTTCTGGGGGTTTGCTGGATACTTGTAAGCGGCCAGTTTGTCATCCCGCAGGGCCGTTATATAAGAGTGGGCGTATCCTACTGGCCGGTTATCTAAGTAGATGAGCTTCCGGTCAGCGACTCATGACACCTTTGGTTAGTTGGCACTACTGCCTTGTACTAGTTGTTTCTCCACTGTAACGATGATGTATAATATTTCCTATGTTTTCGCCCTAAATATGTATTTATCTTTTCCCATGGTTGGTCTTCCAATGAATGCAACCGTAATGCATGTTCACGAACAACCAGCCAGCTTGTCTTGTTGTGTTCTTGATGAGGTGGCTAAGTGAAACAGCTATACAGCCAGAGTAACGCATCTGACTTTCCCTCTTTATTCGGGCGATTTGGATCATTCATTCCATGTTACTTGAGCAGGTTAGATTACTTATATAACTGGCTGAATATAGCGGACATACCACTGCAAGCCAAAGTTAAAAATAAGGCATATTTATTTGTGTTGTTTTCATGTCCACATGTCCATGCTCGGGCTCTGTTGTTATGCTAGAAAGGCACTCATCCGCATCGATAGGCCTATATATATAGTGTCTGTTCAGTGCAATATGAAACAATGAATTAACAGAAAACAGGCAACAGTTTCGGTGATTGGGATCATTCATTCCATGTTACTTGCTGGTTAGATATATTATATGTCTGTCTGAATATAGCAGACATACCACATAATCCTAGTGTTGTTTTTGACACAAGGGATCTTCCTCATGGTACCAAAGATGTGCTTTCTCCACAGTCAGACATAACTCATGGCCGGCCAAAACAACACAGCCAACAAAGGTAAAATGGTATTAAAGAAGAGTTCTGTTCTTGATTCAAGCTAGCAGACACTAGACCTACCATTGGAAGCTACAGTAGGCATGTTTATTTCTGTTGTTTTTATGTCCCCAAGGGGTCTTCCTCAGGGTACCAAACATGGCTTTCTCTGCTATCAGACACAACACATGGCTATTATAGTTCCAAATCATTGCAGCTAATTGTAAGTCTAATCTATTATTTAAAGCTTGCAACTGTGACCATACTGTTTGAAAGACTCGAAAAACCAAGAATTTAATCCAAAGATTGGCGACTAAAGGTATTAATTCCCTGAGGTTTGGTGGCTTTGGCTGTCCGTGGTGAAATAACGGCCTTGGCCCTGGCAGGCCGTGGCCATTATTTCACCACAGACAGCTGAAGCCACCAAACCTCGGGGAATTAATACCATAATAAACGGCCACTCCCGACCCCTGCTGGGCATTAAATTTTCATCGGAAACTGATAATCAGTTTCGGCAATTAGATTGCGCGAATGGGTCTAGTTTTGCAGTGTCACTCTCACTATACAGCTGGCAGTAGGCAGAGTAACGCATCTGACTTTCCCTCTTTATTCTGGTGATTTGGATCATTCATTCCATGTTACTTGAGCAGGTTAGATTAATTATATATCTGGCTGAATATAGCGGACATACCACTGCAAGCCAAAGTTCAAAATAAGGCATTTATATATGATGTTTGGGATGTTTTCATGTCCACAGGGGGTCTTCCAAGCTTGGGCTCTGTTGGTATGCTTGAAGGCACTCATCCGCATCAATAGGCCTAGTGTCTGTTCAGTGCAATGTGAAACAATTAATTCCCAGAAAACAGGCAACATCTTCGGCGATTGGGATCATTCATTCCATGTTACTTGAGCTGGCTAGATCAATTTTCTCTTGAAATAATGAAGCTAGGGACTTTAATAGGTTCACTGGAAGAATCATATGTAAAAATGCGATTTGGCTACAGTATATCAACCTATTTAGATTGCGGGAACGGGTCAAGTTTTGCAGTGTCACTCTCGCTACACACCCGTCAGTAGGCAGACCCCACGCCTCTGCATTTACCCAGTTCTAACTTTTTATTTGTGTGAGCTGGTTTGATTATTCTGGATATATCTGGATGAAGCTAGCAGACACTAGACCTACCATTGGAAGCTACAGTAGGCATGTTTATTTCTGTTGTTTTTATGTCCCCAAGGGTATTAATATCATAATAAATGCCTGCCCCTCAAAAGTGTTGGGTAATTTAACTTGTTGAAATAAATAAATGGCAGCCCTGAATGAACGCCGGGTCCCGATAATTCGACAGGACTTTCTCCTCAGATGAGGATGATTCATAAGAATATAAAAGGCAGTATTATCTTTGTAATACTATTATGGATGGGGGTGACCAGTAGTAGTATATGTGATGTGTTTCAGGAAAATGAGTCATAAGTCGCAAAATTGATATTTTTCAAAGTGTTTTTTTCACCAGATCTCATTATTGGAATGTTCTAATTTTTGGTGGGTTGATCACTTATAGCAATATAAATCGATGTATCAAATTTCAGGACAATCTATGTAATATATCCTTTCGTTTTAAAGGTCCTCATATGGACTACATTTAGTTACTTTGCTGTTCATTGACCCCCAGAAATATTGAAAACTTGTTTTTCAAAAACGAAAATATCAAACTTAAAATCAAGAAATACTTATTGGATTATTAGACTGTTTACTATCATTTGAATCAGCTTGATCTCATCTTTTCAAATATAATGGTATCTCAAAATCTATTTTTTGCGACTTATGACTCATTTTCCTGAAACACATCACATATTAGAAAAAATAGTTGTGTCTTGTATTCATTAACATAAAACAATAAACGCCTGCCCCGTATAAATGCCAGGGGTAAGAGTGGCCTGAAAAAAATAAACCCCGGGTGTTCTATCGGGGAAATACTGTATGTGTTAAGTTTGTCTGCTGTATTTGGATAACAGGAATTTTTAAGTGTGACTGGAAATATTTCACTACATGAATGTAAACAAGTTTGGATACTAAACAGATTTGTTTCTTTATCTATTGAGGTAAAATATTAAAGGGAAAATGAAGATGGCTAGATTTTCCTATAGTATTAATTCCCCGAGGTAAAATAAGCAAAAGTCAGCCCTAGAGTTGTTGGGCCGTAGCATTGTTGGGCTGTAGCATCTGTAGAACCCTGGGTTTGGTTCCCCAACAGCATTTCTCACCACACATTACTCTAATTTATTTACTCTCCAAAGTGAATGTTTATGTAAGCTTAGTCTCTGCCTTGAATGGTCCAGGTGCTATAACCACCTTAAAGCTGCCCTCCCAGAAGTCTGGGATAACAAGAAATTTTGGCTGTGACCAAGGAGAAAATGGTTTCCCCCCAACGAATTCCGCAGCCGTCACATGCGGGAAAAAGCGTCGTCAAGTGGGTTTACAGTGCGCGTTGCTCATGATGTAACATTGTGTAAATTAGAACATGTCACGACGACCCGTACAATATTGTGTCCTGTACGGCATATCGGTATATTTACAAAAAGATATCTGCATCTAGCCTACCCACCGATAGGATTAATTTTGATAAAATTAAATATAATATTATAGGGGTAGAATAGCATGCCTTTTCTGAATTTTAACATCTTGGCTATGTATTTCAAGTAAAATTAGCGTGTTTTATAATTTCGCCAGAGCGTAATTTCCCCGCGATGTGCCAGCCACAACCCAATAGGGTCAGAGTATATTTGGTGTTACATCGATTGAACGAATCTGCTTGGTTATGTAAAACTGTATTTTAAATCTCATTTCTTTCTCAAATCTCTGCCATGTACCTACCGCAACCTAAATAGGGTCAGGTCGTCAGAAAATGTACAATCGTTGGCTCATATATGCCTTATTATATACCTTGATATAAACACTTTTTTAGGGGTAGAAAAGCATGCTCTTTCTGAATTTCATGTTTTTGGCAATTTATTTCCAGTAGAAATAGTGATTTTTGAGTGTCAATGAGGGTTTCATAGGGTAGGCTAAGTGCTAGTTTTAATGGTCTGTTCTGTAACCTTTGCAGTTTGTTGAGTAAGGGTTTCTGGGTATTATGGATTAGAGTGTCTCCGTAGTCGAAAAAGGGGAGAATTTTAGTCTTATAGATTTTGAGAGCTGAAGTTTGGTTTATGTATCTTCGGATGCTGTGGAGTTGGTGAATATTGTACACAATTGTTTTAATTAGTTGGGATAACTGTTTTTTTAAATTAAGCCCATCATCAATGGTGAGCCCTAGGTATTTATAAATGCTTACCTGTTTTAAGTCAGTATTTTTCGTAGGTTATAGACTTTGTCTTTGCTATTCTTTTGTTTGTTTGGGATCTGGAGAAAAACATTAGAATAGATTTAGCTGGGTTGACTAAAAAGAGGTTACTTTTGCACCATTTGTGCAGGTCTTCTATGGCGGTGTGCATTTGCACATATAATTCATCAAGTTTCTTTTCATGGATATATAGAATAGTGTCGTCTGCATAAAGTGATAGGTGTGAGTTGTGAATTCCATGTGCTAAGTCATTTATGAAGATTATGAAAAGTAAAGGGCCTATTATAGAACCTTGGTGGACACCTGTCAGGACCAGTATCGGTGCTGAGGTGATATTGTTGACTATGGCAAGCTGTGCCAGCTGTGTCTGTTTTGCAGATGGGACTTGCACCATTCTAAAAGATTCCCTCTGATGCCTATATGATTTAATTTTTGTAAAAGAATTTTATGATTCACCATGTCAAAGGCTTTTTTGAAGTCTATATATGAAACCAGGGTATCTATGTTATTATCTAATTTCCAGGCCACATCATCAGTGAATTTCCCGATTGCCTCTATTGTGGACTTCCTGGGTCTGAAACCGAACTGTTTTGGGTTTAGTATTTCATATGTCTAGAGATATTCGTAGATTCTAGTGTGAACAATTTTTTCAATAATTTTGCTAGGGGTAGGGAGTAGAGCTATTGGTCTGTAGTTGTTTATCTTGTTTGGACTTCCACCTTTCCACCTTTCTTCAAGTCTGGGGGGACTATAGCAGTGCCCAAAGATAGGTTTAAGCAGTGTGTGAATTCGGTACAAAGTGTTAGTAGAGCTAACTTAAGAATTCTGTTTGGGAGGTGGTCTATTGAGGAAGATTTGGTGATATTTATATTCTTAACTATTTTCCAGACTTCATTTACATTGGTTTGAATGTCTTGGAGTGAGCTCAGTGTTGGTGGGGTACTTGGGTCCCAATTTGGTTTTAGGCCTTAAGTTAGTTTTGATGCAATGTTTACAAAGAAGCTATTCACATGGTGTGGGATTTCCTGCTGCTTAATGGGATTATTTGTGTCATCTGTCAGGTTTATAGTATTGGACTTTTTGATAGAGGGGGAGACTACATTTATTATTTCCCAGAATTTGTTCTGGTCGTTTGCATTATTGTTCAACTCATTTAAAATAAATTCTTTTTTTGCGTTCTGCAGAGAAAGATCGATCGCTTTCCTAAGAGTTTTTGCATTTTGCCAGTCGTGTTCAGTTTTTGTATTTATCGCCACTTTTCTGGCTCTGTTCTTAGTTTTGATTTGGTCAATAATATCTTGCGTTATCCAAGGATCATTGCATATTTTAACTTTTATTTTCCTAAGGGGGGCTGTTTTTATTCAAAAGGGTGTTTATCCTAAGGAGAATTTGTTGCCATGCTTCCTCAGGATCAGTGAGACTTGTCAAATTTTCCCATACAAATTTGTTTCTTAGTTTCAGTTGAAAGTCTGCATTGTTGAAATTTGTATAAGATCTGCTCCATTTTATTTTTGATTCAAATTTGGTCTTTAATTTTTTTCTTGTGAAATACATCATTTCATGATCGTTCAGGTTGGAATCAAGGACTCCAGCTTGTGAGACGATGTCAGAATTAGTGTAAATATGGTCTATTAGGGAACCGATCAATACTTTATCTTTATTTATATGAAATCTAGTAGGGGTGGTTATTACTTGTGTTAAGTTTTACTCTTTTATGAGCTTTCTGTCTTTACTATTCTCAAGATAATTTATGTTAAAGTCTCCAGCAATAAAAACCTCAGACTTTTTTTTATCAAAGTTAGCTTTGATAGGGTATCTGTCAGATACTCGATTGGCTGTTCTGTCGATCCATTAGGTGGTTTATATAAGCAGGCAACAAAAATGGGTTTTGTGAATTTGAGGTTAAGCCTTGCCCAGATACATTCTATGTGCCTTGTGCTACTATTGAGATTCGGGATAAGAGCAAAATCTATGCTGTCTTTAATGTAAAGGACCACCCACCCCCCCTCTTTTGGGTTGGGGGGTGTTTGTTTGGTCCAGGTTGTGTCTAATCTTATTAGATTATAGTTTGGGATTTTTATTTGGTCGTCTGATATTTTACCGTGCAGCCATGTTTCAGAAATTCCTAGTACTGTAGGATTTAAGTTGGTAATTTCTAATTTTAGAGTATCAAATTTGTTTTGTATACTTTGTGCATTGAGATGGGTAATTCAGAGACCCTTTGATAGAGACATGATTAGTTATATAGCTCTAGGGGGACACCCAGGGCAGATAACTGCACGGGTAAAGCCGATATGGCATGGGGGGGTCCTTCTAGGGTGGGTAGGCGGATAATCCCCTGAGGAAAGATTAGAGGAAGATGTACCTAATCTGCTTATAAGATAATGAGGGGTTGTCTTCTCCGCTCATGGAGAAACAGACAAAGAGGTATTGGGTAACTTTATCGGGCGCATCATAACATTGCCACAGTATATGTGTTAGCATGACTTGCTTTAATGTATATGACATTACATGAGTTACATGAATTTGTAGGAAATACATCATAAGTATTTAGTACAGAAGGATACCATTGAGAAAGAGACTGATACTAAGAAGAAGGTACTTCCTAGTAGTTTCTGTTAAATTAGTGATAATACAAGGAAGGGTATAAATATTTCGTTCGTGCATTCTATGTATAAATTTTCGTTGCCCAAGATGATTGCTATATCATACATGTATTAAACCTTGAGTTCCCTGGCCTTGCCACATCTAGTGTGTTAGCCTAGGTGAGTGATTTGATACTAGCTCAAGTTTTCCTAGTGTTACAGTGACTGGGCTTGTGCATAAATTGCATAGTTGTATACAGTTTTACGAAGAGAGGTAAGAAGTTATGTTAAAATTTATATTTATCAATTTTATGTCCAGTGCGTTGCCACAGCTAGTGTGTTTGCATAGGGGTGATAATTATATACAGTTTTATGAAGTACGAAGAGAGGTAAGAAGTAATGTTAAATTTACATTTATCAATTTTGTGTCCAGTGCATTGCCACAACTAGTGTGTTTGCTTAGGAGTGTCCTTTGCTTGAGAGTAATCAGTAAATAATTATGGAGAACTTATGAGCAGGTCTTCTTTATTTCCTAGGCATTGCCACCAGAGTGTGTTTGCCTAGGGGAGTCTTTAAGCATGCTCTGAATATTGCGATAAAAGGTAGTAAAGGTGAGTTCGGTGAATTTTGCAATCGCTATATCACTAAAATGGAGCCCATCATAGGTTTTAAATTCGTATCTATGGTCGACTGTAGATCCTCTCTTTTTATAAACTACTCCCTCAAAATGAGGACCGATCATTTTGTTCTTCCTGTTTTGTTTCCTGATGCATCTGTTGATGTCAGCGATTATTTCATGTATGGTATCTTGTGCTTTTGGATCGTTAAGCCAGCCTTTTGTGTATTTGGAGAGGGGAATACCGATTATCTCTGTGAAGATAACGGCTCGCGCAATAGCATCCAATTTCCAGGTTAGAGTGCTGATTTCTCCTTGAAGATGTGTCATGCCTTCACTTACTGTAGAGAATCTAGGGAAAATATTGTACCCTTTGATTTTCTCCGTTAACTCGGTGATTCCTCCTATGATATAGGCCAGGTCAAAAGTCATATCTAGCAATTGCTTGGTCCCCTATGTAGCTAAGTCTAGCGCCGGGAATTGGGAGGCAGGTTAACTCTATATCGGAGCAACTGTTGTCAGCAAGGAGTGTATTTAGGTAGTTATCTCAGCTCCTCAGCCGGGAGTCTCCAATTAGTAATATCTAATATTTAGACATCACTCTAAGGGCTAATACATTCTTTTAATGTTTGATCTGCTATGTCTGACCAAGAGTCCAATTTTGGTATTTGATTACCTAGTCGTTTTGCCACGTATGGGTTTTTTACTGCTCTAATCCTATCAACAAGTGACTTGTCAGCTTTGGAGTGTATCGCTTTTTTATATTGGTATAGGTGCTCCACTGAGGAAGCAACCCATTTGCTGTCCGGGTCCTTTATTTTGCAAGGGTAGAGGTTAGAAAGTGGGCTAGAATGGGATTGGAATGCTACTCCGTCTGGTGTATTGATAGTTGAGGCATTTTCTAGGGTGATTCCATTTGGCAACTTATCAAAATCCTCTCTGTTGTATATCACCGTCTATATAAACAGAGAAACCCTTTGGTCCAGCATTTAGGCCATGTATGTTTTTCGCCGCATTGGCAATTGTCCTTGCCTCGGTCAAGTAGACTTGTTCCTCCTCTGAGGAATCGGAGGATATTCGAATGTTCTTTAGGAGTTGATTTGTCTTGCTCCTATTGAAGCTCTTAAAATATCTATCTTGTCTTTAAGAGACGGCAAGCTTACCTTTATCGGTCTGGGATAGGTTCTTTCACTCTCAGGTCGAGGTTTACCCAAGCGTTCAGCGTTAGCAAAAATTTACGTCAACATCTAGGGCCGTGAACAATTCTACTAGGCTCTCATCACGAGTTTCATCGTCCCTTTCTTCCATTCCCTTAATTATGATTTGCAAATCCCTTGGTCTGCCTGGCTGAGGATTATCTGTACGATTCATAGGACCTAATAGGCTACCATGTGATTGAATGCCTTGGCCTGTTGGGAGGGTGTTTGCCCTGGCAATTTTGATCGATACTTTTTTGGGCGTCAGTAACTGTTAAAAGATTGTTAGTTAACGCTGTTATGTTTGCTTTGTTGAAGTAGGCAGATCCTTCGATTGATTAATTGCACCCCGTATTTCATTCATAACTGTGACTAACTCATCAATTTTGTCATCTCTAGCCAAAATATGTTCCGTCAATTTGTTCTGATTATCAATAAAAGTTTGAAACGATATTGCACTTAGCTGCATTTGTTAGTTGCTGAGCTGCGAAGTACTGGGTAGTTGAACCGTAAGCTGTGGGGGCGATCCTCCATGTTGAGATAGACGATTGTCTTGGATCGTTCAACGTTGCATTAGATTGTGTAGAACCAATATGATTTCTTACATAAACATAGTTATTAGTCCCTTGAGGATAGCTCTGATTGTGGTATATGTTATCCATTTGCTGCACTTGTATTTGTCCCGATTGCTGTTGAGAGGGAATTATAAAGTTCGGGTTCAGGTTTTGCATGTCTCCATTCATTTGCACCTGCGTAGGTTGCGGTGGGCAGTTACTATAGCATTATTACCCCTCGGTTTGGTGGTTTGTTGTGGTCTGTGTGGTCATAGACACTCGAGGGCTTGCCCGAGAGTGTCTATGACCACCCAGACCACAACAAACCACCAAACCGAGGGTAATAGTGCTTTTAGACGCGATTTGATCAGATCAACTTATTAATACCAAAATAGAAGGTTTACCAACCCGTACAATTATTTATTTGAATCAAATATGCCTCGCAAAACAGGTAAGTGTGCCTACGTTGAACCGGAAGTTTCCCCACTCCACACTTCAGGGACTTCCGTCGATCCAAAGGTGGTCTATAGGCAAGAAAATACCTTCCAGAATCTGATCAAATCGCATCTAATATTCAGTAATGCCTGCATGTCTGCGTTAGAGAACAAATTCACTGATTGTAGGTTTTTGTTTGATCTGGTCGGTCTCGACGAGCACAACCGACCGCTATCCATAAGGATAGCATTTGCAATGCTTATCGAAACACGTGACCGGTTGCCCCCCGAGGGATAAATGTACTATGTACCGACACTGTCTTCCGAACCTCTGTTTCAGTGCTTTTTATTTTTCGGGAACTTTCTAACCGATCTCAGAAGCTAGACTCACCCAAGAGCAGCAAAGTTCAAATGGGAACATGTGTCATTTACTGATAAAATACATCGATACAAGTTATCGCTTACCGCAGATTTGAATCGAGGGCAGTCAGCCATAACAAAATAAGAAAACAAATCGATGGGGAGCTATATATATATAAGGTTCATGGAAGAACGGTCTGGTAGGGAAGGTGTATCCAACAGCCAAGAGCTATCACATGATCTACGGCTATGACGTCATAGCGAGAAAACCCCCATGCATGGCCATGGTCCAGGAGAAAAACAATGACGGAATTTGTTTTCCGATTATTCCATTAAAAAGGTAATGAAATATAGATTCTTCTGCTAGTGTCTGCAGGTGTATTATGGCGGCTGCATACCTCCTCAAGCAAAACACCAAGTCCACGAGAACGGTCGAAGCCATGCCGTAAGGCAAGCAGCTAGAAATAGTTTAGTAATCAGGATTCCCGGCTGGTTTGGGAGGGCCGTTTTCGCGACGATGCTTCATTTGTATATATAAAAACAATATTAGGCGTTCAGATCTTCAGAAATATAACCAAACTATTAAAACAATCCAATTCAATGCGGTACACTTTCCGGATGCCATATATTAATGATCCAATAGGTATATCCTAGAAACTGAACTAGTTTGATCTTGTAAAAGGTTTTTGTAAATACCCAAACTTTCGATTGTTTTCACGAGCTGTTTTGACACATCCTAGCCACTGTCCGCCATCTTACACTTCTTGTACAGACTTCAAAAGTGTCCACTCAGTGCTGCCACCTGCCGCCACCATGACGGCAGGTTAATTTAATAAATCCTTGAATTTACAGCTTTAGCAAGCTTGTCATTATGTGAGAGACCCCTGATTGTGAGTTTTGGTAACTAATTTGAAGGTAATTACAAGAAAAACAGGTAAAACCAACAATTGCCTCACTTGGGAAGGCAGCTTTAAAGACTTAGAGACTTAAATGATTAATAACCTCTCCCTGCCTGGAGATGTGTGGGGCTATAACCGCCTAAGCCATTTCAGGCCTAAGCCCCTTAGAATTGTACTGGTTATACTCAACACTATGTTTAAATTCTTCCAGGACAGCTGGTATTCAGGTATCTGGTGACTGTGATGAGGAGACAAAGGACAGCCTGGAGTCCATGGATGGGTGAGGTGTCTTTGTTGTAAACCATTTAGCTAAATTCACTGAAACCCTCTTTAACCTTTCATAGTAATAATGTTAGAATATGTGATCTGTTTCAGGAAAATGAGTCATAAGTCGCTAAATTGATATTTTTCAAAGTGTTTTTTTCACAAGATCACATTATTGGAATTTTCGGATTTTTGGAGAATTTATTACTCAAAGTTATATCAAGCGATGTACCAAATTTCAAGACAATTCATGTAATATATCCCTCGTTTTAAAGGTCTTCATATTGACTACATTAGTTACTTTACTGTTTATTAACCACCCAGAAATATTGGAAACTTTTTTTTCAAGAACGAAAATATCAAACTTAAAATCTAGAAATACTTATTAGATTATTAGACTGTTTACTACCATTGGAATCAGCTTGATCTCATCTTTTCAAATATAATGATATCTCAAAATGTATTTTTTGCGACTTATGACTCATTTTCCCGGAACACATCACATATATCATGTACAGTAGACATGATTTACCTTTGTATTGTGGGCCTAGTCAATTTGTTATATTGCATAAATACAGGCGTTGGTGCTACTGTAACCTCAGTCTACTCCTGTTCAACATATATCGTTTACACCATAACCACTAATAGATGTATTTTATTTCACCTTTGAATGTGGTCAATATGTACGGCCCATTGAGTTAGCACTGAGAGTGCAACTAAGTCCTGAGGCCGAGACGACGGCTGCATCAGGCCTCAGGCTGATATGGAATGCATATAATTCCTAGCAATAAAAGTATTATCGCATATACATGAGTTGCAAAATTAAAAAGAATAAATGAGTATGTTTATTATAGTAATTTACTGCAAAACAATAAGTAAATCAAAAATGCAGAATTAAATAATTTTGCGTTCTAAAATATAGTCCTGACCCTTGCGGGTCGTAAAAAAATGGTGCGTAGAAATACACAAATGTGTCATGACGCCCCATGGCGGCCGTCATGATGTCAAGACGTCAATGTCAACCAAGACAAACGTAGGCCTAACACACCATAATAAAACTCATTTCTGATGCTCTATTACAATATTTCAATAAAATTTAATAAAACATGTTCAAATATTAATTTCAGGATATCTCTGGAAAGTGCTATCCAGAATATACATGTAAGAAGACAGGGTGAACCAACCACTGCTGCTGCACCAACCACTGCTGCTGCACCAACCACTGCCGCTGCACCAACCACTGCCGCTGCACCAACCACTGCTGCTGCTCCAACCACTGCTGCTGCACCAACCACTGCTGCTGCACCAACCACTGCTGCTGCTCCAACCACTGCTGCTGCACCAACCACTGCTGCTGCTCCAACCACTGCCGCTGCACCAACCACTGCCGCTGCACCAACCACTGCTGCTGCTCCAACCACTGCTGCTGCACCAACCACTGCTGCTGCACCAACCACTGCTGCTGCACCAACCATTGCCGCTGCACCAACCACTGCTGCTGCTCCAACCACTGCTGCTGCACCAACCATTGCTGCTGCTCCAACCACTGCTGCTGCACCAACCACTGCTGCTGCTCCAACCACTGCCGCTGCACCAACCACTGCCGCTGCACCAACCACTGCTGCTGCTCCAACCACTGCTGCTGCACCAACCACTGCTGCTGCACCAACCACTGCTGCTGCACCAACCATTGCCGCTGCACCAACCACTGCTGCTGCTCCAACCACTGCTGCTGCACCAACCACTGCTGCTGCACCAACCATTGCTGCTGCACCAACCACTGCTGCTGCACCAACCACTGCTGCTGCACCAACCATTGCTGCTGCACCAACCACTGCTGCTGCACCAACCACTGCTGCTGCTCCAACCACTGCTGCTGCTCCAACCACTGCTGCTGCACCAACCACTGCTGCTGCACCAACCACTGCTGCTGCTCCAACCACTGCTGCTGCACCAACCACTGCTGCTGCACCAACCACTGCTGCTGCTCCAACCACTGCTGCTGCACCAACCACTGCTGCTGCTCCAACCATTGCTGCTGCACCAACCACTGCTGCTGCTCCAACCACTGCCGCTGCACCAACCACTGCTGCTGCACCAACCACTCTGCCTGCTACCCAAAGACCAGGTAAAATATTTGTGAAGAATTCTTCATGTTTCATTAGTCAGAGGTGAACACTTTCATGCAAGGATGGATTTATTTATTAATTAGAAAGAATTTCTTGATTGGGTCCCTCAACCCCTGTGGAATTTAATCCAGCTCCAGCTCCACCAAAATTATGCTTCTTTATTTCTTTAAGGTCCTGTAATTAGGTTCAAGGGTCTACAGCTCATAGTGGTACTTGACGGGGCATTCTCACAGGATATCTTTGGAAAAATACAAGGCATTTGCAGAGCAGTAAGTTAAATTTCTTTGTGTCCAATTATCCCAATTTTAAATGTGGTTATATTTGTGTTCTCTGATGTATATGCACACCGGGCCACACAGCCCCCAGAACAATCCATCCCCATGAAGCTTTTTAAGACTAACAAGGTAGCATCCTTACCCTCTCTATTTTCAAGAGTAAATGTGCTTAGGTGATAATTCTTTGACATCAATTTTTTTCACCAAGACTTAAATGCTTACATGTCTCATTGCTTTGAGACAATAAATGGGGTTTTTCATCATTTGATCACTTGTCTGATCTTGTCTTTTCTATTTTTGTGGAGAAAGTAATTATCTGAACATGTGTATACAAAATCAAATGTACCCATTACCCTATTATTACCCATTAAATTATATAGGAGAGCTTTGCTACAGGTACCCATATAGGTTATAGCTATATTTGATTCTCCGTACTATCTATTTGCCACAAGGTTGCTCCATGAACATTGAACATCTTGCACTATTTTGATGAAGAAGTTATTATGTATACTAATTTCAGTTCATTTTGTTGGTATCAGTGAGTAAGGGGACTTTAATGTGTTTATCTTTGAGTTAGTGATTATATTGTAGGTAAGTTTATAGCTGAGAATGTATCTTGAAGGGAAGAGAACAAGAAAGGCATGGTCGGTCTGGCCGAGATGGCCAAGGCCTTTTTGTCAAAACACACACATGGCAAATAAAGGATTCTCTTATTTTTTTTATTTTTTTTTAATTATTTTATTTTTCCAGGTATTACAAAAGGGTTTGGCCTTTGCCATCCCTGTTCAAACGAGGATCATGCACATAATATTATAGTATATGGATGATTTTCACCTCGCACCTGGCTTGAAGTGTCATTACATGGTTCTGGAAAATGTTGGGATAAAAAGTGATATTAATATGATGGTTGGGTGGAATGAGATGAGATGAGATTGTGGTTTATACATGATGATTATATATGATATGGATCAATTTTGATCGTTTTTTACTTCATACTTTGATGTCAAAGTTGTTATTTGTATACACTTTCTCTATTATTGTTCTAAGTACTGTAATTTCAGCTTTCTCTTAAAGATTATACTATCTACTTCTTGTCTTAAATTTATTTGTAAATCGTTCCATAAGCTAGCTCCTTGGTATGGAAATGGTATGGAAATCTTATCTTGCCTTAGGATCACAATGGCATAAATCTGCTCTAGCAGCTGCAAGTCTTGATCCACTGGATCCTGGCAGCTGCTGACAGGTTAGGCCAAAAAAAAATATAGGTGTGTTTCCGATTTATCTGGCTGAAAACTAGGTAGGGGGGGGGGTGGTAACTTTTTTTTTTTTTTTTAATATTTTTTTTTTGAAACCACCTCCCAGGAACTGAAAAAAATGTCTATTTCATAACAATAGTTGTTTTAAACATGGGAAATGTGCTTTTTGACAGTTTCGGGTTAGGAAAACCCGTTTTCGTGCTATCATAAGCTTTTTTTGTCAAAAAATCCAAGAAAGTAAGATATGAGGGGGAAAAAATCTGATATGGTAAAAAAAAATTAGGTAGGGTAAGGTTTTTCTAGGTAGGGGTGGGGGTAAATCGGAAACATACCTATTTTTTTTCTTGGCCTTATTATGAGGTTGGTTGCCTCCTGGTGATCTACAGGTCCTGGTTCTCTCATGAAACATCCTTGTTCCATCACATACTGGACCCTTGACCCTGTATAGATTCATCTCCAGATCCGAAAGGTGCCAACGTAGAACACCACCTGGGTTGGCTGACTATAACTAAGACAGCCCTGGCGGCAGCAGCACTAGACTTTCAGAATGTATGGAAAATAACAGAACTATTATTTGAAAATCTTTAGTTTTTTATTAGTGTTAATAGAGAGTGCAATTTTAACACACATCACAAATTTCCAGGTGATAGCTGTAGCGATGGAGAATAGTATGGTAATAGAAGAATGCGTACTGGTGAGTGTAGCAATTGGCAGCATTATTGCTACAGCAACACTGAATGGTACCATGCCTGACACAGGTGAGACTTTCAACCCGGGCCATGTGGTCTCCTTGATCGAAAAGTCAAGTTTCGCAGTTGAGTTCCCTGATTTCCCTGTGCAGAGACTCCACTTGGCTGGTGAGTAGATTTTAATTAGCTCAGATGTTGTCCTTGATATAATGTATAATGTATGCAGAAGTGAGATCAATTACAAACCATACAGATCTGAAAAATGTTTGAAAACTTTGGAAACAGGAAAGGCAGCACTATGCATAAGAGTACGTGTGACATCATAAACCAACTAAATTACGTTTTAGGGGTCACATGCTTCCATGACAACGCATAGCTATGAATTATCACATTGGTATGCAATTTGAGTTTTCAGAAGGCACCCCTGTATCACCTCTTCAAAATCACATATGTATCTAGTAAAATCATAAGGAAACATTTGATATGCAGCTATGTATTCCTATCAACTATGCACTGAGAACTCAATTCAATGGCTGATGTAATGATAATAGGCTAGAGGATTATATGGAATGAATATGTGATGTGTTTTAGGAAAATGAGTCATAAGTAGCAAAAAATAGATTTTGAGATATCATTATTTTTTAACAGATGAGATCAAGCCGATTCCAATGATAGTAAACAGTCTAATAATCGAATAAGTATTTCTAGATTTTAAGTTTGATATTTTCGTTTTTGAAAAGAAAAGTTTCCAATATTTCTGGGGGTCAATAAACAGTAAAGTAACTAAATGTAGTCCATATGAGGACCTTTAAAACTAAAGGATTTACTACATAGATTGTCCTGAAAATTGATACATCGATTGATGTGCCCACGAGTTATCAACCCTTAAAGAATTAGAACATTCCAATAATGGGATCTTGTGAAGAAGCACTTTAAAAAATATCAATTTTGCGACTTATGACTCATTTTCCTGGAACACATCACATATAGTCAGCTAATGAAAATAGACAGGACTCATGATACTCACAAGGTAGACAAAAAATTAATAGTAAAGTAAACTAACCTTACATGACAATATTTTAGAACCAAGTGATTTTCAGGACGTTTCATTCTAAAAGTAGCATTCCAGCATAATGTACTCTCAGCAGGAAATCTTTCTGGCCACTTTTGCTTCCTATTGACAGGTATGAGAATAATGAAGAAGTCATAGATGCTGTTTCTGAGGTTTATTGTTGATGAATGTTATATAATAGAACTGCTGAAGTAGCTGGTCTGGCGTAAAGGATCACATGGACCCGAGATGATTTTTTTGACCTAGAGCAAGAGCAGAAGCACAAGATCCTTTACGCCAGACTAGCTATGAGATGCGGTGCTACTTTTACTTCACGGTGGTAATAAATTAATAATACATCACAACAAAAAATCCTGTATTTACTTAAAGGGTCAGTTAACGGGTTCCTGGTCACTTTTAGGACAACAAACTTCATGGAGCCATAAATACAACAGCCAAGTCTCAATTTTTTTACTTCCATTTATGTCTAACTTATAGTCAATTACAGGCACAAATTGGAAAGCTTAGTTGAAAAGGTCTGTTTAGCACAAGAGGGCACTGAGAGTGCTGTGTGACATCACAAAGCTGCGCCAGAAATGAACATAATATCCCTACCTTTCCCCCCAATCTCCCAGCAATTGAAACAGTTCACTGTCACTGCTTTCAGCCATTGTTTTGACCAGAGAACTATACATGTAACACAGTTTGTTTTGGTCTGCACACCTGCTTTGGTCAAACTCCTTCCTCCCACCCGACCCTCCTTCTTTCTAGCAGCAATTATGAGAGTTGTTTGTTATGTTCTTTGCATGTACATTTCAAGATTGGCGCAGCTCTATGACGTAGGCAAACAGTGGCGCCTTGAATGGAGTGTTAAACTGTGGAACTACTTTTTCACTCTTTTAAATGGGTAAAACTCACTAAATAATAACTTGAATTAAGTAAAACTGGGGTGGTTACATTTCAATAATAGCAAGGAAATGGATTTGCTCATAATATTTGGGGGTTTACTGACACTTTAAGAAGTTTTGGCCATTCTTCTCTGACTTATGCCAGCCACAACGCATTAGTGTACATTATAACATCTTCTAATTGACACAACGTTAGTAATGTTAATAAGAGTCATTGACAACGTTTTTTCCTGCATGGAGTGGAAATCGATGGTGGGTGGGGGAGGCGGGCTAGTTTTTTTATTGGCCTTGTACTAGGAATGGGATTCAAAGGAAACCATTCTTTCCTTGGACGTAGTCTAAATTGTATTTTGTTCATTACTTCCATTGTAATAATTGTTAGGATTATTATCCTACCATTGTTGTTAGGAGGTGTGGCCTGAGTAAGTTCAGTTAGATGGGAACCAATCAAATGAGATTATTTTGCACATTGATAGGCCCTGCCCATGTGGTACAAAACAATGTACCTGTACCTCATGGTATGTACTACATGCTTCAACATCTGTTGTCCCATACAATCGTCCCATACTTCCCGCCATAGCGATTCTTAGTGAGTTTGCATCAAATCTATCAATTGTAATGAAACGTTCAGAAATGATAGCCTGAGCTCTTACAATTCAAATGACACTAAGATTTTAAAATTCGAACAATAATAACTCTCTCAAATATCTGTTCAGCAAAACTTAAAAACAGGATAATTTCCGCACATCTAGCATGAGGACTGAACACCTTACATTTTGTTGTCAGTTGCCTGCTCTCACAAGCGGCTTTGGCGGTGGTTAGTTTCTACCTACATCTATAATCGATTATAACATAAACTAAATAGAGAAAATAAGTTACTGGTTTATTTTCCTTTATCTATGGTCGATTCATATTATGTGTATTTTTTGTGCAGAAGGAATTATTTAAATAGAAATATAAAAAAATACAATCGGGACCATTTTGTTCATTAGGTGTAGGTAATACGGTGGGGAGCGAGTAATACGGTGGCCGTAATACCCGCTCTCTTTGATATGACGATCAGTGCTTAAGCCTATAGGCGTATCATACTAACTCCCCCAAAGGTATAATAAATATATGTCATGCTAACTTCCCCGAAACGGGTCAACTTCATAATGAATTGGTGCAGAATGGTCAATCCAGGTGCAGCTAATAAGCATGCATAATGAAGTATGCTGGTTACCCTGTATTTAAGATGCCCAGGACATTATAAGTATAAATATAATTATATAAAAATGTAAATAGCTATTTCTTACCCTGTAATAATAATGTTTTTGTCACCACAGAATCACCAGATACACCTTGTACAGCTGAGGGCATTGCTACCTGCAGTGGTTTGTGTATAGTGGTGGGTGGTGGAGAATTCTGCATCTGTCCCGAGGGTCAGATCAACATTGGCCAGTCAGCACAGGACATCAGGTGTATTACACAAGGTGAGTTAGCTTTAGGTGAATGAATGGTCATCAGTAATAAAGAACACCTTAGGCAGCTTTTGGGAATATACAATTTTATTTTGTTTATTTTGATAAAATTGTTGATGATGGTATAATAAAATTTGTATTTGTATAAAGAAGTTGTAAAGGTAAAAGGTAAATTGTAAATTTGGTGAGAATATATAATAAAATCCTATTTTGTGGGTTGATGAGAAAGAAAATAGTGTATGATTTGGGAGTGGGTGGGTGGAAGTTGAAGCGTTATGTAGTGGTGATTTGAAAGAAGTGTGAGCATAGTGACGGGGAGAGCTGGAGGTGATCTAGATGTCTGTTTACCCATTTATCGTGTAACTGTATTAATTGATGAATAAAGTAGTTCTTATCTTATGTTATCTTAGTAGGCGAAATGGGCCTACTTATACGGGGTGAGAGGAAGTGAGAGGTGTAGTGTGGGATATGGGAAAGAGCGGGAGATGAATGGATATGTATAATAATTATGTTATAATTAGGCGGTCGCTCTACTACTAATGTCCCTGCCTGAGGTAAACAAATTGAAGGATTGAGTGGTCAGTTGGTGTATTAATGCCAACACTAATGTATGGATGATAATCCTTTTAATATAATTAAATATGACAAAACAATGTATACCATTATCCAATATAAATACACACACATGATTATATGTGAATATCCATGAATTTGCATCTTAATAATATTGATAATTATTTTCCAGCATCAGAAGGAGGTGCTTCAGGTAACCAGGTGCGACCTTATGTCATACTGGGCCTCACTCTAAGTACTATAGGCATGTTTGCTTTGGCTGCATTCATTCCACAATCAGGAGAGGACCACAGGGGGTGAGGCTTGTTATGCTGCAACCTCCTCCACCGGTGCAGTCCAGGGGTCCATTTGGCTTTGGTATCCATCAGGCACACCTGGAATATGGACCGCCCAGACCAAATCTTCGATACTGGCTACCTCCCAGATTCGAATCCCAGCTACCACATTCCTCCTATGCTCACCCAAGAAGGATCAACATAAACTACAGAAGTCGTCCACTAGTAATGATGTAGCTGTAATGAATGGTGGATGAAGTTCTGAAGAGAAGGCAACAATATATAATATAGTATATGTGATATGTTTCAGGAAAATGAGTCATAAGTCGCAAAAAATAGATTTTGAGGTATCATTATATTTGAAAAGATGAGGTCAAGCCGATTTCAATGATAGTAAACAGCCTAATAAAATAATGAGTATTTCTAGATTTTAAGTTTGATATTTTCGTTTTTGAAAAAAAAGTTTCCAATATTTCTGGGGGTCACTAAACAGTAAAGTAACCAAATATACTCCATATGTTGACCTTAAAAACAAAAGGATATATTACATAGATTGTCCTGAAATTTGATACATCGATTGATAAAGCTGTAAGTGATAAACCCACCAAAAGGTAGAACATTCCAATAACGTGATCTTGTAAAAAAAACACTTTGAAAAATATCAATTTTGCGACTTATGACTCATTTTCCTGAATCACATCACATATGTCTTACCCCAGGGCTACTACTCAGCGTGTATGCATCTAATCTCATAATCCACACTATGGTAATCTTATTATACAGCTTTTCGAGCTTTTCCTAATAGTACCAATAGTGATCACTAATTTGAATCTGTAAAATGGAGCAATCATCATGAGGAGAATGGGGGGATTAAAGTAAACCTAAAAGGTGATGCATCAATGGTTATGCCCAGTGTTTATATACATCTTCTCTACAATCCCCTATGGTCAAGTGGTTAGCATCTAAGACGGTGAAACTAGACATTGTGAATTCGAATCCCAGAGCAGGCAGGCCTTTTACATTTGTCTGATTTTCGAGTCATTTTATTTTTTAATTTCACTAATATCTTCATATCTAGGGCTCAGTTTTCTTTTAAACTCACACATGTAGTTATTGATGCAATTCCCTGTTGATTTGTCAAAGGATTAGAGAGGCTAAGATCAACTTAAGCAAGAAAAGTGAGTTGGATGGGGTTTGGGGATACATATATAGGTTCTCTGTAATAGAGGCACGGATGGCGGGCGTAAGCTTGTCTTTATTTTTGGCAAAAACGGTTTTCGCACAGGGCCATGATTCATCTAGAAAGTTCAAAATGAAAAAAATAAATTCCTACGTCAATCAAGACGAATAGTGCACAATATATAATTGATTTAAAGTTAACTAGCTCAATGAGGGATTTGCATGTCTGCCCTTTACAATTTTGGTACAAATATAATCATCATTCTGGAATGACCATTCATGTTCTGCTTATATCCTTTGCATACCTGATACAGTGACAAAATAGAGAAACAATATCCTGTTGATTTCTAATCAAAATTATTATATGTATTGTTATTTTTATATGTATTGTTAAAAACATGTGTGTGGGATTATATTAAGGATTTCAGATGTTTGAAACACAAAGACATATTTTAACAAGAACGGTGGTTCTAGAAATAACCCTTATAATACAGATGTACTATGTAAAACGGAGCAATAACCTAGAAGTTATAGCAGGTATTCATATCAGCGAGCATATTGTTTGTGTACCAGCACAGCATGTGTATTCGGGTTTAAATTATGGTTAATATGTTTCGGTCAGGGCATCAGAAAATGTACAATCAAAAGCTCTACACATTTAGTAAATTCAGTTAAACTAGGGTAAAAAAAATAGAATACAAAATTAGGTGTATATTACATTGATTCAAAAAGTCTAGTTGTAGTGCCATGAAAGTACTCTAAGCACTTTCCATATACTACTTATACCAGAACTCTCAATACAGCCAATGTTTAACACCAGGCGGATCTTTGTTTCTGTATGTTCTTGGGATATTGTTACCAATGTTATGTTATACCATCTTCAGACACCTTTACATATGACTGGATGTATTTACCTACACTGTGCCTTTAGCTTCAATAAATCAGAATAAAATATTGGGGCTTGTGTCTTTTATTATCTATACTCCTCCTCAAACAAAACTGGGTCACGTAGCCATGTCCTAAGGCCAAGAAAAAAAATAGGTGTGTTTCCGATTTACCCCCCCTACCTAGAAAAACCTTACCCTACCTAATTTTTTTTTCACCATATCAGATTTTTCCCCCCTCATTTCTTACTTTTTTTAGATTTTTTGACAAAAAAAGCTTATAATAGCAGGAAAACGGGTTTTCCTAACCCGAAACTGTGAAAAAGCACATTTCCCATGTTTAAAACAACTATTGTTATGAAATAGATTTTTTTCAGTTCCTGGGAGGTGGTTTTTAAAAAAAAAATTAAAAAAAAAAAAAAAAGTTACCACCCCCCCCTACCTAGTTTTCAGCCAGATAAATCGGAAACACACCTATATTTTTTTTTGGCCTAACCAACTTGCCCAAGTCCGTGGATTTGCGTTGATCTCTCCTGACGGTGAAAGAGGATGAGGTTCGTCTGGAATCATCCCACCGCTGCCACCATTGTTGCCGCCATTGTTGTCACCATTGTTGTCACCATGAGCTTTTATTAAACAACCCGAAAGACAGTTACTTGAGTTACTTTTGTTTCTGGATTCGTCTGAGTTCGTACACGTTCGTCCACGTTCGTCTTGACCAAGTAGTCGATTATCATTTATGTAGAAATAGTGAATATTTGGGGGGAAAGTGGGGACCTAGCAGAGGCTGTAGCCTTCGTGGTGGGGATCGCACACACACAGGGCCCTCTGTATTAGTTAATTATATGAGTTGGGTTGGGACGAATGCTCAGCAGGGTTGGTTGACGTCTATCTCTGATGAAGCAGACTCAAAGTCACAAAGTACAGGTTTAGCAATCTTGCTGTCTTTATTTCTTCGTAGTTCAAGGGAGCTCTACCTCATTCCCTGCCTGGGCACCAACTGCCCCTACCCCGTTTCCCACCCCTATTTATACTCCCTCCCCCCATAGACCCGTCCTCGCTCACAGTACGAGACCCTAGCGCCCCGAGCGGCGGACGAACATACCCGATATACATTGTTGTCCCCCGCTCCCCGATCCCTCTACTACAATATATAGTAATGTGTGAGATTGTTGTTATCTGTATTAGAGTTAGATAAAAGGTAGGATGATCTCATAGGATTAAAGTACACCATCACTTTGAATGCTTAAATATTTACTGTATCACTATGTTTTTCACACATTGTCCTTATATTATCACCTCCTGAATAACAGAGGCCAAACCGTGTAATACCTCTTCCTCTTCAACAAAGGACAAATGCCCCAAGTGCTTCCAATGTGGAGCAAAATTCAGACGGCAACAACAGCTCAGGCAACACAAATGTCCTGTTCCAGGTTTGTAGGAAATATTTTATGTTGTTTCTTGAATTTCCCATAATCTATTGCGACTGTTGAAAGGGAACGTTTCATGAAAGAAGACAAACTGGAGCTTTTGAATTGTGCCAAGGAATGAGAAAGATTATACTGCATTTCAAATGAAACAATTCTAAGGGAACATTGCATGTCATTACACTACGTAATGATTGATGATGATTATGTGTTGTGCCTGACCCTCCCTAAGTAACTTGTTGGTTTCAGTCACTGAGAATATTGCACTTATTACTATTCAACTCATGCCATGTTCACGCCCCTTCAGCCATCTCACTCATTAACATGTATTTAAACAAATTCTACTGGGTATTTTGTTCTAGTAAGCTTGTCCCTATACTGTCATCTTTAAAGTCTACATTTCCAATACTAGAATAGCACAAGAAAAAACTGTAGATTTGAGTCAACATCACAAATAATTCTGTTCTACTACAGAAAATAATGCATTTAAACATATTTATCATTCAGCTCTAGCTTCATTGAGACAATTCATTAATAATGGTATATTTGATTTATTACTTTCAGAAGGCAAGAGACCTAAATAGGATGGTGCAGTGTAATATATATATAATCTTGTACATTAGCTCATCTGCTATACCCAATTATCCAATCATTCAAGCCTCTCCTACTGGTGTACTAGGCTCTCTTCCAGGATCATCTTTGCAATGGTAACAACAACACCACGTCCTATAGCTGCCCTTACCCTCACAACAACACATCAAGGGCTCCTGAGGGGGAAGCCTAATTTCTCTTGTCCCTACCAAAAAACAGAAACTGTCATTTGTCACTAAGAAAATTCTTTTGTCATTTGTCACTATATTTTCTTAAAGCAGCCACATTTTTGTCGCTAAGGACTATTAAGGTCTTTGTTGATTTGTCAGGCTAAGGAAGTGTCTGTATCATTTGTCACTAGCTGCCTTGGTAAATTTGTCGATCTAGGAATAGGCCATGTCAATTCATGGAATTAAGGTCTCAAGAGCCCTACATCACTAGCAGTAGTAACCAGTGCATGACTTAACACCAGCTTCTGTGTCCATACTAAGTCCAGGCAATCTAACTCAAAAAAGGGATACACCTAGGTAAACGTGCAACAGAAGGTTTCTCAACGATTTTGGGTAGTATGAGTGCCCCTCATTAAGATACTAAAAGTCTAGAAAAATCTAGGTGGGGGAACATGCACGAAATCTCAAAAAAACAAAGGGCCACCTCTAAAACTTTGATATGCCATAACTCAGTGTAAAATCAATTTATATTCAAGTGTGAGTACACTTTTTAAAGATTTTCAGGCATGGGGAATCCAATGAAACAATAATAAAATCCATATTGTACAAAGGCATTCATAACCAAGGATATATGATAACATTGTTCCACTAATCACTCATACAAATCGTCAAGAGAAACTTTGTGATTTTGTTGTCCTGATAATCATACTATTTGTGATGGTTCAATTTGATTTGTTTGTTTATTGCTGATGTTGTTGCCATTAAACTCATTACATATTACAAGATGATTTGGCTGTATTTTTACTAATATGTGTTAGAAGAAAGGTGATCATTTGATGTGTCCTTGATTTTCCGATTAGAGCCTAAAGTAAGTAGCTAAAGTAAGCTGAGGTATACTATGTTGATTGCAGTTGTACCAAGGGTTAGGCTATGTGCTGATTTGTTTAATTTTGATTTTGCTGAATAGTTGAGAAAAAAGGAAATAATTTCGCATTTTGGGAGCATTAAGAGATTGAATATTTTATTGAGGTCATTATTGTAAGTTTGTAGGGAGAGGAGTTGCATCTGAATGGTGATACCATAAGATGGTGTTGTCAAAGCTAAGTGTTGTATATTTGCATATTCAACTACTGAATGCAAGTGATTTATATGAAATGTGAATAATATGGGACAGTTTTGTCCCTAGAGGTACTCCATATGTGACTACATCTTCTCAGATTTCAAATCATTGACATCGACATATTGCCTTCTGCTTCTGGATTGAATGCACCTATGTTCTGATGTTCTTCAATATGTTTATATAAGAAATTGAACTGTAAAAACTGAGAGAAAACTGCCACTGGTGAGCGATGATGAGAGAAAGCTACCCCTGGTGAGCAATAACAAGTGAACTCATGATTGCAAGGATTTGGGCGAGTATTGAAATACAAAGAGGAGGTTTGAACAGACCTGTAGCTAACAAAACTAGACAAAAGGTTCAAAACTTTGGTCAACTCACCTTTAGATGGGTTGGAAAAGAATGGAATAAACTGTAGAATTTATCTAGATTTTGACTGACGTTAACTGAGTGCTGCAGATGCAAAAATGTGAAAAATATAAATAGCAGAGATGTAAACAATGGGTTGTTGACAAAGCATGTATCTATCAAAAAAATCAAAAATCGACATAGATAGAGCATTCCTCTTTGATTACTAGGCATTGTTGTACCCTTTATTCCGCATCATAAATCTATATATATGATAACGCAACATTATATGAAATTGGATAACTATTATGAAAATGATTATGGATATGATTATCCAAGGACATACTATGCGTTGTTTTTATACAAGGACAAAGGATTATTTTTTAAAAAAAGGTCTATTTTATCTGGTTATGTATACATTTATAATAAAGGATAGTTAAACTAATAAATAATAACAAGGGTTTTTCCAATCCATCATCATTATCTCTAAGCATCAAGCCAGGCTTAAGATATGCCAGCAGCCAACCTTACTTTGAATGATTATCAATTGATTAAGGGATGTTTAGCAATGAATGATTTCAAGCAGTTACTCCTCCACAACTATTCTAATTCTCATGATGAAATGTATCGCACGTTTGTGAAATTGTCAGGAATAAAAGCTTTCCTTAAAAATATAAGAATATCACTGATGAATATCACTAATGAACATGTATGTGTTTATGTTTAATTAGCTTTCTCAGTACAAGGCTTTCATAATAGCTAAATTGAATGGTGAATGATTCAAAGTTATCGTCATAATTCGTAAATTCTTAACAAAATCAAAATTGGGAGAGAACTGATTGATTACCTATATTCTTGGATAATTACCTAATTGATCCAACATACTCTGTTGTTCATTAGGCTTATCCGCAGTGGGAGCATATACATTAAAAATGCAAGTAATATTTCTGTTTTGTCTAAATAACACATAAATCCATCGTCCTTCTTTATCTGCTCCTGTTTCTATGATATTACTAGAAAATTGTTTCGGAATCAAAAATAAAACACCTCTGGCAGCAGATGTCCTGTGGGAGAATAGAATCTGTCCTTGCCATTGTGACCTCCATATTGTCTCTTTTTCTGCGACTGAATGGGTTTCTTGGATGGCGATTATTTGATTCTTCTGCTCTTGAAAGTTCATGAATACTGCTTTACGCTTAGTCAAACCTGACAAACCATTAGCATTTAGAGAAATAAATTTAATTATCTGCAAACTAGAACTTGACGGATCCATTTCATATTATTGTCTTTGCAGGACATCACTATAGTTTAATACGCATAATCCATGCCTTGAACTCCTTCTTCTTTTCTGTCTTGCTCATCTTTCTCAGCACGTTGTCTTAACTCTTCTCTTGCTTCCATCAATATGTTACCGGCCAGGTTGCCATTGGTTGGCCATTTGGTATGGTCAAGAGCATCATCATCCGTTAGGTCTTTGCCTATGCCCCATACACGATCAGTTGGTGAGGCTTCACCAAGCTTTTTCTGACCTGTCAGTATCAGGTAATCCCTAACATCCTCGTTGCACTGGATCTTGGATCTTACAGCTCTTAGCACTATCTCCTGTCTATGTTGCTCCCATTCCTTTTTTCCTTCCTCAACGTCTCTCAGCTCATTAAGCATCCTTTTACAGGCCTTAGGATCGGGGGTCTCCAGAGCTAGCTTTGTTTTATCAGTGTCTTTGGCTAATTTGGCGCAATGGTATAGTATATGGTCCATTCCTACGAAATGGGCCCAGTAGCCTGGAAACATTGTACAAAAAAAAAATCCTTTCAATGTTTTCCATAGTTGGGGAGCCTAAAGTAGAGTAATGGAGCATTTTAAATCTAAATTTGCTACTAAATTGATTAACTAGTTTTTATTCTACATAATATAAAAACAGGGTTAGGATTTCCTATGTTTTTACGTCGCACATTAAACTGCCTCTAAATAGTTGGATTTTGACAATGAGAAATAAATTTTAGGTTCGATTTGGCATTTTCTTTGGGAAATATGACTATTTCCTCATGATATTGGCAGCTTGCTTTGAAATAAGTCTCTCATTTTGATTTAGCAAATGGCAAAATTAAAAATCAGTTCACTTTTCCACTATAGCTTGGCACTACCTGACCTTTTTTCATTCATCACTATTCTGCTTATTGTCAAGAAATGAGAGAAAAAAACAATCCTATAGCTTTGTTATTACACTACCTTGAAGAATCAAGTACTATTTCTGCCAGGGATTATATTTTCATTTGATGAAACAGGTTGAAATATGTGCGACGTAAAAACGCTATATAGGGCTATTCTCTGAAAAGTCTTGCTTTTAAGTGACAGAAATGAGGAAAAATGAAATTTAGATTAAAAGTAAGAGGTTTTGGGGTAATATTTCCTAAAAGCTCATATTCTCCTCTATATAATCGTGAAAAAGATGGCATGCAGAGTCAATTATCTAGGAATTTATTGACAAAAACGTTCATCTTTAATATTTAAATCAATAAGTGGTCATTTAAAAAGTAGAAATGTGTATATTCATTTGGCAGTAGCCTTGCTTCTATTAAAGGGATCTGGATGATTATTCATCAGCAGAATGCTGAGATTGTTGCGATTTGTCTGGTATATGTCACAACTTTCTATCTCAAATAGTTTTTTCTATATAAAGCAAATATTGCAACATAAAAACGTTCGACGTAAAAACGTGTGACATAAAAAGAAGTGTTTTCTCTCTATATATTAAAGGCATACTTCTGTTCAGATCATTCAAAGGATCTGAATAATTATATATCAACAGAAAGCTGATATTATTGTGGTTTGTTTGGTATATGTTACAACATTCAATCTTAAACAGTTATGCCTCTATCAAGCCAATGGTGCCACCTAAAAATGTGCGACGTAAAAACGTGCCACCTACAATCAGGTGTTTTCCCACTCTATTTACAAGGCATTTCTGTTCAGACCATTCAAGGGATATGGATGTTTTTATATCAGCAGAAAGCTGACATTGTTGCGGTTTGTATGGTACATGTCACAACTTTCTATTTTAATTAGTTTTGCTTTTATCAAGCAAATGCCACGTGCGACGTAAAAACGTGCGACGTAAAAACATGTGACGTGCGACGTAAAAACATGTGTTTTCACTCTCTATTCACAAGGCATATGAGTTTAAACCATTCATATTGCCCTGGCATCAATAAAATCAATTGCCCAATATATTCATATTAGTTTTAAATGATTTTTTACAATAGGATTGAAAAGCACAACTAATCAATGTGGCGATGTAAAAACATACATAATTAGCCATTTTCCCATTGAACTTTTTCAAACAGACATAACATCCTTACCAATGGTCCTATTTGGACTCATTAGGTATCAAATGTTAGGGATTGTTTTAAATATATATCAAATGAGTTTTATTCTTGTGTAATACAACAAGTTCATTGCATGAAAGTGGGCAAAATGTGCAATGTAAAAACAAAAAAAGAACCTTCTAAATATTGTTTGTGCCATAATTTAAAATAAATGTAAGTTTGGTCACTAAAATGCATTAAAATCCAAACCTGGTGACTGAGGAAAATCAATCAGATATAAAAAACGCAAATTGATGTAGATTTCTGAATCCCCAGCTTCCAAATGTTTAATCATTGACATTTTTCTATGAAAATATCGATTTTAAATGGTTTTAGCCCATGAAATAATTATCAGCCCTATAACAATGTATATATCAAAGGAATTCGTATGCCAAGAGGAATCTGTCAGTAGGATTTGTTTTAATATCAATGAATATTACAGTGAGATATGAGGCATAGAAGGGCCAAAGGTAGGGAAAAGGGCACTGGGTCCATTTCGTAGGAATGGACCATATATTGCTCTACATTCTCAAACTACATCTACTACAAATTGGGCCAGGTAATGGTTGGACAGTGGGTTATCTTCTGTGAAGTAAACCACTGCCTCATCATTTTCTCTCTTGGTTAGCTGAGAGAGTCTCAGCTCTGATGGAACTGCTCCTAGTCTGTTGTGTCTGTACCTTATGTTGTTGATCCTCACATCCCCTCTCAACAGTTTAACAATGTACTTGTACATTGAGTTTAGCTGCATCTGCAATCTTCTTTGCTCATGCATAACGTTGTCTTAAGACCAGGGGGAGGTCCCTTTTTAGGTATATTTTACCTACTTCCAAGCTGTCATGCTGCCTCATTCTTTCCTTGTTTTCTATTAACAAGGTGGCGGTTAGAAGCGATGCCAGTTCAACTTTTACCAGAGCATTCTTATATTTGGTTGTCACCCTATACGCCTTGATTATTTTCACGGCCGGGAGCATCATGAGGTTGTTTATTATGTTTAGCACCTTCTTCTCAAGAATTTCTCAAGAGTTTCCTCATCATTGAGGTTTGCTTCAGGCTTGATTCCAATGAAAAGAATGTTTTTCTCAAGCTCTTTGGTCTCACTTCTTATGAAATCCTCATCTCTAATTTCTTCAAGCCTTTGCCTTTCCAGATAATTTGCCGTTTTTTTGGGCTCATTTTCTTTTAGCAACTTGACTTCCATCTGAAGTTGGGCCGTTTTTTTTGCAATGCTGTTGGTGTGCTTGTCTCTGGCTTTGTTGTCTTCTATTAGAGCATCATGCCTGTCATCTTGCTCATCTATCTTTTCATCTTGAGTGTCAATTCTGTCCTCTAGCTCATATGCCATTACTTTCAGATCAGCTAGTTCGTCGAAACCACTGTACAGCTCTTCAAATTGCTTTTGCGACTGCTCAGCGAATTTTTTAACTAGTTTCCTCATATCCAGCTCTTTACCTTTAACTGACTCTTCCAAATTAATTGGAGGAGGTCGAATTCTCCTTCTAGGTTCGGAGGAGTTTCTGCTTTTATCTGTCCTTTTTGGTCTTGTTCTACTCTGTCTTTTTTCTGCGTTCATATTGTTTGGCGAAGAGGCGTTTGGTCTCTTCCTACTCTTGCCTTGGTTTTCCTCCGCGGGAGCTTGGGCATGCTTGCTGCCACCTGGTGATACCTCCATTCAACACTAGCGGTGCAATGCCTAGCACACACCGGAAGTAGACAATGTTCGTAGCGTTAAGGAGTGTTTTGCCTTTTTTTCATTCACAGAGCAATATGGCTGACTTTTACTTCCGGCTGTACCAATATTCAGTTTGTGAATCTAGTTAACTCGACGATATGCTATTAATTATGATTAATATTATTTTTCTGGGTTGTCTTATCCCTTGTATGGAAGAGAGAGATGAATTACTTCTGTTTATCTCGATTTGCTCCCCTGTAAACGGCCACAGTAAGATAATTTGAGTGGTTGGTACAACCCGTGGCTCTTGTGCTTGTCAGTTCTAATGTGTTCACTGGCTCATGTTACTTACTTGCGGAGGTTGGATGTTTTTTCTCTTTTTGTTTTTTTGTTTTTTATCAATCTATGTCCACTTCCTTTGTAAATATTAGAATTGGATTGTTCATGTACATAGGATGTATTCCTTATTTGTTGACTCTCCTAGGTTATATCCAATCAGCGTCAATCTGGGGTGTTTAGCGGGAAGTTCGCCTGAGCAAGGAGGGCAAGATGGCACCTTCCTGATCCTATGGCTTATCCCAATTAAAGCGAGTAAAATTACAGCTTTGTCCTTAACAGTATAAGCCTATTTTTCGATCGGGTAAAGGCTTTGTATTATCACTTCCACATATATAAAGGTGCTTATAAGTCCATCTGGGATGTTTTCTTTGCTTTTTAGACGATAATCTGTTTATCTGCCAGGCGATAATCCCTACTGACCACTACTCCAGCGTGGAGCGTAGGTCCCGTTCGATATCGATTTTACAAAGTCCACAAATGTCTTAATTCCTTATCTGAGTTGCTTTTTCTGGTGTCAAACACTTCTTGGGTCCGTTTTGTATCTGCGACCATTTGGTGTTTAGAAAAAAAAATCCTGGAATACCTGAAAGAGAGAAAAAAAGAGGGGGTGGAGCTCGAACGTGTGTCTTCTATCTTTCTCTGACCGGAAGTCCATATATTCTTTATTTGTACCTAAATATGTCGTACAAATAGGAGCCATGTTTCAGAAAAGAATTGCTAGTCTTCCAGCATGGTCCTTGACAATAATACACAATAATTGAGAAATTTGGTCTTATGCCGTAATTGGCAACCAAGAATGCAGGTGTTAATGCAGATGTTATCTGGGTCTGTGGATCTCACCTGGACTGGTCAGCTGTGTATTGCCCTTGACCAATATCACTTCATTTACTGACCAGCTAAACAATATACAGAGCTGTTATCTCTATGGGCTGACTATATCAAGGGTGAAATAAACATTAATATCCCCTAATCCCCCTCCCCCACCTTCACTAAGGTATAAGGAGGATACAACATACAGTAATTAAGCTCCAACACCCCATTCTCCTGTCTCCCTCTCCACCGACCCCACCGACCTCCCCGATATTCTCCTGCCCTCCTCCCACCCAAATGCCACCCTCCCTCATATTATTGCTGTATCCTATGAGGTCCAATGAGCTATGAGGTCAGCATCCGCATCTGCCAAGCACAAGTCCCTGTACAAGTAGGTCTAACACAGATCAACAGGATATATCAACGTCAACATGAAAAACGGTTGCATTCCAAGCCTACACATCGCGGTGAGTGGAGTTGATTTTAATTGTTCCATAACTGTAGTGTTTATAAGTGTTTATATATATGTGCTCTATAATGCACATATATAACCAACACTGAGAGGGTAAAGATGAAGCTGTTATATATATAGAGAGAGATACTCATCTGTGGACATATGTATAACAGTTACTCATAGCCAGGATATAAACCTTCTGATATACCGTATATCCTCCAATAATTGTGATCCGTTTTAGGAAAATGAGTCATAAGTCGGAAAATATGGATTTTGAGATACCACCATATTTGAAAAGAGGAGATCATGCTGATTCCAATGATAGTAAACACTGGGACACCTAATATGTATTTCTATATTTTAAGTTTGATATCTTTATTTTTGAAAAAAAAAGTTTGCAATGTTTCTGGGTGGGTAATTACCAGTAAAGTAACTAAATATACTCCATACGAATGCCTTCAAAACGCAAGGATATAATTAATACAATGTTCCGGAATTTGTTACATGGATTTATCAGACTATGAGTGCTACACTCACTAAAAATCAGAACATTTCAATAAATAAATCTTATGAAAAAACCACTTTGAAAAATATCAATTTTGCGACTTATGACTCATTTTCTTGGAACACATCACATATGTGCTGGGGGCGGCTATCAAGTCAATCCCCTTCTTACCCCAGCAGTTATTAGAATCCCAGCGCCTATTAACAAGTGGTCTCAACTCATATCCTTGATATCTTATGTCATTACAGACATATAAGATAAGGTAGTAATGGATGCCATTAGCAACTGTATTGAGGGAAAAGCAAGTCATCAGACTATTCCCATCCCCACCATACCCACAAGGACTACCACATGCATACACAGCAGTTATAAGAATCCCGACAGTTATTTAATAAATATCTCTGATACGCCAGTCTTAATTAGATCCCCAGCCATTATTGGAGGTTATACAGTATTGTACAGACGGATTATGTTACATCCATTATACAATATATTTGCAGCTCCATGATATATATATATAGAGAGAGAGAGAGAGAAAATGGAACAAGCCAGCAATAATAAAAAAATCATTAGATGAAATTCGTCATAAGCACGATGTCATAGGCAGAGTGCTTATGAGGACAAATCAAGTCCAATAAATATTCAATTATTGCAGTGAGTTCCATTCTAAGAATGAAATGGGCCCAGTGGCCTGGAACCATTGTGCAAAATAAAATCCTTTAATGTTTTCCATAGTTATGGAACTTAAAGTGGAGTAATGGAACCTTTTAAATCTAAATTTGCTACTAAGTTGATCAAATAGTTTTTATTCTGCATAAAATCAATGACTGGGTTAGGATTTCCTATGTTTTTACATTGCACATCAAATTGGCATTATATACTAGGCATTTTGGCAATGGGACATTTGTTTTGGTTAGATTAAGCAATTTATTTAGAAAATAGGGGCAATTCAACATGTCTTTGGTAGTTTATGGTGCAAGGACTCTTCTATTTCAATATAGGAATTTCAAAATTAAAAACAACTTCGTTTTTCATTTATGAGGAATTCTCAAAAATACACTTTAGTACACACACCCAGGCTGGGCCTTGGTACACACACCCAGGCTGGGGCTCAGTACACACACCCAGGCAGGGCCTCAGTACACACTCAGTACACACACCCAGGCTGGGCCTCAGTACACACACCCAGGCTGGGCCTCAGTACGCACACCCATAATGTAATAATAATGTTAATAATAATAAATGTTTACATTACAGAACAGGCAAGACTGTCAAAGAGAGCCATGAGTGATGAGGCCACCAGTTCCACCAAGATGGACCAGCCAGACCCTGGCCCCTCATCTATACAGACTTCACACAAGATGGACCAGCCAGACCCTGGCCCCTCATCTATACAGACTTCACACAAGATGGACCAGCCAGACCCTGGCCCCTCATCTAAGCCACACAAGGTACACAGTGACCAGTCCCAACCACAGGGACTCTGGTCCCGCTTCAAAGCTTCTGTTGACCCTCTACGCACCTCTATGAAGAAAACTACATCCAGCAAACTACTCTGGAAGCTTCCCAGGTAATATATCTGGTACTTCAATTACCTTCATGGTGAACAATCTTCTAAAAAAGATACCTCTCACAAATATTCATATTTAGTCTTTTTTCAACAAAGGTGCCTGTTTTAAATATCAGAGCTAGTACCCTGCATTTTCTCCTTAGTTGTATAGGGAGTAATTGGCATCTAACGTGATTATCATAATTAGAGACATGTCCTCTCACATCAAGGAGAGATCTGAGGCCCCTGTTTTGTGCTTTTTGAAGTCAATGGTGGACATTTTGTGGATCCAGATCCGTACAGATGAATTGATTCTTTGGCTATTTGCTTCTGTATTGTTTTGTTTTAAATATATGGTTTATAACCCTAACCCCCCCCGCTGTTATAAACTGGGTACAGCTGCTCCTCGGTGCAGCTGTACCCAGCACTTGTAGTGGAGTTGGTGCACCCTGGTGTGAGTGGGATGAACTAACTGCAAGGAGCAGCCATGCCCATTATATCCTGGCTTCAGTATTGCTGTGAAAACGATGACGGATTGTGTAAGTTTTGCTACAGGAATCGAAAATCTGAGTACACTGGGTTGTAGCCAATAGCTTAAATGGGGTATTCCATGCATCAATAGATATTCTCACCAGGGAAATTATTGCAAACGGGTGGATAAGGATGTGGCTTGTAGAAGAGTAAATCGTTGGATGCTATTATATTTTGTCTGCGCACCGTTAGGAATTGTAAATAGAATCATTCTGACTTCTTCCAGGGAAGAAGTGGGAGGGGTGCCGTAGGTCCAGAAGCATATTGCCAAGATGGTGTACTGTGTAACTGTTTGGCTGGTTAGTTTAGTAAGATTATTGTGCTCAGGATCTATAGCCTCCCCACCCCCACCCACCCTCTCCCACCCACCCACCCTCTCGATTGTTATGTTGACATCGTTGGTCATGCTCTGCTGAGCCTGACCAACGGTAGAGGGTTGATAGGTAGTTATTCGGTACTATTCGGAATACACCATGAGAAGGTACGGGTAAACACCTTTTTGGTTCTTTTTTAAATAAGGCCGTATGAAACATTTCATGCTGTCCAAGTTGTAGAGTGACATCGTTTATGTAGATATGCAGTGATAATAGCATAGTTGTACAGGGAAAATACATCGGAAAACGCAGATCCCCTTGATGGGCCCTAGTATTATACGAGAGACCAGATTTACGGGCATCATTAGAAATGTTCTGTCTAATAGCTACGCTATGTAAACATAGGCGATGGGATGCCGGCCGTCCAGTCCATATTATCATGTGTTCTTTTAGCAATGGTGAACAATCAATTTTTTTCTCTAACCATTCGGTTTATTATTCTGGATATGTTTCCCTTATAATTAGGTCTTACAATTATGTCTTTCTTGGGGTACAAATCATTCAGGATATCAAGGTATGTGTTACTAAGATCATTCCAGTAAAGATCAACATCAATTTCATCTTGATTCACCTCTTGAACTCGTGGTACAACACCAGGCTACCCGGTGTCATCCACCCACACCAAGATAATCTCAATGAGGTTGTTCTCCAGATTAATCGTCATATTTGCGTGAGAAATTCTGACAACTATGTCCCCACACCAACAACGCACGACTTGGTCCACCACAACTCCAGATATGGCAAGCTGAACCGCTACCTACGACTGGGACTAGATGGATGTCACTTGGACGACGAGGGAATGAAAGTGTGGGCAAAATACATAGGAAAGGCTATCCGGCAAATGAACATTATGTGAACAAAAGTGGCAGTGCTTCAATGAGGCCCCCACAAAATAGAGTAAAACACCAAAGCAGCCTATAATTGATTTCGACAACATCCTCCCCTAGAAAACGATAAGTATCACTATATTGCTCTATTAAACCTAACACATAAGACAACATTCTAAAATGTTCTTGGGTATCTCTGTCTGATAGAAATGATATAAGTCATAGTTTCCGAATTGCTTCCTAACATTTATGATTAACAGAAACATGGTAAAACTGAAACCTTCTTAAAACTATACCAACAGTTTACATTACATTAAATACACTAGGGGAGTGAGACGAAAACATAACATAAGGCTACAACATAAGGCTACAACCAAAGTAAATCCTGGCATTATCATAAGCAACTTATCAATACTCTAACTTAATGAGACAGTGTAAATATATTCACAAAAAAAACGAAAGATGTGCAAAACCTGTCGCTGGTATATATATACATGTACAATGCAAGATATGTAATTCTTTATTGTCTATGACGATGACTACATTGCATTGGTTATTAAACTGATACCTAGTTATATTAACCCACTGTGATATTGATGTAATACTCACCAAAACTCAAACTGATCAAAACTTGTCGTTAACATGACAAACTCGGTGATATGTATACACATATGGTCAATTTTGGCGTCCAGGGGGTCGAAAAATGGTCATTTTTCAAAAAAGTCTGATTAATATATTTTTGTTATACCACAAAGCTAGATATTTCGAAGGGTTTTTGTGCATAAATTGGTAAGGTTATCTCTGGATATTAATTGAGCTATAGGAACTGGACCAAATACACTCTAACCCGATGTGCATTGGAAAATCCACCAGTGTATGTAAAAGTGCCACTGACCAGTCATAAAAGTGCAATCCGCTCAAAAAAGCAGTTTTGCACATGGTTTTGCACCTGGTTTTGCACCTGGTTTTGCACCTGGTTTTGCACCTGATGCAATGTGCATCATCAGATGCACTCAAAAAATGTGTATCAAATGTATGTATATAAATGAGGTATAAATGCACTAGCTACATGCAGTGGAATTAATGGATGTCAGTAAAAGTCTAGAGGAATTTATACAATAATTTGTAAATTATAGCATCTTTTATTCAAAAATATCTTTTATCTCAAAAATATAGGGAATCTCTCAAGTGATAAAGATAGGGAGCTTCCTGAGGGCCAGGGAAATGACGGCACCACCCACCTTATATTGGAAGGGGTCCCCGAAGCTTGGGAAGTAGATAACATTGGAATCCCTAATAGATCGGAAGACACTAAAAAGATTACGCTAAACCGATTGAATATGGCCATTAATCTGAAAGAAGAAAACCTAGTTGAAGCCTATAGGGTGGGCATAGAGAGGAAGGCTAGGACAAGGGCTATTTATATCGAACTTGATACTCCCGAGCGAAAAGGTTCAATATTAAATAATTCCAGAGATATTAGAAGGAAATCAGGATGCCCGGTTTGGTTTAACAAAATCTCCCCAGATAAATCTAACCATCTTTACCAAATGATAGCGGATTGCCACAAACTATTACGAGTACATAAGCACCAAGCTAACCTAATTTGGGGGCATATAGTGCTTGGAAACAGGTCATACGCATTGGCTGACCTACATAATCTCCCTGATGGATGCCGCCCTGCGGATGTATGTCAAATCCCAGTAGATGACGGGGGCCTGGGATTTTAAGGGGAGACCAGTTATTTCTCCAATTTTTACAGGGCACCAATTACATACAACCATCGAGAATATTTGACCACTGAGCATGCATACCAAAGGACCAAAGCCACATTTTTGGAACAAACTAGCATAGCTCGAGACATAGACAACACAACGAGCCCATCTTTAGCAAAAAGTTTGGGCGCCAAAGCTGAGCGGATGGCAGGTCCGCAGAAAATGGAGGAGTGGGAGAAAATTGCCGAAGGAATACTTACCGAAATAGTCAAAATAAAATTCATAAAATACAAGTACTTAAGGGAAATGCTACTATCCCCGGGTACTAAAGGGTTTTATGAAATAACTTCCTCAAAAAAGTGGGGCACAGGAAGGAAGGTGCGGGGCGTGCTTCTGGCGAAGGGAGCACGTGTACCGCTAAAGAAACAAACATTCGTTGGGTCAAATCGCTTTGGTTTGCTACTTAACAAGCTTAGGGAGGAGTTCTTAGAAGAAGGAAGAGTCAAAACCTTCTCAATATAATCCGGATACGATCAATATGAATATCCCCAGGAAGGACTTACTAATAATGACGGATTCTCGAGGTGCGGAGATTGAGAGCTATCTGAGATCGGAGGATCATTCCATACGCAGCAAGGTTTTCGTAGCGAGGGGAGCAGATACGCCCTCATTAATAGAGAGAGGTAAACATGTTATCATGATAACTCGCCCAAGAGTGGTAATTATCGCCTCAGGCATTTGTAATCTTACTCAGAAAGATGTATCAACGAAGGAAGTCTCCATCAGATATAATAATGACACGATATTAGAAAATGACACTTATGAACTGATGGCCGCAGCGAAAAGTAGGGTAGAGGGATTATTTCCACAAGGAATGATACCTCCTATTATTTTGTTCTCCACCACGTGTGGCGTTGATTTAGCCACATACAATCAGCACCTGGCGAAATCATCAAAAATACTAAGTGAGATTCTAACCCCAGAGAAAATTGGTGCCATATCTGACGATCAACTGGTTCTAAACAGACATGTCAGAGTGTTCAACCAAGCAGTCATGCAATTCAATAAATCCAACAACCTTCCAACTGCATACCTAGGAAAATTTATCCACATGAACAGGTCCCGGAGAAAGCATAGAACAACGCTTCAACCCACTTATACAGCGATGTATGGACTCTTATCTCAAGATGGATGTCATCTTTCACCTCAACTAAAACAGAAGACCGCCCAACAACTTATTACAACTTACCGTAAAGTCCAACATAAAATAATATATGAGTGACCAGAAACCGTACTGGTACAACTAGTTATTCCATTACTGGCGCTTATTCTGAGCCCGACCATCGGAATGACAGGAAAGTCCAAGAGTGCAACTAGTGGTTATTCCATTACTGGCGGCTTATTCTGATTCTGAGCCTTACCATTGGAATGACAGGAAATTTTCTATAAAGTATTGTAATTAGAGTTTAAGGGGAATTGGCTGGAGGGTGTTGCTATCACAACAGGCGCTTATTTTGAGCCCGACCCTGAGAACAACATTTCTCCAGACCGCGCCCCCCCTCCCCCCAAAATTACTAGTTAAGTGTTTTGTATATCAAGGACATAGACTTTGCCAAGATCACTGAACTGTGATTATTCTTTGATGAACCTATAAGGACTATGCCCGAAGAAACTTCATGAAGTACAGTGAGTAACTCAGACATTATGAACTTTATTAATACATAAGTATCATATTAAAACAGTGATGGACATGCTGATAACATGAAATGAAAGGTAGATGAAATCGAAGACAATACTCGTAGAAATTATTAGTGACCGACACAGACAGACACTTTGAACTCATAGATCACGCTTCCTTCCTAGTTAAACTTCTCTCTGTGTATACGTACTGCACTTAATATCAGAATATCGTTCTTATCAAGAGCAAATATCATGTTTGAATGTACAACGATTATTTTTATTTCTTGTTCAATGTTGAAAGATGGGTTTACAAATTGTATATTTGGGATTATAAAACTAAGGGTCAACTGGAGCAACCTCATAAATATGGGGAATGAGGGTAACTCCAAGGTTGGGGAGTACTGGGGATGTGAACATGTATTAGGGGACTATGGATGATATAGAAGATTTTAACAAACTAAAAGGGTTGAAGATTGTGTCCTGGAACATCAGGAGCTTGTTGCCAAAGATGGACCAAGTGAAGCAGTTTATGTATGAATCAAAGCCCCATATCGTAGCGTTCCAAGAGACTTGGCTTAAATCTCACAATAATAATATACAAGTAAATGGTTATAATATGGTGCGTCAAGATAGGAAAGCCAGGAAGAGAGGAGGAGGGATTATAACTTATGTACATTCCTCGCTAAACATCAAGGTAGACAGGCTCTCCGAACTGAATGTATCAAATAAAAACATCGAGATTCAAATTTTTAGAATTTCAAAAAAATACATGAAAAATAAAGTAATACTGAACATCTACCGACCACCACAGGGCGAAATTATAGGAGCAGTTGACGAGATAGAAAGAGTTCTCAGTAAAATAAGCTGCTCGAATGATATCATTATGTTAGGAGATTTTAACTACGACCAAAAATACATATCAGATAGTAATTCTGAAGGGGCTGAACGGTTTAGGGTAATGCTTCAGGGACACAATCTTCAACAAACGATTAAGGTTAAATCCAGAATAAGTGGATCATCGGCCTCAGCGATCGATCATATCTATACGAATAGTAAGATTGCAGATAAAAGTGGAGCGCTGAATCTAAATCTCAGTGACCATCTCCCAGTATATATACAGCTAAAAAAGATCCGAAACCAATATACGTATACATCGTTCATAGCTAGAAACACCAAATACCTGGATATAAAAATCCTTAAGGAAATCCTGGTAACATTAGATTGGACTAAATTTTACTCGATAGAGAATGTCGACGAGGCCTGGGACCTACTATTCGCCAATATTAATAAATTTGTGGACAGGATGTGTCCAGTAAAAAATTTTAATAATGTCAAACAGCTACCAATTTGGTATGATAAAGAGATTATAATGTTAGGTAAAACAAGGGATAAAGCTTATAAGAGGGCAAAAAAAACGGGGTTAACAGATGACTGGCAGATTGCGACTAAAGCCAGAATTGCGGCCAATAAAGCCGTAAAATCAGCTAAAGACAAATACTTAAGGGAAAAATTAATAGAAAACAAAGGTGACCCACACAAATTTTGGGAGCTATTGAAACCAATAATGTCGGAAAATAAAATTAAAGATGGGAATAGGGAAATAAAAATTACCGATATAGAAGGGCAAGTTCATACGGGGAAAGATGCCTCTAACAAGCTGAATGAGTTCTTTGTTGAGGTTGGTCCGAAACTGGCTGAGAAATTGAAAAGCAATAACAGTGACGACCATGGGTTAAATACGGAAGATATTGAAGAAAAATTGGGGGGAAAAGAATTTAAATTCCAACCTATAAATGACATCATGGTAGAGATGGCTCTTAAGACAGTGGGGAATTATAAAGCTTCAGGAATACAGCTGTTACCGACTAGAATATTAAAGCCATGCATGTTAGCATTAAGCAAACAATTTGCACATATATATAACCTGTCTATTGAACATGGGATTGTACCCACAGCATTTAAAGATGCTATTGTGACACCATTGTTTAAAGAAGGGGATAGGGGGGATCCAGGGAATTATAGGCCTATTTCATGCATTTCATTACCAGCAAAAATTTTAGAAAGTTGTATACAAAAACAAATCTCCTCTTACTTTAATGACAACCTGTTATTACATGAAAAACAATTTGGATTCAGGGCCGGAAAATCAATAACAGATGCCCATGACTACTTACTGGAAAAGGTGTATAATAATTTAAATAGCAAGAGAATTACGGATTTAATATTTTTGGACTTTCGCAAGGCCTTTGACACGGTCAACCACAAAATTTTGATACAAAAAATGTCGCAATACGGAATAAATGGCGCGGAGTTATTATGGTTTAGAGATTACTTAACAGGGAGGAAACAAAAAGTATGGACAAATGGGGTTCTCTCCGACGAAGGTCTAGTTACCTGTGGAGTCCCCCAAGGGACCTCATTAGGCCCGATTTTGTTCATTATTTATATTAATGATTTAATTAATAAAATGAAATATAGTAACATACAGCTATTTGCGGATGACGCAGTACTGTATGGGGATAGGCCTATACATTCTGTTGATGTTGAGGGGTTACAAGAGGACTTAAATTGTATCACTGAATGGTGCAGAGTGAACAAGATATCACTAAATATCAAAAAATGTAAAACTGTTACTATTTGTACTAAACCAACAGAGAAGAATAAGGCACAGTACTATATAAATGATCAGCCGCTTGAGTCGGTAAACGATTACAAATATTTAGGTATAGAATTGGATCGGCAGCTTAACTTTAAAAGATTCCTAGACAGGAAATGTGCCATGGTGAGAAGTAAAGTCGGAGCCTTATCTAAACTTTATGGTATATGCCAAAAGGATACGTTAATGTTATTGTATAAGACAACGATCCTACCGCACATTGATTACGGAGACGTGTTTTATGGGGCGGCTTCACAGAATTATATGAAAAGACTTCAGGCACTTCAAAATTCAGCGTTCAAAATTATTTTGAAACTACCACGAATGACCAGCACTGAACAAATTCATGTTAAACTAGAAATGCCAACCCTAAAAACAAGGAGAAATATGCATATATTGGGGAGGGCTTTTACAAGAGTGAAAGAAGGCAAAAATATAGATGAAAGGAAAGTATGTCTAAGGAATTTAGCACAAGGTAAAAAAATGATTGTACCATTACCCCGTAACGAAATGTATAACAAATCATACCTGTTTGAAATGCCTACATTATGGAATACCCTACCAGATAAAACACAACTGATAGGTAATAAGAAAGATTTTCACAAATATCTCCGGCAAGTGTATTGTTCGGACTTTGACCAGTATCTTAGTGATCAAGCCGAGAATGTACAGGTCAAGAATGACAGAACCAACAAAAATTGATGATAAGTATTGAATTGTATAATGTTTGAAAATATGTTCTTATAGAAATATAAGTAGTGATTACTGTGACAGGTGTATAATACCTAAAACACTAAGATTGAGCCATCAATGGGTAGTCATGGGGTAAAATATAGGGGAAAGGATGGGAGGTAGGGGTACTCTTCTTCAAGAGTATTAAATTCCATGCGCTTCTGTCAGCCTAGTAAAGTGAGTACTGTTCCGGGGATATTGTTAGAAATATTCCGGGATTAATTCAATCCTCTTGTCATTGTATAATAAAAGTGATTAACTAATTAATTAATTAATTAATTAACCTTAAAAGAATGTAGAGTTGATACATCATTAAGAGTACTATAAAACTGGATTTAGATGTTAGAAATATATAATCATAAAATTTCCTACCATCTAGCTATAGGTAATGTGCAGTGGCAAATTTATGGAATTGTATAACATGTAAATTGTTAATTGTTTAATAAGTAAAGTGTAATTGTTTAATATTGTACTCATGTAAATTGTATAGTATTGTACTCTGAATCAATAGGAGAATGTTGTATTATATAATTGTACTTTATTAAACTTCCTTTATTTGGTCAGTGAAGGTCTAGGGCCAGTCGGAAGAACTAATATTAGTACTACTAGTATTAGACACAAATGTCCTTTTCATGTATCTGACAAGATTGAATAAAAATTTTATATATATATATATAATTATATTTCATAAGGGAATGTATGAAAACATTCATGGTGAATACAGCTTATTTTCAATGTAACCATTAAACTGTTATAAATAATAAAATACTTATAAATTAAGCCTCTACCTAAATGTTCTGTTTATTTGTATGAATAGTGATGAATGAATAACTTTTAGGAAGGAATAACTTTTACTAAGTAATTCCCTCCCTCTCACTCATATAACAATAGCAATGAAAGTGCTTCTCTGAGTGCATCATAACTGTGTCTTTTACTCCTGGTCAGTAGCACATCGCTGGGAGCATCAGAACCACATATATGTAGGGTCCATGGAGCATATTGTATTTATTTGAAAATCTTATATATTCATCTGTAGAATCTAAACATTCTTAAGACTTCATAAATAATAGTTAAAACCAAATCCGCGCCCACAACTACAATAGCATTATACAACACAGTGAAGCTACAACAGGCCATAATACCTGCCACTACTCACTCATGCACCTGCATGGCATTCACACCTACTGTCGCACATATCTGACACTACATTCTCTGAAAATCACACTCAGTCTCTGCCACCCATTCATGGAAACCCCTCTCCACTAAAGTATATGATCCTTTTTATTATTCTAAACGATCCCTTTTATAATTCCTTATTTAATGATAGATCCTGGAGGGCTGTGTCCTATTGTGACATGCTTAAAAAGTTGGTATTTATGTCCTGCCTTCAAGCCCCTACCAGTCCTATGATAATACAGGAGGATCATCCATCCATATAATATAAAGCTAGAGCGATTTCTAGGAAAGGAGGTGGAAAAGAAATGGTAGAAAGAAGGTTTTCTTTGTCCAGAATGTTCTTGGAATTTGTTGTGTTGCAAACCACTTTACTCATCTGTTGAGGTCTGTCCCTACTCTCTGGATGTCGTCGTTTGTTGTTTGTGAAGGTATGTGGGGTGGAAATTTTGAAGCCTTTTTTAAATTGCGATCTCTACACTCTATTTATAGCCTGGGAAAGGCCCTGTGAGATACTACGTCATTTCCCACAACCTACGTCCAGGGGGGACCTAACTATATATATTATGAGTAATTCTCACAAAAGGGCATCATTTGGTTTTCCTGCCAAGGATATCTACAACCTGTATTTAGGATGACCAGACATAATTATAACCATTATATTTGGGTTCGTTGACAAAAATAAGTTCTTATGCCAGAATCTTTGTCATTATTGCGGGGAGCATGAGGAAGATGCGAGAGAGAGGGGGAAAGGGGGGAAAATTGGAGATGGGGTTGGAAGATGCAGAGCAGTGGGAGAGTGAAGAAGAGGGTATAGGAATAGGAGAGGGGGAGGGGGAGGGAAAGAAGAGGGGGGAAGAGAGGAGGGAGAGAATGTAGGAGAAGGGAGATGAGACAGGGAGGGGGAGCATAAGGAAGAAGGGAGGGAGACGGGGGGGAATCAAAGATGGGGTTTGGAGAGAAAAACAAGTATAAATGTCAGAGAAGAGCGGGAGGGAAACGAGGGAGAGGGGGAAGGGTGGGGAGAGAGGGGGACCGTCCAGAGGATGGGTACTTTGCTAGTTTTATATAATCATACGAATACATTGATGTGAATGCAATTAATTTACGTATTTATTATGAATATATATAAATAAATTTGAAGCATAGGTATAAAGACCGTTGTGTAGTATATTGTGACATTATATCGATGGACAATATATGTAAATCGTCCTACGGACATATCATTTTAGGGTGGTCTTCACACCCATCTCCCAAATGACCTCTGATTAAACCATCAGAGACATATAGGATTCATATTTAATTAAAGTTAAAAGCATTTACTATATTGTCATCGCCGTCAGAATGCTATGAAAAATAAAGACACGTTTTTGCAAGACTGAGAATGGCCCTGATATAATAACTATATATATATGATGTGTTTCAGGAAAATGAGTACATATAGTACTATTGAATTGTATTTACTTCAAAGTTTCTTATTCTTTTTTAATCATGAGGCCAATAAAGTGCTTATTATCGTGTTACACATATAATTTAACATTGCCGTACATGTCGCCATAACAAGGATCTAGATGGCAACCCTGTTGCTGTAATAGTGGCCTGGAAGGGGCCGCATTCTACAGGGCTATTTTTAAAAGCTCAATCACAGGCGGAATTTGGGAGAATTTGAAATCAAACCATAATTAGTTATTTATTTTCCATGATTGGAACAATATCATACCACTTCTTTCCATTTCTAAACTGTGGTTAACAATGCTACACGCTAAGAAATATCCCTAGAAATGAAATTGCATACTGCATTTTGTGGATTTCGTAATATTAATCCTACATAGCAAGAGGCATTGGGATAACGCAATGAATGGATTACGAAATCAGTCAAGCACGCACAACGCTATAAATATTCCTCATTGTCTTAACTAACACCTCCCATAAGGCTTTCTCTACATAGCTATATATAACTAGGTGCGAATATGAATCCATATTTGCATGAAATAGAGGTGTATGGTGAGGAAGTATATCCTACCAGAAATTAAATCAAATTATTTTATTATTCTAAATTCCATGATTTATGTTTGTAATATCTCTCGGTGGTCAAATACTAATAAAGTAATTAAATATACTCTATGCAATAACCTTAAAACCGCAAGGATATATTCAATGCAATGTCTTGAGATTTGGTACACATATTCATATGATTAGGAAGAATAAACCCCCCAAAAATAGGAACATTCCAACAAAGAGATCTTGTGAATAAATTACTTTGACAAATATCGATTATAATAAAGATATAGAATACATTTTATATCGGTTTGAACGACTTGATGTGGCGGACGGAAATAATTTTTTACGAAGGAATTAACTATGCGATTGTAAATCTGAAGGCAGGACTGTCTTCCTGACATTCAAAGGGTTCTGGGATAATTTTTATGTTTAGATCGGAATTATTTTGAGGGAGCTATGAGCTATCTAAAGCGGAAAGCAATATTTTTTATTCTTTTTAGCCTTGTGACACTTTCGGAAATAGGATTCCTATATCTTCTTTATTCTTCTTTATCTATACTATTCCTACTCATCATTCAACCTATCAAATCCTTCCAAGTTTGTGTGTTTGCCAGAGCCTTTTGTTGCAGATTCAGGCATAAAAGATATCCCCTTTGTTTCCCTTATTTAAGACTTTGACATACATATATCTACAGTACATCATGTCATAAAGGCTTAGAATGGTAGGATACATAATGATATTGTGCCAGTTGTTTTCACCAGGTGGCAGCGTTGTTCTCACCAGGTGGCAGGGCAAGTGACTGGATTGTATTTACAAATTATTTTAACATTGGAGGTGCTGCTATAACATTTTTGTGGCATTTATACTGTAAAGAATTGTAATTCTTGTGGGTTGAATATACCAACTCCTATGGCCGTACCCCCTTCCCCCTCTCCCACACCTCCCCTCCGCCTGGGCCTCGACCGCCACGCGGAACCTGGGTGGAGCTGGGGAGAGCGGAGCGTTGGACACCTGTTGTTATGTGTCTACCTGTTTGATTGTCTTAGCAACCAAAATAGAATTATCTTGTGTTCCCCTGTGCGAAACTCATTAGTGGGTGGGGGGAAGGGACTGGGGGAGGGAGGGGACGCTTCATGCTTGGGTCAGGGATAATTGGAGGGGAGGGGGGGGGTTGAGAGCAAGGGATCCTCTGTCATGTGAACTGCGCATGACCTTGGCGTGGGAGAGCGCTGGGAGGTCATGTTCATGGGGCAGGAAGATCCCTCTCAGCCAATCATAGGGGTAGATCGCCAGGAGCGCATTTGCTAAAACCCAATTAATGCTAATGAATAATTAACTTGTGAGTATGAATAAAGGGGACAGCGTAAGCTTGGACACACCTTGCTGCCTGGCCGAAGACTACTATCATCTGACTTCTCTGACTTTATCATTCCATACCGAATCTCTGGGCAAATACCCATTGGTTTCTCACAATACCCTATAAATATTCCGCATCATGGAGTTAGGGATATTATAAGTGATATTCTTTCATAGTGAATTTGTTTAATCTATCTGTGTGATGCTGAAAAACGTTGTCATTCAAAACACCCTAATACTTGTACATACAGATTGTCCCTAGTGGCTTGGTTTGGACACAGTCACCATACAACTGGAACAATCACCTGAATGCTGTCCTGCCACGCTCTATGCTGCAAGGCTTTGAATGGTAGAATTGATGAAAATTAAAAGATGGTAGTAAAGAGAAGTTAATTTGCTAAACTCTCTTTGAAAACATTTGGGAATATAGATCTTTCAAATCTTCCTGTTAGCAAAAATATAACCCTTCTATATAGCAATGGAAGTGTCTCACTGAGTGCATCATAACTGTGTTTTTTAACCTGGTCAATAGTGTATTATTGAGAGCATGAGAACTGCTTTCAATACACCTGGCCAATAGTGCATCATTGAGAGTATTAGAAGTGCATTTATAAATCGGGTCCATAGAGCATTATGAAATCAATTTTGAGCCTCACAACTGTTTACGATTTCCACTAGTAAAGCACCAGGTCAGTATCAGGTCAAAAGTTCCAGGTAAAAACTACGTAAGAAATGCAATCATGCACATTGGGAAGGTAAGTATACAATGCGTATGCCAGGTGATTTATTCAATGTTTTGGCAATTTTACTAAATGTGGCTATACATATTTTGGTTTCTTTTTTCATAATATTGTTAATATATATATGTTCATTTGTCTCAGAATCAAAGATATCTGGGCCCTGTTGTATAAGCTAAGGAATAATTTTTTTTGTGGGAATTCCTACGGACTTTTCCTTCCCACCAAGCAGATGTAATCATGTAGGAATTTACTACAATATTTTCCTCCTTGAACCACCCAATATCCCCTGCCCACTTCAAACAACAGTCTTCAAGGTACATGGTAAATGGGGGGACATGCCTTGTTCTCACTAGAAATCAACACTCTTGAGGCACAAACAATTGAGACAAACTAGGTCAAGGACAAATTTTGATTGGTAACAATGAAACTGTCAGGTTGGTGGTTCAATCCCCACCCATTGCTGCTTGTTTTTTTCCCAGACAGGCTCACCTATCAAGTCCATGGTTTGAATCCCAGCTTGGGAGGCTTCTTTTTTCCAGCCAGATTTATTAAAATTATGTTAATAATCAACAGAAATTTCATCTAAACAGCAGAAACTTTGTACCATAATAATAGCAGATAGGCCAGCGGCCAAGGGCCAAAAAAGCCATTATTTAAGAAGTTACCCCTACCCACCGTATAACAAGCTAAATTTGAGGTATTTTGTGTAGAATTTCATGAATTTTCTGAATCTGAAGAACAAAATTGCCGGAAAGGTGGCGAACATTGTCAAAATGGCCTGTTTCCATGGAAACTAGTGATTTTTTTGTATTTTAGCAAAAAATAGGTTTTTATTGTCCCATTTCTACACTTTTATCAGTATTGTAACCAAACTTGAGAATAATACTGATGTATCTAAGGGTTATCATTTCCATTCGAATCAGTGACCTTGCTCAAGGTCAAGGTCACCAAATATGACCTTGAAATGTAAAAATAGCAAAATTCTGGGAAGTGACATCCTATTTTCTCTTATAAAAATATGGCAATAGAAGAAAATGGTAACCTAATGCATAAAAATAATAACTGACATTAGGGGAAAGAAAAATAACCCATTTTTGGTATCATTGGAATGTCTGTTGCCATGGTAACCAAGCCTCACTTTTCGATCTATGCTAAATTTTGTGTAAATCTAAATAACATACTGCAGTCTATATCTATTGAACAATTTATTTCAAAGCTACACAATTTATACATGTGAAAGGGATCCAAGTGTACTTTCATAATATATCTTTTAATTGACCTTTGCCAAGGTCAAGGTCACCATTTTCAAGGTCAAACATCAAATTTTGGTTCAAATTGGAGTATTATGTATGTATCTTAGGAACTATTTATCACTGGCGTACACAATTTATGCATGTGATAGGACACTAACATCACTTCCATGAGACATCATATGAATGACCTTTGGTAAGGTCAAGGTCACCTAATCCAAGGTCAAACATAACATTTTTTCTTGATTTTAGATTTAGGTATATGTATCTCTGGAATTATTTATCCCTAGGTTACCCAATATGAGCATCTGATAGGGTTCTGGGAGCACAGGCATTAGATGTCTTGTCAATGACCTATGTCATGGTCAAGGTCAACATTTCAAGGTCAAAGATCAAGTTTTGGTCCAAAGTCTTGTATTAGGTAGGTTTCTCTGGATCTATTCTCCCTGGGGTACACAATTAAAATATGCGACAGGGCTCTAACAGCATTGTCATAAGACATGTTGTCAATAACCTTCATCAATGAAGGATAAGGTCACAATTATCAAGGACAAAGTTAAGATTTCTATCTGAATTTTTATAATAATAATCCCTTATAATCCCTAATAATCATCTAACACACAAGAGCTGTGAATAGAAGATGTATTTAAGCCATGATAGGTGTGATCTATGTGGCTCCATAACCTCCATCATACCTTCAATGTTGCTCCATGATGATCTCTATACCTTTTATGCTGCTAAATAAGGACCATTTTATTCCCTACAATGCTCCATGGCCCCCCTCATACCCTCTATAGGGCTCCATGGCACCCATTATACCCTCTGTGCTGCTCCATGACCACCATTATGCCCTCTCTATGTTACTCCATAACACCCATTATACCCTCTATGTTATTCCATGACCACCATTATATCCTCTATATAGTGCTCCATGGCCCCCATCACATCCTCTAGAGGGCTCCATGTCCCAAATTATACCCTCCATGTTACCACATGATCCCCCATTGTTGACCCCCCATTCTTAACCCCTATGCTGCTCCATGACCCCCATTATACCTTCTATGTTATTCCATGACCCCTATTATACCTTTTATATTGCTCCATGACCCCTATCATACCCTCTACGATGCTCTATGATCCCATTATACCCTCTATAATGCTCCATGGCCCCCATTATACCCTCTAAGTTACTCTATGACCCCCATTATATCGTCTATGTTGTTCCATGATCATCATTTTACCCTCCATGTTATTCCATGACCCCTATTATATCCTCTATGCTGCTCCATATGACCACCATTATACCCTCTATGATGCTCCATGACCCCAATTATACCATCTATGCTGCTCCATGACCCCAATTATACCCTCTATGCTGCTCCATATGACCACCATCATACCCTCTAACTTACTCTATGACCCCAATGACACCCTCTATGCTGCTCCATGACCACCATTATACCCTCTATGCTGTTCCATGACCCCAATGACACCCTCTATGCTGCTCCATGACCCCAATGACACCCTCTAGGCTGCTCCATGGCCCCCATCATACCCTCTAACTTACTCTATGACCCCAATGACATCCTCTATGCTGCTCTAGGACCACCATTATACCCTCTAGGCTGCTCCATAGATGACCCCAATTATACCCTCTAGGCTGCTCCATGGATAACCCCAATTATACCCTCTATGTTGCTCCATGACCACCATTATACCCTCTATGCTGCTCCATGACCCCAATTATTTGTTGTTGTAACTTTTATTGCCAAACATTAAGAAATGGACGTCAGCGGAACTAAGCTCCCCATAGGTGGGAGGATTTCAAGCCCGACTGGTTGACATGGTTTTAGTGAGAGAACAATCCAACGCCAAGGCGATGCCCCGTGCACTATATTATACCATTTATGCTGCTCCATGACCCCAATTATACCCTCTATGCTGCTCCATGACCACCATTATATACCCTCTATGCTGCTCCATGACCCCAATTATACCATCTATGCTGCTCCATGACCACCATTATACCCTCTATGCTGCTCCATAACCACCATTCACCCTCTATGAAGCTCTATGACCACCATTATAACCTCTATAGTACTCCATGGTTCCCATCATACCCTCTATACTCCTCCTAGGCCCCCATTATACACTCTATAATGCTCCGTGACGCCTATTGTACTGTCTATAGTCTCCATGATCCCTATTATTCCCACTATGTTACTGCATGGCCACCATTAAACCCGCCATGTTACTCCATAACCTCCATCATACCCTCTATGCTGCTCCATAACCATAACCATACCCTCTATGCTGCTCTATGGCCCCCATCATACCCTCTATGTTACTTCATGACCCATATTATACCCTCTATGCTGCTCCATGACCCCCATCATACTGTCTATGTTATTCCATAACCCCCCCATAATACCCTTTATATGGCTCCATGACCCCTATCACACCCTCTCTGTTACTCCATGACCAACATTATACCCTCTATGCTGCTCCATGACCCCCATTATACCCTCTACAATGCTCCATGACCCCCATCATACCCTTTATAGGGTTCCATAGCCCCAATTATACTCTCTATGATGCTCTATAGCCACCATTATATCCTCTATAGTGCTCCATAGCCCCCATCATACCCTCTATAGGGCTCCATAGCCCCAATTATATCCTCTATGATGCTCTATGACCACCATTATATCCTCTATAGTGCTCCATGGCCACCATATCATACCCTCTATAGGGTTCCATAGCCGCAATTATACCCACTATGATGCTCTATGACCACCACCATACCTTCTGTGCTGCCCCATAACCCCCATTATACCATCTATGCTGCTCCATCACCATCATTATACCCTCCATGACCCCCCCGCCATAATTATACATAATTATTCCATATAATAATTACAGAACAAACCATACCCTCTATAGTGCTCCATTACCACCATCATACCCTCTATAGGGCTCCATGTCACCCATTATGCCCTCTCTATGTTACTCCATAACACCCATTATACCCTCTATATATGTTATTCCATGGCCCCCATGATATCCTCTAGAGGGCTCCATAGCCCCAATTATACCCGCTATAGTGCTCCATGACCCCCATTATACCCTCCATTTTACCACATGACCCCCATTCATAACCCCTATGCTGCTCCATGACCCCCATTATACCTTCTATGTTATTCCATGACCCCTATTATACCTTTTATATTGCTCCATGACCCCTATCATACCCTCTACGTTGCTCTCTATGTTACTCCTTGACTCCCATTATATCCTCTACGTTGCTCCATGACCCCCATTATACTCTCTATGTTGCTCCATGACCCCCATTATATCCTCTATGTTGTTCCATGATCATCATTTTACCCTCCATGTTATTCCATGACCCCCATTATACCCTCTATGCTGCCCCATGGCCCCCATTACACCTTCTACACTGCTCCATGACCATCATTTTAACCTCCATGTTACTCTTTGACCCCCATTAGAGCCTCTACGCTGCTCCATGGGCCCCATTATACCTTTTACACTGCTCCATGACCATCAGTTTACCCTCCATCTTACTCCATGACCCTCTTAATACCCTCTATGCTGACCCCATTATGTTGCTCCATGAGTACTATTAGACCCAGTGTCCACTAAGGAGATGCCACTGGCGGCCTCATGGGAAGTGCTATAGTACCACATGAATAACCCCCCCCCAATCCCCCTGCTATACTATCTATGTTGCTTTATGGTCCATAAATATACTATGATACCCTCCATGTTGTTACCAATACAGAGCTCTTGATTAAGGGAATAATATCGAGTAAGTCACATATTCAATTCATGGCATCTGAAGATACAGTGCCAACTGAAACATGCCTAGTAGTAAAAATTAGACCTAAATTTCAGGTTTGACCTTGGAAATGGTTACCTTGACCTTGACTAAGGTTATTGCCAGGATATTTAACGAGAGACCTTTTAGAGCCCTGTCATATGATTAAATTGTGTAATCTAGAGACAAATAGTTCTGGAGATACTTACTTAATACCACAATTTGGACCCAAATTTCATGTTTGACCTTGAAAATTATGACCTTGACCTTGACCAAGGTCATTGACAATATATCTAATGGAAGGCCTCTCAGAGCCCTATCACATGATTAAATTATGCACCCTACAGATAAATAGTTCCAGAGATAAATACCAAAAACTTCAATTAGTACCAAAATTTCATGTTTGACCTTAAAAATCGTGACCTTAACCTTGACATATGACATTGACAAGATGTCTCATGGAAGGGCACTTAGAGCCCTATTACATGCTTTAAGTATGTAGCCTGGAAATAAATTGTTACAGAGATACACATATCTATTACTGAAACTTAAACCAAAATTTGATGTTTGACCTTGGATATGGTGACCTTGACCTTGACCAAGGTCATTGACAAGATGTCCGATGGAAGTGTTGCTAGTATTTTATCACATGCATAAATTGTATACACAAGAGATAAATAGTTCCAAAGATACAGACATAATACTCAAATTTGAACCAAAATTTGATGTTTGACCTTGAAAATGGTGACCTTGACCTTGACAAAGGTCAATTAAAAGGTATATTATGAAAGTACTCTCAGATCCCTTTCACATGTATAAATTGTGTAGCTTTGAAATAAATTGTTCAAAAGATATAGACTGCAGTATGTAATTTAGATTTACACAAAATTTAGCATAGAATGAAAAGTGAGGCTTGGTTACCATGGTAACAGACATTCCAATGATACCAATAATGGGTTATTTTTCTTTCCCTTAATGTCAGTTATTATTTGTATGCATTAGGTTACCATTTTCTTCTATTGTCATATTTTCATAAGAGAAAATAGGATGTCACATCCCAGAATTTTGCTATTTTTACATTTCAAGGTCATATTTGGTGACCTTGACCTTGAGCAAGGTCATTGATTTGAAAGGAAATGATAACCCTTAGATACAACATTGTTCTTCCCAAGTTTGGTCACAATACTGATAAAAGTGTAGAAATGGGACACTAAAAACCTATTTTTTGCTAAAATACAAAAAAATCACAAGTTTCCATGGAAACAGGCCATTTTGATCATGTTCGCCACCTTTTGGGCAATTCTTTTCCTCAGATTCAGAAAATTCATGAAATTCTACACAAAATACCTCAAATTTAGCTTGTTATACGGTGGGTAGGGGTTCCCTCCCAAATTTAGCCTCTGGCCGCTGTACTAAGATATATATGACTAGTAAAATCATATTTTTGCAGTCTTTTCATGTTTAACTCAGAGGAAAGAATGAGGGAAATTACTTCGATAGGAAAACTTCTGGGGGAAATTCCTACATAGGGAACAATCTACAAGTATCAATGTAGGAAATTCCCACAGCTAAATGGGTCAGTTTCTAGGTCATGCCTGTGGATCTAGATTCTAATCCATTCTGGATAATCTGCATCAGATTTGAAGGAATAAGAATCAAAGTATTTAATATTTTACCCACTTTACCGCTTCAAATTGAAGGAAATGGGTTATATTAATTGTTAAACCCAAGATATATTATATATTATACAAAGGCGAGCAATATATATTTGACACATATATTGATATATATTTGAGATACATCATGTACCAGTATGGAAACTAAGGTACGGATAGAAAATGTGTCTCTGTAATGGTATCTACCACAAAAACAGATTACAGTCTGTATAAATGGAACCTCATTGAAAATCCAATCTATACTCAATGAATTAATCAATTAATTACTATACCGCATTGTATTGTGTTGTGATTAAATCACCCAAGTTATATATATTTGTCGCTCAGATACACTATGTACCAGCATAGGAACTAAGGTATAAATAGAAGGCAATGTGTCATTGTTGTAAATATTAAAGTGACAACTTGCTAAAACCAAAAGAGTTGAGATAAATGATTACAGATTGGAAATTATTGAATATAACATCTAGCAGCAATATCAATGGGAATTACCCGATCCCAGATCATAGATCCTGGGGTGTATGGCTGACCTATACCAGGTTAGAGGTAGAGCACGCCAAGGCACACAAGAGAATGTAGGTTATTCGCTTGATGATGCTAAACGTTTTACTCTCCTAAAAGGGTTTAAAGTTATGAGTAAAAACATCAGAAGTTTATTACACAAAATACCTAACTTAGAAGCAACCCTGGAGAAATTGAATTTTGATGCAATATGTATCAACAAAACATGGTTAAATGAAAAAGTGTACAACAGTCTAATAGACATACCAGAATATAAGATATATCGTCAAGATAGATTATCAGGCAAGGCAGGTGGAGGCTTGGCAATATATGTTAAGAAAAAATTCGATGTTGAACCGGGCAGTGACGAACACCAAATAAGTAATGTAGATATAGAAATACAAACTTTAAAAATATTTCCCAATAAGCATAAAGAATAAACGATAACAAACGTCTATCGCCCACCTACTGGCAACTTAAAAATTAGAATAGAAACTATAGAAACAATAAATGAGATACTAGGAAATATAAAGACAAATCAAGACAAAGTTTTGTTAGGAGACCTGAATGTGGACTACTCGACCCCATCAAATCCCAACTCGTGCTCACTATCAATTGAACACAATGCTTCAATGAGGCAATTGATTAATAGCCCCACTTGAATAACAACAACAACGAGTACAATAATAGACTTAATCTACACCGATTCTAAAATAGTTAGATGTGGAACACTAAATGTGATCCGTTTCAGGAAAATGAGTCATAAGTCGCAAAAATGATATTTTTTAAAGTGTTTTTTTTCACAAGATCACATTGTTGGAATGTTCTAATGTTTTAAGGGTTGATAACTCATGGTCAATCGATGTATCAAATTTCAGGACAATCTATATGATAATATCCTTTCGTTTTAAAGGTCCTCATATGGACTACATTTAGTCACTTCACTGTGTATTGAACCCCAGCAATATTGGAAACTTTTTTTTCAAAAACGAGAATATCAAACTTAAAATCTAGAAATACTTATTAGATTATTAGACTGTTTACTATCATTGGAATCGGCTTGATCTCATCTTTTCAAAATTAATATGATAATATCTCAAAATCTATTTTTTGCGACTTATGACTCATTATTACTTATAATTACATACTATTATTACTTATATTACTTATAATTACATAAAACAAGAACTCCAAGCAAATAGCCATAACCCAAAGAAATTCTTGGCAAAATTAGCTCCATCATTAAACAATAGGAAAGCAAAAGGAGAAAAAACAGAAGTAATACTCAAAGAGAATAATATGCCTGTCCAATCTGATGAGGTACCTGATATCTTTAATAACTATTTCTCAGGTATAGGTAATAAAATTTAATTAATTAGCAAATATTATACCACCACCCCATAAGGCAACAGAAGAGCGAGATAAAGAAAAACAGCAGAAAAAAAAACAGAATATCCAAAGTTTACATATATACGCCAGTTACTAAGAAGGATCTGACAAATATTATCAAAAACATGGCGTCTAGTAAATCTTCTGGCATAGAGAATATACCAACATGGATACTGAAAGTTGCCTTAATAATATTAATAGATCAATTTAAGAAAATTATTGACATGACACAAGAAGTTTCCAGCATTCCCAAATCATGGAAACAATCTAAAGTTACACCATTGCATGAGACAGGTGTCGTCACTGACCCAGGAAATTATAGGCCGATCTCAAGCATTCAATTGCCAGCAAAGGTATTAGCAAAAGTGATCCATACTCAACTGTCAACATATTTGAATGACTATAATTTATTATACGATTATCAGTTTGGTTTTAGAACCAGAAAGTCAACACAAGACGCTATTACAACATATTTATCAAGCATTAAATGGAAACTATGCGGTGAGATCTATCTACCTTGATCTGAGAAAAGCCTTCAACATGGTGAATCATACAAGATTATTAGAAAAATTATTTGGTATCGTTGGTAAGGAACATAGATGGTTCCAGGACTATTTATCAAACAGAAGCCAACAAGTTTATGTCAATGACATTCTTTCCAATCCAAAATTAATAAATTGTGGTGTACCCCAGGGAACAACTCTTGGCCCAATATTATTCAACCTATATATAAACGATCTGCCAAGCTATATTCATAATTCTAAAATTCAAATGATCGCAGATGACACCATAATCTATAATTCAAACCCAAACTTGGCACAGGTAACTGATGATCTTCAATCAGACCTAAACTTGATGGGACAATGGTGTAAATTAAATAAAATTTCATTAAACCTAGATAAATCAAAAGTACAAACCATCTCTCCAAGGCCAATGCTCAGATCAAGGTGGATCTCGGAAAATCTGGGACAACAACCCCAGTACCACTTATCCCTGGATGGTACAATCCTAGAAGATGTCTTAACATACAAGTACTTAGGAGTAGAGATCAACAGTGCATTAAAATTCAAGTCAATGATCTTGAAACTGACAAACATGCTTAATTATAAAAGTTGGCAAATCAAAAAACTTAGAGAAAAATTGACTCAAAAACAATGTTATTAATTTATAAGGTCATGGTGCTTCCTATTATCGATCAACCTGATATATTGTTAGAGTCTTGTGGGAATACCACTCTCCACAGACTACAAATATTACAAAATTGAATCCTTAGAACTATTTACCGAATACCACCGAGGGAAAATGTGGATGAACTCCATATCTCTAAAAAAAGTGTTACCGTTGAAGTATCAGCGACGCCTCCACCTGCTCCAAATGGGCCATCACCGGGCCCAAGACCCAAGAAATATCGATCTTAGAACTATTAATACTCAAAACTTCTCAGATGGAAAAACGATTCTGAAACATGAAATTCCAAAAACAGAACAAATAAGAAAGTCAGTATACCATCAAATACCATACTCTTGGAATAGGCTCCCGGCAATGGCCCACAAACAAATAGATTATAAGACATTTTCACTAAGTGCAAAAAATGTATATGTCTGGAATGACGAATATTTGATATAAGTACACTTGAAACATCAAGCTTAAGAAAGAACAAATGACCTTGTGTATCAACTAAAAGTGCCAAATTGTTAACACTAGTTATGTGTAAAAATAAATACTTAAGACACCCTTGTAGCAAACCTCAGCAGTCAATGACTGAGAGGTCTTTAACCTACATTAAGACTACATATTGTGCTAATGAGGTGCCGAAATCCTCCCCATTGCTTGGAGAAATCTTCAATAACCCACTTGCGAGTAGCGTGAAAACGGCCGGTGGTGGCGCTGAAGTCGGCCACCTTGTTGCTATGTCTGGAATGCTCATCCATAGCAACCACTCTGTGCATTAGCCCAATGAACACATTTGGCGGAGAAATGTCACTAAAACAATGTCAATCTTAAACTAAATTATCACCCTGGACAGAATTTCTTGTGCTCTTAGCTATGGTAAACTATCATATGGGTGCCATGTCATGATGATAATATCTCTCTGGTGTCGTTGGTGTGTGCTTGTTAGGTGAGGTGAAGAACTTCCAAGGAGGCTATATGCCTGAGTACAGTTTTACTTTTAAAGAATGAATATGGTGTTGTTGTCCTATGTAGTATATTTTTAGATACAAATCTAAACTATATATTTTCTTTGCCAATCAGAGATTTACCCACCCATACATAGATTTACATCTCAAAGAAAGAAGATCAAGTGATTCCAATCCAGGGTCCGCCAAATCGGGTGCCTGGGCAAGTAAAAAATGTCTCTGGACAAGTAAAATTTAATGTTAGTTGCCCGATTGGGCAAGTGAAAATCTCTACGGCGCCGATTTCAAACTCCTGTTGTGATGTCTAATTACAATGAAACAAGATACATACCGATAGCGTCATTTCGTTTATAATTTTTCAAATAAATTTGGGCAAGTGAAAAATGATGTTGGGCAAGTAAATCTTGGCTGCCACTTGCCCAATGGGGAAAGTTGTTAGGTTTTTTTTTCAAGCCCTGGTTCAGTGCAAAGATTGGAGACGTAGAAGGGGGTGTTATTACAGTAAGTAAGTAATGTAATAAGTAATTTACATATCAAATATTCTCAGTGCAGCAAAATTATAAAATCGTATCAAGTTATGTGCCTGCAATGTCTGTCGTTGGGAAATAATTGAAATCAATCAATCAGACCTTCTGTAGTGACTTGGGACGCCTGCAGTAGGCTATGCTACTCGGCCTACGGTGCTCACACCTCCCGCCAATACTCCTTCCAAGTTGGGACATCTCCCGACGTAACCTACATACATTCCTCTCAAACTTTCTTTGTACTTACATGTACTTGATAGGTTCACACAAGCCATGCTAAAATGCAATGTTAGCGGCTTCATCTCGCACAATACTAGGCTTTATTAGAGCAAATTATCCGAAGAAGAAATGACAAAATTTAACGTGTTTATATGTTGCGTCTACCGCATTCCTATGCTGAGTGGTCAGTCTGACCCCGTGAGCATCACAGACCCTCGTGCGTTGCCATGGTAACACCGGCCCATCAGCGGTACTTGGAAATAGGTTATTGGCAGCTGAGTCTGCAAATAAAAGTTTTCCAATCCAATCCAATCTTGATTATTACATAGACCGGCATGTGATCGGATTACAAAATGTCTAGTATACCAGATTTCCCTACAAATCTCCAATAATCAAGTCAATTGATGGTTCTACTATTGATGGTGACCCTTATTAACTGTGTCAGGTTTTGTTCCTGATATGGCTATATAGATCTTTTGGGGGCTCATTGTTTTTTGATGTTGAAATCACCCATATATAACTTTTCATATTTCAACCTCTGAGACAATTGTGATATTCGCTCGAATTCAGTCATGCAATTAGATATGCTAGATATGTTACATTATCTCATGATTGTTCATGTGTTTCATGACAAGTAACAGGTCCAAGAAAGCAGTATGATATAATCTTTCTGCTGTGGCAACATATATTCCAAAATGAAATACCAAACTGAATGGCCTGTTTCTGTATCAGACATTATTCACGTCTACAAATCTGTGTAAACTGTATCATTATAGCAGACCATGTAATTAGTTAAACCTTTTAATTTAGACATTTACATCAAAATATATTTTATATTATATGTCTGTATCAGCTTTGCCAACCATTTCATAGAATCCACTGGACAAAACATTAACACAGACTATATGTCCCTCTTATTCTGTTCAGATCTGGCCATCATCGTTCAGAGTATGATGGTGGGTTTATCTACATCATGGGGGTTGGCCCTGCACATGTGGAGGAGGATCCAGCAGCTGCTGTACCTGGCTGGAGACAACTCCTGAGGGAGCTGATGGAGGGCAGGAGGTGGGAATATGAGGCAGGGCTTCACTTTTACCCAGTAACAAGAGATTCAGTGGAAGCGTTCCTCCTGGCTGTCCATGATGAGACTGAGGCATTACAGAGACACTTGTGTGGTATCAACATCTGGGATGTAGCAAGTCTTCCTGGTGATGAAGCCTTATCACCTCTACTGAAGAAGACAAGGAACATTGAGTTGGAGGCCACCATTCGTCCTACTACTGGAGCCACTGTCCATCTTATACCCAATAAGGGGAATATTGCTATACAGTGAGTTATTCATGTCATTTAAAATATCACATGTATTGAGGTAAAAGATATAGACAAAAGTGCCCAAGGCGGATATCGGAGGTGCATATTGCCCGAGGGCGTAGCGATTTTACCAAGTGCACATCCCCCTTATGCTACCTCCCTCTTATTCAACCTCCCCCTATGCTACCTCCCTCTTACTCAACCTCCCCCTTACCCTACCTCCACCTTACTCTACCTCCCTCTTACTCTACCTCCCCCTTACATTACCTCCCCCTTACCCTACCTTCGACCTCCTGCTCACTCTACCTCTCCTGTATCCTACCTCCCCCTTACTCTACCTCCACCTTACCCACCTCCACCTTACTCTACCTCCACCTTACCCTACCTCCCCCTTACCCTACCTCCCCCTTACCCTACCTCAACCTTACCCTACCTCCACCATACTCTACCTCCACCTTACACTACCTCCCCCTTACCCTACCTCCCCCTTACCCTACCTCCACCTTACTCTACCTCCCCCTTACCCTACCTCCCCCTTACCCTACCTCCCCCTTACCCTACCTCCCCCTTACTCTACCTCCCCCATACTCTACCTCCCCCTTACCCTACCTCCCCCTTACTCTACCTCCACCATACTCTACCTCACCCTTACCCTACCTCACCTTTACCCTACCCCACGCTTACCCTACCTCACCCTTACTCTACCTCCTGCTTACTCTACCTCCTGCTTACTCTACCTCCTGCTTACTCTACCTCCTGCTTACTCTACCTCCTGCTTACTCTGCCTCCTGCTTACTCTACCTCCTGCTTACTCTACCTTCTGCTTATATTACCTCCTGCTTACTTTACCTCCTGCTTACTCTACCTCCATGCTCAATCATTCCTCATTAAAGCAGTCCGGCCACTGTCGACAAAATCATAAGCGATGCGTTGGCGATGAGGTAGTCGATGAGATTTTTGTGAAATTTATTGCATCGTCTTTGCATCGACGTGTCATCGCTACGGAGATGAGTGAGTGATGTAAAAATTGCATTAGTAAGGGTACCGATGAACATCAAACATGTTTGATATTTCCCGTCGATGTAATTTTGCATCGGTGCATTGTCAATGGAGGTAACGGCCGTGGCGATGTGTTGGCGATGTCTAGTCAATAAGATTCCATATGTAAAAGCATGAAAATGAATTACATAGTTGCCGAACTTTTTTCCATTGTCGATGCCAAGACGATGCAGCCACCGATAACCCTCCTCATCGACGTGTATCGCCGGCAATTCCATCGTCTTTGCATCGACACCATTTTGTCGACAGTGGCCAGATCGCTTAAGTACCAGGATTGTTCAAGATGAATGATAAATTGATCAATTTCACCCCAATGTAGGCACCAACAGATTTTAGCCAAACTTAATTACTTTGCAAGACAATTTTCAAACCCTGAAAAATTAAAGAGCTAACAGTACAACTTTGATTCATGTCTTTCATGAATATTATTGCCTTTATATGCATATTATGGTTTCCCTTATAGGACATTAACTTTCTATCTGTAATCTTTTCAATGCCACCCCAATGTAGGCATCTTATAATTTGACAAAATGAAAAGTGCCACAACAAGAAATTTTGGTGAGGAAAGAACAGTTTCCCTTGATAAAGAGCCCCACAAACTTCACTGGAACTTCAGTTCTTAATAGAACTACATATATATGGGGGTAGAAACGCATTCTCTCTCAGAATTTCAACATCTTTGGAATGTATTTTCAGTATAATAAAGCATATTTATTACTTTGCGAGAGTGTAAATTGCCCGCGATGTGTATGTAATTCATATGAAATTCAGTTGGCAGGATGCAGAGTTGTGTTTTCTATTATACATTGAGAGCCAATGCACAAAGAACAGGCAAAATAGTGGAACCTATATAAGGTTTCCCAGGGCTCGTACGCCTTGGTGGGGGAAACCTTAAAAAACATCATTCTTTCCTTATCATTATTTACAAATAAAATTACTTGATAAATTTCATGAAGGAAATATTTGTACATAAGTCCATTGTACATGAAACTTCTTGCTGTTTTATTTATTTCAGTTTTTGAGAATTCTAGTTTTTGTCTATATTTTATCAGTGTTCAATGCATATTTCCAGATACAATAAACAATACAACATGGCTATGAAGTTCATAGTAGGATCTTAATAAGGGAATAAAACTCCAAATAAAAGCCCAATGGATCTCTAATGGATCTCTAACTCTAAGCCTATTGAATCAATAACCCTGCTCGTCTCCATTTTACAACCCAACAATCACATTGTCAAGCATCCATACCGGCCCACAATAATTAACGCCATATTTTAATGAAATTCAGCTTAAAGTCTACTAATTTTGTATGTGATACTTATAATATTTACCTTACCTTGTGGTCTTAGTTGTAAAACATTTCTACATTCAGGTTCAATTACAGTCCCCATGAGGGGGAAAAGCCAATAGAGTCAATATACCTACCAATAACCGCAGCACATGACTGGACCAGACTGCAGGCAGTGCCAGGGTGGGAGAATGTCCACCTCAGTCTGCTTAGTCTCCATGAACAACCATATGGAGCTGCAGCTACAACAACTATAGACCTGCAGAGGTTCATCAGTAATCAGAGTAAGGGCAAGATTGAAGAGATCAGTATAAGGAAGGACAGCTCTCTACTCCATGATGAGTTCCTCACCTCATTACCACACACTCTATCCTCCATCATACATGGCACCAAAAAGTTGGACATCTTCAGGCTAAAGGTGCATGCTAGCTGTGTCCTGACATTTGTCAGACAACTGCAGCATAGGTTCACCATGGAAAGATTCTCTGATGATGAAGCCAGACTGACCTATGTGGAGGCTGGGAGTGGGGGCACCCAGCAACACCAGATGGTGCTAGGGATATCCTCTCCAACAATAATCTTTGAAGAGATATCAGAAAGACAAGTTGAGTCAGTGTCTGCTAATATTGGACTGTTTAGTAGAGCTAAGTGGATCCAGGCAGCACATGGGCGACATGGTGAAGGGAAGGAGGACAGAGCTGCAGGCAAGCAGGATGAGACATGGGACTCTGGTGTTGGCTCCTCCATCTACACTTCAACCAGTGAGGCAGAACCATGCAGTGAATGGGAGCAGGACAGAGCTGCAGGCAAGCAGGATGAGATGATGGATGATGTCAAGTCGCCACCAGAGAAGCCTGAAGGGGACCATGTTTCTGGCCCCTCCCTCTACACTTCACCCAGTGAGGCAGAGCCACATAGTGAAAGGAAGGACAGAGCTGCAGGCAGGCAGGATGGAACGTTGGATAAAGCCAAGTCAACACCAGGGCAGCATGAAGTGGATTGTGGTGCTGGCCCCTCCCTCTACACCCCACCAAGTGAGAACTTTATATGCTTTAACCTTGTCTGCTTTACATGACATGCTTACACTAGAGTAAATATATATCATCTGTGTTCATGAGATCAAACACAAAATCATGTCATGAACAGGGCCTGTTTATTTCACTTGTGGTTTATTTGTTGTTGTTCTCCTTCATTCCTTCATAGCGTAATTCTGTGTGACTCTCAATGGCACAGTGAAGAACAGTTTCTTTGTTAATCAATTTTGAAAATCTTTCCAACTTGACTTAATAGGAAAGCATAATTTAGCATTGGTGACATTTCCTGTTATCTTAATGTTTGATTTTGTGATTTGAGGAAGTGCATGCACAGAAACATTTTTCTTAACCTTAATTTAAAGATGCATAATCAGCTTTGGAATGTGCTGAAATGAAATGACATTTATCATTGAGATAAACACTCTAAAGCTATCATATGTCCTGGAAGAAGGATTCAAACAAAGAAAAACTGATCAAAAATAAAAGTCTGCATCGATTTTTGCTCAGAATACAACTACACCAGTGCCTTGTAATGGCCCATTCAAGGCAGTCAGGGTATTGGGGAAAGGTCTCACTATGCTAATGAGATCAACTGAGATTATTAGCATATGGTGCGCCCTCATTTCCAAATTATGACCTATGCTAACAAGGGGGAAATCCCTGTGAAATCTCTGGTTGAGAGAGGATCCAATGCCCGTCCATTTGATGCGCACCGATTGAATAATGTACCACTTATATGGTTATTTACATGCTTTTAATGTGTTCGGATTTCTTAGATATTCAGGGACATGTGTGGGTACATCATATACTTGGTGTATGTGGCAAAAGTAAAGAATGTGCAGATTTGCGCATGCATATAGCTGAGAGTGCATTTTTAAAACAGACCTCCGAGAAATTTAATAATTAGAATATATGACCATCATCCAAATATGTTCTTTTGTATCTTAAGTAATTTAAGAAATAATTTCCTCGTTTGAGGGCGAAGCCCGAGAACTTCCATTAGGCTATAACCTAGGAAGTCTGATGCTTTGGATCGCAAGCAGCGGAACCTTACGATAACACGCCAGCTGGCTGAAAGTGACTACGCACCGCTGATTGGTTGTTTCTCCGCTAAGCCCCGCCCACTTTAGTCTGGCTTCACTCGGCCAGCCGGCGCGTTATTGTAAGATTCCGACTAAAGCGGCTTGTTCACTTGTCAACTAGGCTAGGGCTTTCACTCAAGGCGAACGTTCGCTTCTAAAATGTCCAAATTATCCCCGGTAAGCATTAGATGCATTGTTATGCCACCTTATAGACAATATATGCAGGCCTATTCGATTCTAATATATATTGGTTCTCTCAGGAGAGTAGAGATTTTCTTGCTTCATCTTTCATACAGCCACAGGTCCTACTTTTTATTCTTTTAGCTTGTCTACCTAGGGTCTTTGTCTAAAGACAGTTCAGTAATATTTCAATGAGTAACTGATTCACAATTCAGCATCAGTCCCTCCAGAGATCCTCTATCATGGAGAGATCTCCTATCCCCAGTGGGTGAACCAAGGAGAAGACTTCATGCTGGAAGTACAGGTCAGAGGACAAGAGACCCCCAGAGTCACCTGGAATCACAATGGTGAGGATGTTGCCAAGTTCTCCAACATTGACATGAGTAATCAAGATGGAGCGTACAAACTGCACATCTTCAACTGTGGGGCAGGGAATGCAGGAGAATACAGTGTGAAGGCTGAGAATGATGCAGGCTACTTCAAGACATACTTCCATATTTCAGTAGACAGTGAGTAATACAAGACATTATTGGTATAATTGCATGTGTAGTACACCGCAGATTCGTCAGTTAGATGTGTCGCAACATCGAGCGGCCTCGTGGGGTTTGGCACATCTGCACCCCATTGTACAAGCTTATCAGGCTTGTCTGCCCTATTCACCAAGGGTTTCCGTCCCTTGCCCTGCTTCTTAGGTAGAAAGGTTGGTCTGTCTGGAAGGGGCGCAGTCACCCCAGTACACCCCTTTCTGTGTTTTGGTGGTCGGCCACGTCTGTTCGCGAGATTAACTTTCCGGAGAAGTGTTTTCTCTAACGATTCAGTGAGGTCTTGACCTGCCACAACCTTGCCCCTCTTCAGTGGCACTACATCTCTCCCAGCAGCCACAAGTAACCTATACTCTGGAGCTTGTTCTAACCCAGTTGCGTTGCGGAGCTTTCCCCTCTTGTCAGGGTCGAGAACGGATTTCATTAAATCTCAACTCCACTTGACACCACCCGCCGCGGTGTCCATGACATAGGAGTTTCCTCCTAAAGCACAGGTTATTTTAAACGGACCATCCCACTTTGCGCCATATTTGTTCGCCGCTTTTGGTGGCTAATATTGATATATCCAGTCCCCCACTTCAAATGACCGTCTGTTAGCAGACATATCAAAATGACGTTTCTGTGCGATGGCCGTTTTCTTCAATGTACGACGCACGTATTTGTGCGACTTCCGTAAATTTTTACGAAGATCCTCAATAAAACCTGAACCAGAGGGGAAGCCCAAGCCATCTCGAGGTACACCGTGGATTAAATCTGCTGATGTATAAGCCTCCGTTCCAAAGACCACAGAATGAGGAGTGCAGCCCGTACTCGCATTAACCTTATCATTATAGGCCGCCGCAATGCACAGGATATAGGTATCCCAGTCATCTGCGCAATGATCAGCATAACACGAGAGCTGTTCCACGAGAACACGATTAAACCTTTCCGCCTGCCAGTTGGCCTGCGGCCTATACGGGAGGGTTGTCTGTTTCTTTGTGTCGTAGAGATTACAGAGTTCCCGGAATAACTCTCCATCAAACTTGGGTCCCCCATCAGTTTGTATAGCACTGGGCGCGCCAAACCGTAGAATCCAATTGCAATCCAAGACTGTCCAGGCCACTGTTGCCGCCTTATGGTTAGGTAAGCAGTATGCCTCCAACCATTTGGAAAAGTAATCCACAAGTATTTCCCCTTGTGCTAGTCTTAAAGCCACTCAGGATGTCCATCGAGATTTGGCTGAACCTCTCTCCTGTGAGTTCCTTTTGTAACACCTTTCCGTGTCTTTCGCACATTACATTTGGGGCATAGTTGAATCCATCTTTTTATGTCCCCCAACTGAGAACCTAAGAACCTAAGAACCTTCTCCTTAGAGCGTCTTTCCTTCTGGCATGCCCAAAATGTCCTGCTGAGGCTGGGCTGTGATATCGCCTAAACATTGATAGGCGTTGGTCAAACGGCAACACAATCCTCGGGAAGACATGTCCGGTGGAAGGTTTTCAACACTTGAATGTGAGTACCCCTTCCTCCAAGCACAAATCCGTCTTATGACTCCAGATTGTTCTGAATTCGTCATTTTCACTTGACAGATTTCTGGGCTCCTGGTTGCATTCCAGGAAACTAATGATACGGTTGGTTGTATCGTCTGCGCGCTGTTGCTCACGGATAGTCTGGGGTACAGATACGGGATTGTCGTCCATGCCTACCCCCTCCCCCACCAGACTCGCAATAGCAGCCTTGTGGGCCCCGCAATCATCACAATCTATACGTTTGCAACAGCTATATGGTCTACGGGAGAGGCCATCAGCATTTTCATGCTTCTTGCCCGGGCGGTGCTGTATAACACCTTTGTTGGTAACCCCATACTGTTGTAAGTCAAGCAGCCAACGCACCAGCATATTTTCTGGCTCCTTCAAGGTCATAAGCCATGTAAGGGATGATAGTATACAACCGCCAATAACTCCCTGTACGTGGTACAGTAGTTCTTCTGTGATTTCGAGAGCGAAATAACAGGCATATGCAATCGCTCGCTCTTGCTCATCCTGAACCTGCGATAGGACCGCCCCCATGGCTGTACCACTCGTATCCGTATCCAGAATGAACTGGCCAGTTGCTCGCGGGTACGCCAATACGGACATGGACAGCAAGGCCTTTTTCGTAGCCTCGAATGCATGACTGAGCTCGCTATTCCAAGTAAGCTTATACCGTAGTACCTTTTGTCTGGCCGTTGTAGTCTTTTGCAATGGCCTTACAAGATCATTAAAACATGGAATGAACTGATGGTAAGTCACCACCGCTCGCGTCTTCTCCGGATCCGCCCGTATCCCCTCCTTAGATACAATGCGACCCAGGTACTGTACCTCCTTACGAAAGAGGCGACACACTTCTTTGGTTTTAACTTTAAGCTGTACGCCATTAACCTGTTGAACACAAGTCCTGTGTTCGTAATAGCTTCATGGACAGTCGTGCCATAAATGATCACGTCGTCCAGATAAACGACACAGATCTTGCCATTAAGCCCCCGGAGAACCTCCGTCATCATTTTCTGAAACATGGCCGGGGCGTTGCAAAGGCCAAACGGTATCACCTTAAACTGGTATAAACCCGTAGAAGTTGTGAAAGCCATCTTTTTCTTACTGTCCGGATCCATAGCTATTTGCCAATAACCACTTTCCAGATCTAGGGTACAAAACCATGCATTGCCACCTAGTGCATCCAGACAGTCGTCTATTTGCGGTAGTGGATACAAGTCTTTTCGTGTCATGTTATTCAGTCTTCTGAAATCAATGCAAACCCTAGTTGAACCATCCGGCTTCAGAACAAGAACGTTGGGGAACAACCAGTTAACAGACCGCTTTTGGCCTGTAAATCATTATCTAATAATGGAATAGAAACATTATCCAACAAGTAGTTGAGACCATTATCGGATGGAGATGAGTCCATAAAGTTGACTCGTCTTCCCGCAGTTTTGAATCCTGCCGGAGTGCTCGGCAAGCGCGGGGCTCGTATTTCCTTGCGATCCGCATCATGGGATTGCACCTCTGGGCTACCCGATGACAGCAAGGTCGGATATCTACGATCTAACATATCGATCCGATATTGTGGGCAAGCCCCGTATTCATGTAGACCACAAAGTAACCGTTGCACACGCTTCAGTGGAAGTGTATCGTGTACCAACCAAAGAAGATCGAGTGTTCCTCAAATTTCACCAATTGAGGTGTCCGCTCGATGGTTCTCCCGTTTTATCGTAAGAACAGAGCGCGTTGGTCAAGTAGTCTACCATGACCTTCACGTCCTCTTGCTGACCCGGATGGTCTGTAGATTCTGCAGCTTTCGTAGCATCCTCCGGTGTTTGCGTTTCCGAATCATGTGTTCCCTCTGCCTTGCCTGTCTTGACACTGAAGCCCGCATGCTCTACGAGCCGGCGAAGATCATCCTCATTGAAATACAAGCGCAATCCTAACACCACAGCTACTAGTTTTGCAACTGAGCTTTGTGTCTCCGGATTGACGGTCAACCCTCCAGCACGCATACCATCGATGTGTGTGACTACTTCCTCAAGTTGAGCAAAAGTGTTGTTCGCAAAAGTTTGCGCATCACCCTGATGTTTCGTCAACATCTCGGAGAGAGCCTTGCATGCCTGATGCTCGGCCCCAGCTTTGGCTTTCGCCACAGCTTCCTCCTCGGCAAGAGTCATCGCCTGACCCTTACCCTTGGGGAACCTTTCGGGAACTTCCCTACTCTGCCCTAGGCTCACGGCACCAATGTAGTGAACTGCAGATTTGTGGGCACGAGTTTACGAAATTCCTACTAGAATCACGAATACTAGGAGATTCGTTTGAACCTGGTTTATTTCCCAAAGGTATACAGTTACAAAGGTATTGTCACTGAACAACGGGTGTTTAATTTGAACTACAGAAGTATCTCAGTCTGCGGCGCGGCTCGAGTCTGTAGTGTTAAGCGAAGCCTTGATCCCCTTGCGGAGGTAGTAGTATCCTCGGTCGTCTGCAGTGTCGTCAGCACAATGGTGAATGTCGCCCTCTGACGGAAGTGGCCGGAACTGGTGGTCGTCTCCGGCTCCAGTAGAAGTGCCCCCGCTGTCGTAGCCTGGTTGGTGTTCGGCGATGGTCAACAGCCTCGATGTATTCCGGGTGGCGGAGCCACTACACATGAAAATTACCTAAAAGTGTGCTAAAGTAATATAATGTTACCTATTATGACATGATGTAAAGTTAGGAATAAGGGGGCTCAGTAACCAATTTAAAAAATAATGATTTTTATTCTATCTTTATCTGATTTTTAACATTATTAACCCCAGACCAACTATTAAATTGTTTTTCTTTGTATTCGTTGTCGAATGTTTGCCAATAAAAGTTCGGATGTTTTGTTTTCAAACAAAGTTTTCAAGAGTAGATGAAGTTAAAATTTTATTGTTTTATACTTGAAACATTGCAAATCTCTCTTTATTGAATAAGATACTCATTGACTGTTTTAATTAGATAGGATTGGCTGGTGATTAAGAGAGAATTAGAATGTCTTAATATATAAATGTTCTTAGCTAATGTTCTCCAGACCTACCAACATCCATTGCCTAATCAAACCTTTCATCACACAACACAATCTAATATAATTGATAGGAAATTTAGCCATTCATGCGCGCCATCCAGACGTTTTTGCTGCAAAATTGGTGAAAGGAAAGAAATTGGTTTTGAAGCACCCAAGGTCAGACATTGAATTACGAATTCCGACTGATGCAACTCCAGAGGGATCCCAGGGTTGTGTGCAAGGCGTGGTACATACTGATCTAAATGGATTCACCAAGTTCCTACAAGATGAAGAGTACTTTATTTCACCCATAATTGAATACACCTGTGATGTAGCTCGATTTGACAAGCCTGTTCACATCTCCATTCCTCACTGCTTGGTTGAGAAAGAAGGCTTAGAAAATTATGTTAATGTGTACTGCTTGTCTACAAATGGGCAAATGGAGGTAGAATTGTTTTTCTGGTTTATATCTGCATTTTGCAAATGATGATGTAGTACTGTAGATACAACATTTTAGTCCCGTTCGTCCTCAATTTTTGTGGGAATTGGATGCTGAATGAGAATGAGATGGATGTATTGGAAATATGTAAATTAAAAAAAAGATATTGTTCTTCAAATAACTATAATCATTAAAATAAATGAGAACTATACTCATCCTGCCAAAGCATGCCATAATATTCAGACAGTGGTATTGATATAGTTAAGGCATACTCTATAATGAAACAAAATCTTTTTTATTCACATAGCTCATAGGCAAGGATTCAAATGAAGATATGTATTACACAGTCAATGGGAGTACCATAGAAGTCACAACTTCTCACTTTACAAAATTCATGTGCACTTCCCATGGTCAGGATTGTCAAAAAAAAATCATCCATAGGTTGTGTCAAGAGCCCCAGAGTCGTGACTCGGACCACACAATTTTGATATCACCGCGCCTGCTGATTGGGTGTGCCACTTTGAAGGAGTTTGACAGTCAAGTTAGTATTCTTACTGGGCTGAGGGTTAACTTTCCATTGAACTAGTATTCTATAACTGTCAGACATACTATTCTTGCTGTACTATGAACATAAGTGTCCATGATTATAACTGGTATGTCCCTACTGTCACTATACAGCACCAGCAGGTACTGTGCATTATCACTTATTTGGCACTAGAGGATTAAGACACATCCTGGAAGTGGTGCTTTACAAGGTCCTAACACCCAAGTGCACAAACCTCGTACAAATCTCATTGAGTGAATTAATATTTTCTATCCCTCCTAAACTATTTGATTACGCTATGAATACATCATGCTCTGCTCTTTCCTTCTCTCTGCTCTTCCCTGTTCCACCAAGTAACCCTAGTCAACCCTGAGGTTAATTTAGCTATTCTAATCTTTTATATTTTGTTCAATTATCTATTTTATAGTCGACTGGGGCTGGACAATTAATATGGACAGACTATCCATGCTACATTGAGGGTTTCCATAAGTGCCGTGAAATAACAACAACTGTTATAGTTGCTGAAAACAACTGGAAGTTTTTGTTGGAAGGCTCCTACAAGCCAGGACCCTATATCAAAGTATCTATTCACATAACGTTGTACTAAATTAAAAATCTATGTTCCAAATAACCTGATAATTGTTAAGCATATATATATACCTATTCATGGAGTGGAGGACAATCATCCATGTTTGCTGCTCAGTCTATTTCCATAAGCCAACATTCATCATCAGGTTATATTGACTAGGATTGTAGATCTTAAATTGTAGATAGTTACTGGATTTTAGAAGAAATGTATAATAAGTATTTGCTCCCCCTTTTCTCAATAATATCAATGGACAACGTTTGCAATTTCTGATATTACAAAAATGTATCTTGGTTAATGCCATCATGCACCATTATTGTATTGTAGAAGACACTTATGTCACCTCGGATACAAAAGGAGCTGCCCCTTGAGATGGACCTTGGTAATGCTATGCTGAATACGACTACAACTGATAAACTGTCATGCAGTGTGAACCTGTCTTTTGACTTTGGCCGCTTAAAGTTGATTAATAAAGAATTTCCAATTGTTAAATTCTTCCCTGGTAATTATACTACATCATGCACTTTGTTGTATATCTATAGAAGCAACATATTTTGTATTTACTGGGGCAACAATGAACATTAATCTAGTGATATGTTACATCAAGTGACATCTTTCAAAATAGGGCCATGCCACTTGGTCATAGTGTCCTACACACTTCCTTGAAGGTATCAAAATCATCCCAAAGTTTTACCAAATTTGGGTTATGTAACACTATAATTTAGCCTTATATGTTTCTAAAGAATATAACGATATATTATTGTATTGACAGCTGAACGCTGTTGTTTATTCACTGGTAAGGTGCCTTCCTGTACCTGAGGTTGATTCTATATTCACTATATCGGCATGAAATAAATGAAGTGATGAAGTAGTTCATATAGTATGCGTACTATATGAATATTATTATTGCATCCAACTATAGCACCTCTCAACAGGGATGCAGGTATGATAAATTGTCATAGGGGATTACTGCTTTAGGCTAAGCATTGTATCAGTTTACCCTGTCCTGGTTGTTGCTTGTTAAACATTACAGTTCTGACCAAATAAATGTTGTATTATGTTCAGTACAGGGACATGGACAACAGCCACTACCGCCACCTCAGACTGATGCCAGCATGCAAGCAGCTGGTGGAGCTCCTCTAGGGTATGTATGTCTATACAACTACACAATGCCTTATAGCAGTATATTTATGTGGTTAAATATTTAAAGATTGGTGTATTAAGTAGGTTCTATACCTTTTTCCGCCCTTGCGTTTCCCCCGCACTTTTTCGCTCCAGATGCCTTTCTCTGCTAAAGTAGAGTCAGAAGGAATGTGCCTTTTTCCGCCACACTAAGACTGGTTTGTGCCTTTTCGCGCCACCTCATTGCACTGTGCCGTGTGGTGTGCACTGCTCAATGGAGCCCATCCCTTCAACCCCATGCAGTCAGTGCCAGGCGTTGTTTCGCGCAAAGAATTGATCTAAATGTTTTGGCATTTATCTCAGAAACTATTTTTTTAAAAGAAAAACTGTTTCTAATAGCTGCATATATCCACTCGATTCTGTGGAGGTAAAACCATCATAGACGTATTTCTTCCACCTTTTTTCTTGATGGTCGCACAGACACTATATAGCATATATTATTTCTACAGCGCTAAACCCCTTCCGCGAAAATAATGTTCCGTCTTGTATCGTAAAAACTATCCATGATTTTGTTTTTAAAAAAGCTGTTTTGTATAAGTACATATATATGTCCACACAAATGGGTAAAGGTAACGTAACATGATATGATGATATGAGGACCTTTAAAACGAGAGGATACATTGTCCTAAAATTTGATACATCGCCTGACGAAAATATAAGTGATAAACTCCCAAAAAATCATAACATTCAAATGAAGTGATCTTATAAAATAAACACTTTGAAAAATATAATTTTTGCAACTTATGACTCATTTTCCTAAAACGGATCACAATTTTTAAGCTGACATGTGGAACAAAGTTTAAGCTAAATATGGAACAAATTGCATTTAAGCATCAATTTCTAGAAACATAATTATATCCGGGACCTATGTTATTCAAATCTGATATGTATTCCTAAGGACCTGCTCCTTACTTCTACATACATTTTAAGTTTATATATTATACGAATATTATTTCTACTGATTTTCTTAATCGTTGCTAGTACACTATATTGTAATCTACACTAATGTAATCTATCAAGAATGTAATAATACCAAATGTATCATACCTCATGTGTGACAGAATACCGTTGCCAGGGGGTCAATTTCCGATGTTATATATATATAATATATATACACTATATGATACCATATGTATACATCATGTATGACAGAATATTATTTCGATGGTATAACGTATATGCAATACATCTTATGTATACATCATGTATGACAAATACCTTTATACCAATGGTATGATTCAATGATGCCATACAAGTAGGGGGTAAATTTTCGATGGCATACATAAAATATGATGCCATTATGTGTAAATCATGTATTACATAAAACCATTGCAAGGGGTGTCCATTTCTGATGGTATATGTACAATATAATACCATATGCATATATGACAGAATACCTCACTTAAAATCATACGAAAGTATATTTTGATTGAACGAGGGGAATGAGAGGAATCAAATGGCACTGAAATTGTTATTTATCATGAATTAATTAAGAAACTATCCACGACAATGCAACATTTGGGCAAAATAACACACTTAAAACTGACCTATAAGACACTGTGTTTCAACATGAAGACCCGTTTTATTTCCTTTTATCTATTATTTAATAACATCAAAATATATATCATCAAAAAGGCAACTATTCAAGCTTTAAGCTGATATAAATTATATTCATGTACAACATTTATCAAAAGCGTGACGGATAAAAGAAAAACTTGTGTCGTTTGCGGCCGCTCACAAGTAAAATATGGAGCGTGCTAAATGTGGAGCGAATTGTACAGGGGGAAACATGTCTGTGTGCGAACTACAGGTGGAGCGAAAATGGTAAGGGGGAATGGGGAGAATGGGGGAAAAGGTTCTGGAGTGGCAGTGTTTTGGAGGAAAAGGGTCGGTCACCATTAAGTATGATAATTATTTCCCCAAGTTTCATTCCTATTATACATAATAGGATTAGGTAAGTGGTTCGTTATGAACACGGATCCCCTGCATCACTTACTGAAGCAATAGCTTCATGCTCTAAGATAATGCAAAAGATGACATTATGTGTTAACTAGATGCATGAAAAATCACAAGCACAACTTAAACATAACTGACTAGACAGGTAAATAGACTCAAAGAGTTGAGAAGCTAGATGAATAGAAAAGATATAGTTTCTAACTATTGAGGTGCATTTACAAGTTGTGTTTCATCTGCGAACTCCTCGTATGTATGTTTTTAATAAGCCACAACAAAAAATTACAAAAATATGTATCGGTAGTGATAGATGAGTAAATATGTAACAGGTAATAATATGTAATATATTGAGCCGAATTGGTTTGGTTGAAATGACTCGGTGATATATAAGATCATGTACTAGAAGATCAGGCATGTATTAAATAAAATAAATGAACAGGTTAAAAGATTGAATTAATTAAATTTTACGTATAAAATTAAAATCTGAATGTAATATGTCATAGTATAGTAGAGAGTATTAGCAAGAATTTGTAATTATAATTTACAGGCTTTGTTTTTCAATTGGCAAATGAGAATTATCATGTTATGAAACTTTGTCCAATAAAATTTATTAAAAAAAAAATAACTGTGCAATCAAATATAAACTGAAAAAAGTTCTGTATTAGATTAGCATCATCTATAGTCCTAGTTATACAAATCAAACATAACTATGCACCAAAGAAAAAGTACTTGGGAATGGCCTGCAAGAAATTTTGCTTGAGATGATCACAATCCTTTTGTGACCATCAACTTCTTTATGGCAAATATCTTATAATGTACTGTGCCTAATATGAACATAGTTTGTATGAAATAATTTGATCTCACTTACTATAGACCTCCACTGTGCAGTAGCGTGGGTCAAGCACTAGAACAGCTAAACCTTTCAGCATTAAGCAGGTCAAATGAACTCAGTAAATACCTGAAAGACATCCGCCCTATTCTGATAGACAACATACAGATGACAACACAGTTGCTGGCCTACCTGATGAAGTATGACGTCATTGACTTTGCATCAAAGCAACAAATTCAGGTCAGTTTCCCCCAGGACCTGATGTTTACCTATTACCTGACATAAAGGGCAAACAAACAAAATTGACTAATTTGACTCAGGACACAACAACAACAACAATAGGCCTATCTTGTAATCATGTATGAGTAATTTGATCTTCCCACTTTTGCACTTACATTCCAGTTCTATGGTTACTGCTGACGGTACAGTGATGTATTTCATATTGAAGTACTAAATGTACTATATATCTAGTAGATCGCATGTCTCATAATCTCCTGTCTTGCAGACAATGGGTAATGACCAGGACAAGACAGACAGACTTCTAGATGGGCTAAAGACAAAGAAACAGGTCCAGGGACTCTTCAGGTCTCTGATTGATTCCAAACAAGACTTCATCTTAAGAAGCATAGGAATGAACCAACAGGAACTTGACCAGATCATGGCTGGTGTTCAAGGTAAAATTAGTGGTTATATTTGTGTTGTGTTTCAGGAAAATGAGTCATAAGTCGCAAAATTGATATTTTTCAAAGTGTTTTTGTCACAGGATCACATTATTGGAATGTTCTAATTTCTGGAGAGTGTATTACTCATAGTTATATCAATTGATGCATCAAATAACAAGACAATCCACGTCATATATCCTTTGGTTTTAAAGGTCCACATATGGACTTCATTTAGTTACTTTACTGTTTAATGACCCCCAGAAATATTGGAAAGATTTTTTTTCAAAAACGAAAACATCAAACTTAAAATCTAGAAATACTTATTATTTTATTAGACTGTTTACCATCATTGGAATCGGCTTGATCTCATCTTTCCAAATATAATAGTATCTCAAAATGTATTTTTGCGACTTATGACTCATTTTACTGGAACAGATCACATTTGTCTTTCTATTCTTATGTATTTCTTTATTACTTTACTGAGAATTCAATGCTGAAAATCTCAAGCATTACAAATATTTTAACCAACTCAGTGAAATCATATAAAAAATGTCCTGTAGGTTTTTAACCTTATCAGACAAATCATAACATAGCTTTTGACAATATTTTGAGATTTTAAATGAGTGACTAAATTGTAACACATTTTATTCATACAGAGCCTGTGGGAGCCAGTATGCCTGCTATAGCAGATTCTCTCAGGTAAAGTTTGTCATACAAAATACTTGAACACACAACATTTGAAGTACAATACTTTCCTTGGATATTTGTATTATTGTATATTATTCAATTATTCGTTTATATTTTAATCTATTGTGATTATCATGAGAAGACATTTCTATTGCTATAGTGGGAGGTGTTCAAGTATTTCCCGCGTTGTTCAAGCAGTGAACCATACCCCTTCCGGCAATGAGTGGAAGTGGCTCACTGCTGAGTTAATAAGTTGTCTGATCTATATAATTAAAATAAAGTAAATATGTTAATTGTGCACAGTTCAGAATGATTACTTATCTGATTACACTCTGTGATAATAATAATAATCACAAGAAGCATTCGTGATATGTTCCAGGAAAATGAGTCATACGTCGCAAAATTGATATTTTTCAAAGTATTTTTCACCAGATCTCATTATTGGAATGTTCTGATTTTTGGCGGGTTGATCTCTTATAGCTATATCAATAGATGTACCGAATTTCAGAACAATCTATGTAATATATCCTTTCGTTTTGAAGGTCCTCATATGGACTACATTTCGTTAATTTACTGTTTATTGATCCCCATAAATATTGGAAACTTTTTTTCAAAAACGAAAATATCAAACTTAAAATCTAGAAATATTTATTTGATTATTAGACTGTTTACTATCATTCGAATCACCTTGATCTCATCTTTTCAAATATGGTGATATCTCAAAATCCATTTTTTGTGACTTATGACTCATTTTCCTGAAACATCACATTTCTAGTTAATAAAATGATTGTCATTTGATATAAGTGTGCTTTTAGTGTATACCTTGAATATTTTGGAGTCTAGTATTTTGTGAGCCACCATCTAAAGCTTGTCACAGGATTATTCTGTTAAATATTGATTTACTTAATTGTTCTGTTACTGCTTTCATGGCCAGCGTGGCCAGCTTCTCCTGTGTTTTAGAGGTCTACAGCTCTGCTGTGAACTACAGCTCAGCTGTTTGTTGCTTTGAGGGTGAGGAGAAGGATGATGCTCCTTTTCAACCATCAAGTATGCTTGAACTATTGGGATCATTATATCCCTTCAGCTTGAAATATGACCAGGAAATGAATGTTGATAATGTGTTCTAAATACTTACAGGCTCCCTCTACCCAGCAGCACCACGTTAGCACTAAATCCAGACCTCACATTGTTGAACAGTATACCTGATTTCACTACAAAGCTGAATGATAGCCGGCCCATTCTCATGGAAAATATAAGAATGTCAACACGCCTGCTTGCACTCATGATGAAGCATGAGGTCATTGATAGGACCTTGAAGCAGCAAATTGAAGTAAGTATTGAATCAGTTTAACTCATAGCTATAAACACAATGGAGAACAATAACATCTTAATCTTCTACTGATCTCATATTTGAGGTCAAACTTTTAAACCTTTTGTTAATTGTTGATAATACAAAGGCTTACATTCACAATTAATTACACCTAAACACGTTATGTTTGAATACAATATCCTCTCACATTCTCCTTTATTGCAGAGCATTAGCCCTGAACAAGATCAGACAAATAAACTTGTTGATGGACTGAGGACTGTAAAGCACTTCCAGGGACTACTGATGGCTCTTATAGAAGATGATCAAGGCTTTATCGTAAACAACATTGGAATAGATGTAGATCGTTTCCAGCAGTACATGCAGGCCAAAACTGGACAAACTGCTTAATTTGATCCTCTTGGATCTAAAATGTAGAGTGACAGATAGTGAATAATGTTACCTTGATCTGTGTGTCATAAGTATGTCTACCCATACTTGCTACATTTTGATATTGCATAGCATACATGTTACCCCTATTGCAGCCTAATATGGTCAGGTTAGCACCCCATTAGTCGGCCATGGCTAATTCTGGCTTTAACATCTGACTCTGTTTCCCATACAGCAACAGTTCATATTCATATTATAGATCAACCTTGGATACCTTGGATATTCAGCTTATACTGACCAAGTGAGGTCTTTTGTCTATGAAATTTATAGGAATGAAGATGTCCAATGTCCAAATCTTTGAAGCTATTTGATATCAAAAATGGTTGCATGAACGGGCTAAATTGTAAATAATATCTGGAAATCCAAGAGAACCTCGACTCCGAAGAGGTGTGGAAAAACATATCTATATTACCTTATTGAATAACTCATGGCATGTGGCTCCAAGCCATCCAGTACAAGATCATTCACTGAAATATTTGCTGTAATAAATTCCTAAAAGGTATTACCATCAAAGATAGCATAAATGTTATTATTGTGACTTTGAAGATGACATAATTCACTTCTTTGTTATATGTAAGCAGGTTAATATGTTTTGGAGCAACCTTACCACATGGCTAAATAATACAACTGATTTTCATAATGTCATACAAAATGCGATCTCAGCCAAAAGTATTTTACTTGGTTTGGAAGGTACTGATGGGAGAAAAAGTTAAATTAACTTTATTGTTCTAGCAGCTAAATCCTATGTCCATAGACAAAGGCTATTCAGCAGTAACAAAATGATGCTGGAGGTGTTTATAAAAGAAAGATGACATGCTATGAGCATTGTGTCCAACTTGTTATGCGTCCATATGTGAAGCCTTTGTGGGTTGGAAAAGCTCAAAATATTAGTCCAGAGTGTGTCATAAGAAAATGACAAAACCCCCCAAAAATGATGAAATACAGGGTGCGAACAAGCGTTCAAATGCATCATATATCCCTTTCATTGAAGATGTTTAAAATTGTATATGCCCAAATGGCAGGTATCCGAAATAAAGATGTATGTGCAAACACAAAAACAAAATATGAAAAACGGCATAATTATATGTTATGCAATATTATGTAATAAAGTGGTGGCAACAGGATATCAGATGTACATGAATGTATATTTACAGTTGAAGCTGAACAATAGATGGTTGAATAATCAAGGATATTTAACCCTGAAACATATCATTACAAACACATGGAAATAAATGAGTGAAACGGCTCACAGAGTGATGCAAATACAATAAAATACATACAAAACTCAAATCCATATATAAGCAATGTTATTATTATCTTGTTCATTCCCCTGATGAAGACCACCTATGCTACGGTCGAAACGCGTAGGGATAAGCCTTTCTCTACTAGCTAATAAACATTAGCATAAAGGAATCAACGGGAGTTATTTGTTTTTACGAAGATCACTTCAACTTTACATAAATACATACAAAATAACACGGTTATAACATCATCATACCAGGAATAGATACCCCAATAAGTGAGTTGCTCTTGCCCTTTACGCATAGACAAGGTCATGGGTCAGATTTTCAGAAAATGATAATTCAGATTCACCAATTCTCTCAAATAACCCAAATTTGAGACGAAAATAAAGTTCAAAATACAGTTCAACCTAATGAAACAGATTGCTTGAATCAATGCAATGCCGAATATAGTCGAATTTACCTAGTATTGACCAAATTGCAGCCTAATATAGCACTTTACTAAATGTATATAGCTGCCAATTGTACATTTTCTGAAAATCTGATCCACATGGAGGCCTCTTATGTCGCTCACTAGCCAAACCATCAACCCTATGCCTTGCTACAATGTACTCATGATTAGGGTCGAAGAGCAGCCTATACAAAATAAATAAAAAACACTGACACTTGACTTGAGCAAGGAAACGTTTCACATAGTTGGCCTATCTTATATGATTAATTTGGTGCACAGGCTAATTATCTAAATGCTGGGGGCAGTATTTCTTTTGTAAGTTTTGCAGGGAGTCCCTTCAACCAGAAACTTTGTTTACATTCTACTGCTCCACTGCATATGAAAGTAGGCAGTGCGCAACCGTGAATCTCGCCCGCTATGCAGTAGACTATACTTCTCATTGGTTACCGCTCGTAGTTATGTTCACGGCCTTTTGAATGGCTTGGGGACGGTTTTGCTGTCTACTCGTAGGCTAGCAGTGACAGCTACTTAAATATGCATATACAGAAATACATGTTCCTACCTATATTCCTGGCTAATATTACGTTCTTGGTTCATTTTAAAAACATTTACCAAGTCTAAGAACTTAGATGCAGGGTTATCATCCTGCTGCTGCAGTCACTTCATTTCTGCGTGTTGGCAATTAGATTGCGGGAATGGGTGTCACGCGATACTGTGCTATTCTTGCTTTTATTCCATGATTCTTAACTTAAAACAACTTTATTTGCATTAATTTCATCAAACTTTGTTGTCCCCCAAGTCTCGAACGGTCGTGACGTCACTGTACAATACAGGGAATTTATATTGTCCACGTTGTGAGCGGCAAGTATATCGATTATATTGTACGCTCACGGCCAAATCATGGAATAAAGATGCCAGGAACATTTAAATGGGGAAATACATCGATTATTAAAGGTTAGTACTAGTATTTGCTTATGAGTGTTGGGTGGGACACTGAGAGTATGCCAGGTTTATTTCTAACGCTGTTGTTACAAGGGGTCTTCATCGGGCTAGCGCTGATTGCTTATAGCATAGAAAATAGACAATATAAAGGATGGACAGTGCATGCATTTTGGACAGCCATAGAGCAGAGGTGTTATAAGCTCTTTTGAAATATGTAAACATTTAGCACGCTCAGAAAACTATGGCGGTTCAGGTAGGGCCTACGGTCAGTTATTCACGAATATCTGTAGTGGCTAGTAAAAGGTTCAAAATAACAATGGACGCCATCCAAAGTAATACACAGACTGAGTGCCGTGATCAGGGTTGGGGGGGGGGGGGACAGTGGGGACCAATGGGGAAGGAAAAAACCATATTATAGACAATGGCAAAAGGGGGGGGGGGGATTGGGGTGATAACCAATCACAAGCAAAGAAGTACCAATAGACCACTGCAGTGTTCCCGAAATCTTTTTTGTGACGCAGGCCAATGTGGCCGACGTAAACAAGCCTCACGTCGGTCATTTGTCACAGACGTAGGCCATGTACCTATAACTAATAACTTCTTAAATGGTACAGTGTCATAGACGCAAGCCATTTTTTAACATTGACAAACTAACATAAAGGACTTTGAAAGGACTATTTTGCTGCCTGCCCCCCCCCCCCCCCCCACACACACACACTCCCACACACACACTTCTGACTTATAGAATTATTGAATTTATAGAATAGTATGTAGAGTAGATATTTCCTACAAATGAGAACCCGGTATGTACATTTTCTCAGTGTTTTATTTCCCGACTAGTTTTGGCATAGGGTTGCCTTCTTCAGGGGAGTGTTTATAGAATATCTTGAATAGTTATCATCATCCATGAATGAAAATTACCAGCTTGTAAACATGTTCGTTTTACTGTGTCTCTACGCATCAGGCGTGGGGTGTGGGGCCAGCCTAGGGCCCCAGAAGCTAAGAGTTTTTGCTTGCTCTCGGGTGCATTTTAAGTATTTTGAGGGTTAAATATTATCTGAAAAGCAACAGACTTTTCTTTCAGATTATTTATTTCTTCTTCATAAATCTACCTCCCTCATCTAGACACTACATTCCCCAAACACCAATTAATAACTTTCTATTTTCACAGTCCTATGTAAGGAAGAATTGTGTTTTATTATGAACACATACAATCAAATATTACATTGGGGGTGACGTCAACGTCGGCCAAAGTGGCCGACGTAAAAGAAGCAGACGTCGGCCAATGAAATATTACGTCGGCTTTTGCCGACATGCTGACGTCTTTTCGGGAACACTGCCACTGTACACACTCAGTCTACAAGCTCATAATCCATTGAAATTATACCCAATATCTGACCCAGAATGGGCTAATGATTATTGGCTCAGATTGTCCCGAATTATAGTCATGTGACCCTTCGCTATGGTACCCAGTGGTTGGGGTTTGGTCAAATTGTCCTACTGTCAAAGCGATCTGTGCCTAGTCAAAGTATCCTGCCCTAGGATATAATAGTCAAAGTGTACTAAGTAATATAGTTTATATGGTATTATTTCATTGCGTAAGGCATATATGAATATAGGCAATGGATGACCAAACATATTTATTTATATTATAATTATTTAATTAATGGGAGAGGGATGGGAGAGGTGTTTCTGCATTCCGGGACCGGAGAGGTTGTCCTCTATTCCGCAAGTACCTTTCTTTAGTTGAGGTTTTCAATATATTAATTGAATCTTATTGAAAATTTTCTTCTTCACCCCAGTGGGCACACACTTTTTAGTAAACGTTGCCCAAGTGGCTAGCGGTCATATTTTGTCAACCCTTACTCTTTCTAGTTTGAATATTTTAATCAAATTAGTATGGTGATGCTTTGTCGAGTTAACCAAAGAGGCAGATATTTCAATAGCAGTCGTCATTTTCAAAAGAATTGTTGTTATAATGCCAATTTTATGCGTGTCAAAAAAAGAATCTTAAACTCTTAACCATTACATGAACTAATTAGCAGTGATTAATCCCTTCCTAGCCTTTACATAAACAAACCTACCATTCAATAAACAGCTTGATATATAAATCTAGGTGTATAATTAAATAATATATCAATATAGACATCTCGTTGGACCAAACGAACCCCATACATACTAAACAACTTCTACCCCCGCCACCGCCCCAACAAACACCTACAGTTAGGGAGATTATTCTACAAATCATTCTCCATTTTTAACCATGAAGAAATTTGTTTCAACATTTTCAAAATTTTAAATTCTCAGTTTGCAATATTCGGTACAGTTACCCTAAATGAAAAGAGTCCCCTCTCTCCTATTAAGGCATATCCTGACCTCCCTGTGTCTTCTTTCAACAGCTGTTGAACTTACTTTTCTCCTAATTCATTATCATCGCTATTCTCAAAACCTTCATCAACAAGTTTCTGTGTGGAGTGGTAAATCTCTGCATTCATTTGGCCAGTGAAGAAAAAAGTAAACCTAACACAGTTAAGTCAACGCTCTCTATCATCAGACGAAAATTATTATATTAAAATAAACTAGCAAATACCCGTGCTATGCATGGGATTTGCTAGTGGGACACTGGGACCCACATCCTCATCTCTCCTTGTTCCCTCTCCCACCATCTTTCTCTTTCCAGTTGTCTCTATGACTTAGTATCTGTATTAACATTCATACCACAAATGGAACCCTGTTTAGATGTTTTTTTTGGTCGCTGTTGTTGTGTTGCCTGTCCCTGTTCCTGTGCCTGTCCGTGTCCCGATCCCTCTCCCATTCCCGCTCCCACTCCCACTCCCTCTCCTACATTCACTGTGAGTTAATTAGTGGGCGGGTAAATTTCTGTGTGGGTGGTCCCTGTCCTTGTCTCTGTCTCTGTCCTGCTCCCTCTCCCTCTCTTGTTCCCTCTCCCATTCCCTCTCCCTTTCTTGTTTCCTCTCCATTTCCTCTCCCTCTCCCTCTCCCTCTCCCATTCCCACTTTCATTGTCAGGTAATTAGTGGGTAGATAAATTTCTGATTTTACCCGCCAATTTAGCGGGCAAAGAAAAAAAGTTAATTTCACACACTGTACTGTGCTGAAGGGAGAGAGAGAGAGACAGACAGAGAGAGAGGGACAGAGATAGAAAGAAGAGTTAGAGAGACAGAGAGACAGAGAGAGATACACACAGATAAAAAAAAGAGGTCTGGACTGTGAGAAAGACAGAGGGAGGCAGAGAGCAACGTCAGAGCTTTTTTGTGACATCGTCACATGTAACGTTGAAACACGGCACTTTAATAACATTCTGGAATGGGCTAGGGGCACTGATAGGTTTGTTTTCAAGCAGCGCTGGGGGCCCTGGATGGGGGTGCTCGATGTAAACCCATTTCTAACCCCTTTCCAACGCTAATTTGTCAATGAAACATAGCGGAATGGGTCCGCACAATTTTTGGCAATGTGCATGTGAAACATAACAGAGATCTGGCCAGCAGTTTCTGACAAGATAGGTTCTTTATGGCCCCAAAGACTATTCTAATAATATTTAGATTGAAGTGAGATTGAAGTTTGAGTAGGATGATGTAATAAAATAGGTGCAGCTTGGCAAGACAATTTGCGGTTGATATACATGGGCGGTACGCGTTGCTATAGCTGCTTGACCATAGAAAGAAGGTGGCCATCATTGATACCCGTATCACGTGACTGGAGTGTGGAGGCCATCTCAAAGAATGCACAGTGTTTGGCCAAATGAAGTTATTGCACAAAAACCCCCAAGGCCTGCCTGGGCCAAGGGGCTTTATACTGTTAGTCTTATTCTACCCTGATTTAAATTGTGACAATAGCTAGATGCCTATATTCATAAAGAAAAAACTTGAATAGCATATATATAGCATATATTTGACTGAATATAGGCCAACCGGCCCCTTGTTTTCACAAGAGGCCACTACCATGCTTCCCCATATAAGCCTTCATGAAGGTCAAGATTATTCCTGTTTTTTCTGTTATTTCAAGTCAATTTAATAGGAAAACGAGGGGGAAACAGAGTTACATACAGATTATTATGTTTATGAAAAATATCTACCATCATCAACCATTCAAACACAGTGTCAATCAAATTTCTAAATCAAAATCATTAAAACAATATATGACCAGGGCCAGCGAACGGACTACATTTCATGCACTCTGGGCCATGAGAGAAAAGTTCTTAGAATCAATTCTCCTTTTGCAGGCCTAAAGTAGACAGTTTGGGCCTATTGATTCTCAATTTGGCAAGAGTTTGAATAAAATACCACCGAGTTATGACTTTCCAAACTTACTTCATAAAATCAATGTCTCTACGACGCTCACCACACCTTTGAGATTAATTACCCCTGTCTAACATAAATGGCTGCAATTAAACAATGTTTTTTATATATTTTCCAAGAGTAGACACATGTACCTGCATGCTCTTCAAAAATAAAGAATGTAGGATGTCCGTGTCTACTGCTAGAAGCAAGTGAACTTTGCACTTAATTTTCATTTTTCTCTGATCCAAATTAGACCCTGATTTCATTTTGATAACAAGATCAGAATATTGCTGATGATCAAGTTGTTGCATTTAAACTGTTGGTACCGCCATGGACTATCAATTCCCAAAGAATTGTGTTGATAAGATAATTGACAAAGGAGTTATTAAAGAAATAAAAGTTGTGCGTTGTAGAGACACAGCATGCGTTGTAGAGACATTCTGCGTTGTAGAGACACTGCGTTGTAGAGACATTTTCAAGGAAAGATGGAAAGCTTAGGAAAACAGGTATGATGGTCATGCAAATGGTTGGAAGTGGTCCAAAATAGTTTTGATCCCTCCTCGCTAGGGAATCAGTATTTCCATGACCAAAAATGTCAGGAAAGATATTTTATTTGTTTGATAGGGCCTGCCATTTTAGGCGATTTTAATTAACCATAAGGATATTGCATCATTAATTCAGAAATTGTCATTAAAATGAATTCATATCCAACATATACATTCCCCCACATCTAGTGAACGATTTTACATATTGTAGGGTAAGACAATTAATTTTAACTCTGGAGATTATTCAATAACTTCAAATGCGTTGTAGAGACACTTGCCATCGTAGAGACATTGCCTGGGAATCAGTTTTTAATATGTTTCTGAAATGATTGAAAATGATTGGAAATGGTTAGAAATGGTTGTGCTCATTTTCAGACATGTGACAAGTGATACCATAACAAAAAAACACATAAACCGTATTTATTTGTTATGACAGGGTCAGCCATAAAAGCTCAATTAATATTATCAATATCCGAATTTCAGTATTTGGAGACAAATTAACATTGAAATGAGCAAATTTCAAACATGCACACTTTCCCACATGCAGTCAACCATTTCACACAATTTTGGAAATAAAAAACAATTTTAACTCTATGAATCAATCAATAACCCAAAATGCGTTGTAGAGACACTTGCCATCGTAGAGACATGGTCTGAGAATCAGATTTTAACATGTCTCTGAAATGGTTGAAAATGATTGGAAATGGCCGGAAATGGTTGTGCTCATTCTCAGACATGTGAGAAGTGATTCCATGACAAAAATAACCATAAACCATATTTATTCTTTATGACAGATTCAACCATAACGGGTCATTTAATAAATCAATTTGCATATTTCCTTATTTGGAGACAAATTAGCATTGAAATGAGCTAATTCCAAACCTGCACACTACCCCACTTGCAGTCGACCATTTCACAAACTTTTGGGAATGAAAATCAATTTTAACTCTATTAATCAATCAATAACCCAAAATGCGTTGTAGAGACACTTGCCATCGTAGAGACATTGTCTGAGAATCAGATTTTAAAATGTCTTTGAAATGGTTGTAAATTATTGGAAATGGTCGGAAATGGTTGTGCTCACTCTCAGACATGTAAAAAGTGGTTCCTTGACACGAAGAGTTATAAAACATATGTATTTGTTATGAAAGGGTCAGATAGACTAGGTCTATTGATATGTCAATTTGCAAATTTTAATTTTGGAACAGCAATTAGAATTTAAATAAGCTAATTCCAAACCTGCACACTGCCCCGAATGTAGTCAACCATTTCACAACATTTTGGAAATGAAAATCAATTTTAACTCTTGGAATCAATCAATAATTCAAAATGCGTTGTAGAGACACATGCCATCGTAGAGACATTTCCTGGGAAAGAGTTATTGATATGTCTTTGAAATGGTTGAAAATGATTGGAAATGGTCAGGAATGATTGTGCTCACTCTCAGACATGTACGAAGTGTTACTATTACAAAAAGAGTCATGAACCATATTTATTCATTGTGACAGAGTCAGCAATAATAGGTCAATTGATATTTTGATATGCAAAGTTCTTTATTGGGAGACAAATAAGCATTGAAATGAGCTAATTCCTGACCTGCACACAACCCCACATGAAATAACCCATTAAACGAAATTTTGGGATTGAAAATCAATTTTTACTCTATGAATTAATCAATAACCAAAAATGCGTTGTAGAGACACTTCCCATCGTAGAGACATTGTCTGGGAATGGGTTTTTAACATGTTTCTGAAATGGTTGAGAATGATTGGAAATGGTCGGAGATGGTTGTGCTCACTCTCAGACATGTACAAAGTCAGTCCATGACTAAAAAGTCATAAACCATATTTATTTGTTATGACAGGGTCAGCTTTAATAGGTCAATCAATAATTCAATATTTAGATTTCATTCTTGAGAGAAAAATTAGCATTGAAATGAACTAATTCCTGATCTGCACACTACCCCACATGCAATCAACCATTTTACAAAATATTGGGAGTGAAAATCAATTTCAACTCTAGGAATCAATCAATTACTCAAAATTAGTTGTAGAGACACGTGCCATCATAGAGACATTGCCTGGAAATGAGTTATTGACATGTCTCTGAAATGGTTGAAAATGATTGGAAATGGTCAGGAATGATTGTGGTTACTCTCAAACATGTGTAGCAGGGGAGGAATTTGCTCAAATTGGCATGAATAGTTCACTTTGTGATACCTTTTTAAAATTTGGTATGCTGTTAGAACAGGTCATGAGGTTTCCAAAAATGGCCGGCTACAAGTTGACGGACACCCCTGGTGGCCGGTAGCTGCAAACTACAAAATGGCCGCCGCCAAACACCAATTGTACCATATCTTGGCTTCTACTGACTGTATCTTCAAGTATAATACCAATTTATAGATGTTTTTCACTACAAGGAATCCATTTCTTGAAGTTATTTTTTGATTCAAGGTCATTTTCAAGGTCAAAATCCAATATGGCTGCTGCTATGGAACAAGAATCTCATATCTCCACTGCTGCCAGCACCATATACTTGTATAATACCATATTTCTATGTTTTATGTTGCCAACAATCTATTTTAGAAATCATTGATCTGTTTGAAGGTCAATTTTTAGGTCAAGTTCAAGGTCAAAATGCAATATGGCCACCATTCAAAACAACAATGTCTTATCTCTGCACCTATAATCACTCTATCTATGTATGATACCAGTTTGTCTATGTTTTAAGGTGTAAGGAATTGAATTCTGGGGCCCTCCTTTTATTTCAAGGTCATTTCTAAGGTCAAAAGCTATCATTTCTTAATTTTTGAAGTTCAATATTAAGGTAAAAACAGTTAAGTTCTGCAAAATGAGTTTGTTTTAAGTGTTAGTTACTGTAACGCCATATCAAATCACTCAAGGTTGTTGCAGCAACTGCCCTGACATTTGCAAACAATGGTGTGCACCTCAATCTTGCTTTAAAACATTTGCACCTTTACACACTTTCATGTAAGTGCAGTGAAGCATGAGTAAATAGGATGCACTGGCATCTCCTAAGACTGTCCAATATGGGACCCATGTCTTGAGGTGTCCATTCCATTCCCAACCATACATTGCAGGATCTGGCAGACATAATCGCTTCTCCAAGGCTTGATGCCAAATGAAAGCTGACACCAAAATTGTTCTTTTAACATGCTGCTACAAGGCTGCTCTAGTAGGGGGGATGATCTCTAAGGACCTAAGACTGTGAGTGAACAAAATTTGGTGTGCATCATTTACTGTAATGCTGGAACAGTTTTTATTGTACATGAGCACTAAGTTGTTCAATGCATTGCATGTGGAGGGAATCCTCTGTCAGCTCTTGTGGATTTTTAATTAAGCTGACCATTGTCTCAGTGACTACAGGAAAGTTCATCCAAGCATTCCATCTAGATTTCTTCTCAATGCCTAGCATGCTAGATGTTATGTCACAACCTGTAATTTGTAAAAGCTTTGAAAAATGGAAGTGCTTTACAATTATCAGGTCCAAGCTGCAAAGAAAGTGGAACTGGTATATCAGTGTATGCCTTTCCACTGCCAAAGCCAACCCACAACTCAATAAGGCCCACATGTTGTAAAGAGATGGACTGACAAGACAATGCCATCAGAATCAACAATCCAGAGGAAAGCTTTCTTATGTCCGCCAATGACACCGTCACACAGGTGCAGCAGCATCTGTGTGTCTGCCTCCTCATGGTCAGATGAAGTGATGTCAGACAATTCTAATAGCTTGTTAGACAGCACAAGTTCCTCCTTTGTTGTCAAGAGCTGATACTCAGATCTGGAAGTTGCCTTCACAAGCTCTTCAGATAGAAACTGGAAGGGTTGATCTTTAGGCCTATTCTCACTAACTTTGATGAATGCCTGCCAACCTATCCTGAGAATAGCATTTCCAGACAGCATCTATTCTTGTGGCATGTGTTGACATGTGTTGATATGATTTTCAAGAAAGGCAGGAGATGCATAAAAGCATATACCAAAGACATTGGCTCGCTGTGGTTTAATGAAATGTATTACAGTAGCCTAAGATGTCTAAGATGATTACAGAAGTTTGTTTGGAGCTTGGATTTCTTCTCTGTGCTGGCATACTTGGTAAGCAGCCAAGAATTTGTGACTTAGTCCCAGTTCACAGCTTACCTTGATTAGATAAGGAAGGTGGATCTCTAGCATTTTCATGAATGAAAAGTGAAACAACTGCTGCTGAAGCTTTTGATGATGCTAGTTTTTCTGTGCCTTTATCTAAGTTCAGTGCAGGTTGTTGGAGGAAGGTATAGAGATTTGAATTACTCTTGGTTTGACAAGGAAACAAGCAAACCAGTAGAATCGATCTGTGCTAGTACTGCGCAAAACATATAAACCTCCCCTCCCCCTCTCTGATACCCCCACCCTCTTCCTCCCCTCTTCTTCACTCTCCCACTCCTCTGCATGTATAGTCAAGTCCCCTTGGAAGTGACATAGTAGCTTGTGGGAAATGACATAGTTAAACAGCTGGGGACATAACAGATCCCAAGAACATGAATGACAAACTGAGATCAAATGAAGTAAAAAAAACTAAACACAATCTGTATCGTGAAAAACATCAGGTCAATAACATTCACAAATGACCTCATCAACCACATTTTTTTTGGGGGGGGGGGACAATTGTTTATTCAGGCGAATAAGTGGTATGTGCCAAAGTTTTTAAATGGCTCAGGTAATCCTGGTCATCCTTCATAACCTGAAATTTTGCATATCTCTTAGTATAACAAGGTTGTAGCTGTGTTAAATCCCAACCCCATCTCCAATTCCCGCTCTTTCCCTCATGCTTCCCCTTCCCATTTTCTCTCAATCCCCCTCTTTCCCCCCTTCTCCCAGCCTCTACTATTCCCCCACCCTCTCCCTTTTCTTCACTCTCCCCATTCTACACCCTCTCCCTCTGCTCCCTCTGTCTGATACCCCCACCCTCTCCCTCTCCTCTCTCTACATTATAGGCATGAGTAGTCTCATCTCCATTTAAATGAAAGGTTCAATCCATAAAATATCTTTGGATATTGAAAATGACCTTATGATAGGGTAAATAAGTTAAAAATGGATTTCACAGACCTCAAAGCCTACAATAAGTAAGATTACACATACATCTTATAGGAATTGAGATATTCTCTTTCCCGGCAGTGGCCGTATTGGAATTTGACCTTGAAAATGACCTTGAAACATAACTAATATTGTGGAAATAGATTCCTTGACCCTCAAAACCTAGAAAAAGTGGTATCATACATGGTTATAGGGCTGGCAGGAGCTGAGATATGACATTCTATTTTGATTTTACTCTTAGATATTGCATCTAAAATCATGAGTTGCGGCCATTTTGTTTTGCGTTTTTTTATACTTTCCTGAACTTCTTTTCTGTCCAACTTTGGATATGTTGTTTAGAACATCTAAAATTACTAGAAACAGTCATGAAACCTTGTGTTGCAATTTATTCCAGGTTGGGCAATTTTGTGCAAATAGAAGCTGAGATATGGGATTTTTTTCCCATGGCAGATACTATATTGAATTTTTGACCTTGAAAATGACCTTGAAACCAAAAATAACTTTCAGAAATGAGTTCTCCATACTTGAAAACATCAATAAAATGGTATTATACTTCAAGATAGAGTCAGTAGAAGCCAATATATTGTGTATTAGGTGTTTGGTGGCGGCCATTTTGTATTTTGCAGCTACCGGCCACCAGGGGTCTCTGTCAACTTGTAGCCGGCCATTTTTGTAAACCTCATGACCTGTTCTAACAGCATACCAAATTTTAAAAAGGTATCACAAAGTGAACTATTCTGACAAATTGCTCCCCTGCTAGTGAAAAGCGATTAAATTACAAAAAGAGTCATAAAGGATATTTATTTGTTATGACAGGGTCAGCTATAATGGGTCAATTAATATTTCAATAATCAAATTTCATTTTTGGGGGACAAATTACCATTGAGATGAGCTAATTCTTTATCTGCACACTACCCAACATGCAGTCAACCATTTCACCACGTTTTGGAAATGAAAATCAGTTTTAACTCTAGGAATCAATCAATTACTCAAAATGCGTTGTAGAGACACATGCCATCGTAGAGACATTGTCTAGGAATGAGGTATTGACATGTCTTTGAAATGGTTGAAAATGATTGAAAATGGTCAGGAATGGTTGAGGTCACTCTCAGACTTGTAAAAAGCGATTCCTTGATACAAAGAGTCACAAACCATATTTATTTGTTATGAAAGGGTCAGCTATAATTGGTCAATTAATATTTCAATATTCAAATTTCATTTTTGGGAGACAAATTACCATTGAAATGAGCTAATTCCTGATCAGTTCACTACCCAACATGCAGTGAACCATTTCACAAAATTTTGGAAATGAAAATCAATTTTAACTCTTGAAATCAATCAATAACTCATAGTGCGTTGTAGAGACACATGCCATCGTAGAGACATTGTCTGGAAAACAGTTATTTACATGTCTCTGGAATGGTTGAATATGATTGAAAATGGTCAGAAATGATTGTGCTCACTCTCAGACAGGTCAGGAGGGATTCCATGACCTAAATACAGGATAAGTCACTAGTGGGTCTGAAGGAGCGGGAATATCGCACAAGTTGCAACCGCGCAACACACGAAGCCGAAGGCTGAGTGTGTTGCGCAGTTGCAACGAGTGCGATATTCCAAGCGACGAAGACCCACAAGTGATTTATCTGATTTATTATATATGCTTTACATAAGATTAAAGAATGTATATTTTGTAGAAATATTATCAAATTACAATCTTATATGATCTGCAGATCTGTTGAAAGTTACGACGATCATGACGATCTGCAGAACATTTTGTTGTCATTTGGCCACTGCGACTACTGCGGGCATTTTCGAATCAATTTCCAACGTTTTCGGAGCTTTAAATAGTTTCAAAACCACAGTAATGCTTTAACAAAGGATACACTTAAATAAAGATAAAGTATTTTAGTTTATTTCCTTCATTTTGATCTTTATTTTACAGTTGTGCCTCCCGTTCTGCTTGTGTAGAAAGCTAATCGTGCGTGATTCCGCTGAGTGTCTACTCTTGGCACTGTCATAAGCCCCTTCGGCTTGGCACTCAGAGCGTGGAGTTGTATATGACACAACTCAGAGCGTGGAGTTGTATACGCACACAACGTATACAACTCTACAATACATTGTTTCAACGGCAACGCGTATATAATAATATATAACCATTTCAGCAAATATTGGGAGTGTCAATCAATTTTAACTCTTAGAATCAATCAATAACTTACAATGCGTTGTAGAGACACATGCCATCGTAGAGACATTGGCATGGAAACATTTTTTATAATGTTTCTGAAATGGTGGGAAATGATTGGAAATGGTCAGGAATGCTTTTGCTCAACCTCAGACATGTCAGATGTGAATATATGACAAATACAATCATAAGCAATATTTACTCTTGGAGCCAATCAATAACTCAAAATGCGTTGTAGAGACATCCCATCGTAGAGACATTGCCTGGGAAACAGTTTTTACACTGTCTTTGAAATAGTCAGATATGATTGGAAATGGTCAGGAATTGTTTTGCTCAACCTCAGACATGGCAGAAGTGATTACATGACAAAAACAATTGTAAGAAATATTTACTCACAGAGCAAATTGATAACTCAAAATGCGTTGTAGAGACACTTCCCATCGTAGAGACATTGGCTGGAAATCAGTTTTTACATTGTCTCTTAAATCGTATGAAATGATTGGAAAGGGTCAGGAATGATTATGCTTACCCTAACACATGTCAGAAGGGAGAACATAACAAAAACAATCATAAACCATCTTTATTCTTTATGACAGGGTCAGCAATAATAGGTCAATTAATATGTCACTATACAAATTAAATTATTAAGAGACAAATTAGCATTGAAATTAGTTAATCCCCAACCTGCACATTGCCCCACCTACAGTCAACTATTTCCGTAAATATTGGGAATGACAATAAATTTTAACTCTTGGAATAAATCAATAACTCAAAATGCGTTGTAGAGACAATTCTCATCATAGAGTATAGATTGAAAAACTGTTCTTGACATGTCTTATTAATGGTAGGAAATGCATGAACAATTATTGGAAATGGGGTTTGTCACCCTCTGATATATAGTCAGTCATTCTATCACTCAAAATATAACAAACCATGTTTACTTGGTGTAACACCACCATGTGTAACACCATCATGTGAAACATCTGCATCTGTAACACTGCCATGTGTAACACCACCATGTGTAACACCATCATGTGTAACATCTGCATCTGTAACACTGCCATGTGTAACACCTCCATGTGTAACATCCATAAGTAACCTCCCTGTGTAACACCGCCATATGTAACACTGCCCTGTCAACATCACCATGTGTAACATCACCATGTGTAACACTGCCATGTGTAAAATCTACATGTGTACCACTGCCATTTGTAATTGAGCAACATCACCATGTGTAACACTGCCATGTGTAACACCACCATGTGTAACACCGCCGTGTGTAACATCAATATGTAACCTCCCTGTGTAACACTGCCATGTGTCACACTGCCATGAGTAACACTGCCATTTGCAACACCGCCATGTGTAACATCACCATGTGTAACACTGCCATGTGTAACACTGCCATGTGTAACAGCACCAACGGTAACACCACCATGTGTAACATCACCATGTGTAACACCACCATGGGTAACACCACCCTCGGTAACACCACCATGTGTAACACTGTCATATGCAACACTGCCATGTGTAACACTGTCATGTGTAACACTACCCTGTGTAACACTACCATGTGTAACACTGCTATGGGTAACACCGAAATTGGTAACACTACTATTTGTAACTCTACAATGTGTAACACTGCCATGTGTAACACTGTCATATGTAACACTGTCATATGTAACACTGCCATGTGTTAAACCACCATGTGTCACACTGCCATCTGTTACACCACCATATGTAACACTGTTATGCGTAACACTGCCATGTGTTACACCAACATATGTAACGCCATCATGCATAACACTACCATGTGTATCCCCTGCCCTGTTTTTTGTGGGGTTTTTTTATGATTTCATTTTCAATGAGAGTAGGATCTTCTGGTGGAACCCAGCTTGGGGGAGCATGTATTTACATTATTGGTTGAACAGAACAGTTATGTACATCAATGAATATTTTATACCAGATACAAGTAAAGTTTTAACTTTGATTTGAGGTTTGATATTAGGTCTGGTAGGGTAGCCACTTTTACTACCCAAGAAGACGGCCTAGCATGGGCCGTCCGCTAAATTAGGCTGTAATTAGAGTGGTCGAATGGCCTGCGGCCAGCCGAGGATTCAACGCCTGCTTCTCCTTCATGTATTCAGCACACCTGGCTGGCCATGCAGGTGCGCTCATCATAAGTTCATCACTGAAAGCCAAGCCCAGAAGGCTTGAGCGTCACTCATGCTTAAACTGGGCGACTGGCCGCGCTACTTTTCACACCTTTGTTATAACTCATTGTGTCATAATATATTAGTGTACCTAAAATTTTAATTATTAATGGCCATATGCCTACACCTTCTCCGTAGCTCCTATCTCCATGGAGGCTACTTCTATAATGAGTAATCCCTCATCCCCATTGGTCTGGCCAATGGCGACGCCCATTACGCAGCCAGCCAAGCAACCTAAAGGCTCTACCACTCCTCCTACCAGCCAGGCCGCCGTGCCGCCAGTGACGTTCACGGGACCAACTGCACCAATGCCCGTCATTGTCACACCTCCATCTACGGTCAGCGCTCTCCCAGGCAGACTCCAAAATCCACCAACGCCCAACCCTTCTCTAATTTCCTTAAATCAGAACAGTGGCATTACTCAACAGACCCACGCCAAAATCTATCAAGAAAGGCACCAACAAAATTCCAGCCAATTCCCGTCACCAACCGCCCAAGTTCTGTCGCCCACTAGATCTACCCCTCTTCTACGACCAAACCCACAGCTAGCACTCACAGCAACAGCCCACGCCTCACAATCACATACCCCTGACAGTTTATCTAATGCCGGGAGCGAATGGAAGTACACCTGTAATGGCTTTAGGAAAACAGGCCTGTCATCACACCAAGACAGCCTCCGTTCCATTACAATATATCAACGTCCTATTGTGGAAATGGGGGAGATCGCATTTGTATTTGCTAAAATGGTGAGAGTTTGTGTACATGTCATTACTTGTATAGTTATGTATACATGAAGGCCTATGTTTTGTTGTATATTTTTGTATATATGGGTGTTTGCCTATGCGCAGCTCGTCTGTTGTCTACCAACAGCCGGCTTGCTATTTTTTATATTTAACAAGTGAGTTTGGCCGATGCGCCGACCTCCTGATTAACCTAACAGAAGGACATACCTTAGTATCTCACAGCTATCTAATTACTTGGAGCATAAACAACTGGTCGTGCCTCGATATAATCGCTGTTAGGCCATGGGTGTTGGCCTAGTGCCGCCGTCTGCGGTCTTACCGTCACCGGCTGGCTATTGTTTCTAGTTCACAGATTTCTTTAAACTTTATTTGTTGATATACACATCAACCAGGTTCAATTGACACTTTCTTATTAATACTCTTTGCGACCCAGCCAAGGCTTGGGTGCATCGTAATTATCTGGCCTGCATGCCCCTCAAAAACTGCCTTCATATTACGTAATCCTGGTGCGAACCATAGCTGTGTGCATGATTTAGCCTAAACTATCACCTTTACATTAACTAAGCCAGCTGTGCAACCCTAGGGTTATATATAGGTCACATATATATAGGTCACACCTGTGTACAAGCTTTATAGGAAGGCTCAATTGGCGGTGGTAGTTCATGCAAGAAGGTTCATTTACAAACATGGGAGGCTAGACTTCGTTTTATTCAACTTTAATTTCAAGGTAAGTTCTTTTTCCAATTTTACCACATTTCAACCCTTTAATACATGCTATTGTCTGGGGATAGACTCATAGAGAAGGTATAAGAATAATAGACAGAATAGAACGGACAATTGATGTGGTGATATATTAACTAGGATAATTTTACACTAAACATTTGTTTCCTTCCAAAGATTGGACCATTCCAACAAGGAAATCTTGTGAATTGATCACTTCGGAAAATATCAATTGTGTGACTTGTGATTCATTTTGCTATATTATATCACAATATATTATGTGTCTATTTTTTCTTTGCAGAAGCTGGAGATTAAGGAGAACCTTTGAAAAGAAAATGATGAAATGATGATTATCTGAGGGAAAATAAAATCTGTTACTCCTCACCCTAATAATCAAAGAAATAAAATCAGTAAGGATCGATCTGATAACCCAGATCTAATAATTCCTAATAAATCATGAACAATAGCAAGCTACCTATAAATCCACCACCCCCACCCCCTGCTCCTTTATTGACCCCAAAAGCACCCCCCCACCCCCACCCTCCCTCCCACCCACCCACCCCAATACAGCGTGTCGCCGCTGACGGCCAAGCTTGGCACACTCCCTTCTCTGCCTTGATCCGCCCGCTTTAAGCGCATGAATGGATGGACGATCCGCCCATATATAGCTGGTGCATTTGATGGAAGGATCTGCCTTGTCCTTCGTCCTTGGTTCATCCATCTGGCCAAGCATGAGACATCCGCAACTAGTGCGAGTTTGTCTATGTGGGTAGTCTGCCCCACCTTCTCCAGTATGTACATCGTATAATAAATGAGTTAACATAGTTCACAATTTTATTGTGCAATAATATAAACATATAAAGCAATAATATAAACATAACATTGTTGGTGTTTTGGAGAAAGGAAAGGTTAACCTCTGTCAATGAGAGTGACCACTTCATAAGGATTTAGTGAAAGATTATATTATCATTATTGGTAAACTATAAGGGATTAACTGATTAAAAGATTAACGTTTCAGGTTTTGCAGGTAACAATAGTGGTAGAACATGATGGAAGGGTTAAGCTAATGAGAGTGGCCTCTTCCATCCATGTACATGATGCTAGCTTAGTAGCAGTAATACAGCTGGGATGACAACAGTTTGTTTTTCTTTATATAGTCGGCAGTGAGGTGCTAGGGTGTTTAGTCCAAACATAATAAACCTTGGGGCCATCTACATTACCTGTTTGGACCGGACACTAAGAATTTTGTAGTTGATTAAAAAGGCTGGTTTAACGTCTGGATTAACCACACTTTCTGAAGAGATTCAAACGTTTCCATGTTGCCTATATTTCTCATTCTTGGTGTAAGTTGATTCCATGTCCTTGAAACATTATTAAAGACTGAATTTTTTTCAATAATATACAGATCATTTGCAAGTGTAATAGAGCTAATGAGAGCCGCTTCCAAAGGTTTCATGATGCTTAGTTCACAGCATTGCTATAAATGATTTGGCAACAGTTTGTTTTTCTTTATATAGTCGGCAGTGTAGTGAGAATGTGTTCAGTTCAAACATAATATGCCCAAGCGCCCTCTAGATTCATTGTTTGGACAGGACACTATATGTGATGTGTTCCAGGGAAATGAGTCACAAGTCGCAAAAAATGGATTTTGAGATATTTCATATTTGGAAATATGAGATCAAGCCAATTCCAATGATAGTAAACAGTAGGACATCAAAATAAGTAATTCTATATTTAAAGTTTGATATTTCTATTTGTGAAAAAAGTTTGATATATCTCTGGGCGGACATTTACTAGTAAAGAATCTAAATATACTGTATAAGATGACCTTAGAAATACATGAATATATTTATTGGACTGTCCTGAAATTTGGCACATGTATTGAGGCTACCACAAGCGTTAAGCAACCCCAAAATGGGAACATTCCCACAGATACATCTCCTGAATACAACACTTTGAAAAATATCAATATTGTGACTTGTGACTCATTTTCTTAAAACACATCACATATATTATATAAGAATATTTGAGTTAATTCATCGTCTGTTTTAAGCAAAGGGGAGAACATTCCTTCAAAGAGATCTCTTGAGAATATGTGAATAGATAACTTTGGAAAATCTCTTTTGGCGACTTGTGACTCAATTTCCTGAAACACATCACATATGATGAAAGATTGTTGAGAGGATTGGAGAGGAAGAGGGGGATGGTGTACGAATGAGAGACATACATGTAAGTCAGACAGAGGGGAGAGGACAGAAATGGGAGAAACAAAGAGTAAAAGAAATGAAAAACGAATATGTTTTATTCATATTGAAAAAGACCAACTAATTCCGCCCCCCCTTCTTCTTCACCCCATACACCCAAAAAACTTGTCTGAGAACTTAAATACATCAGAATCAAGACGATTCAGTCATATAATTATGTTATTTGTCTCATTTGTGTCTCTACGACGCCCCCATCGTAGAGACAAATGTACATTTGTATTTCATGTTTACATGATATTGGAGCAATATAACATACAAATCATTTGTAGGTGTAATAGAGAAGGAAGGGTTAACCTCTAGCTAATGAGAGCCGCTTCCAAAGGTTTCATGATGCTTAGTTCACAGCATTGCTATAAATGATTTGGCAACAGTTTGTTTTTCTTTATATAGTCGGCAGTGTAGTGAGAATGTGTTCAGTTCAAACATAATATGCCCAAGCGCCCTCTAGATTCATTGTTTGGACAGGACACTATATATTATATAAGAATATTTGGTTATTTCATCTTCTGTTTTAAGCATACTTTCTGTAGGGATTTAAACGTCTCCATGTTGCCTATATTTCTCTCATTGACAGAGGTTAACCCTTCCTTTCTCCAAAACACCAACAACCAAAACTGCACAATCAGCGTGAAGTTCTGCATTGTTTTGTGCAGTAGGAGACAAAATAGGCTATTTTTATTTTTTTTTAAAGATTTTATTTCCACTGGGTACATCACCTCCAAGAGGAGTAGGATTTTACGGTGTAACCCAGCTTGGGTTAAGAATTGATTAAGTACATACAATAGTAGAGGGATACTATACAAGGTGGAAGACAACCTCTTGCTTTGAGAGAGACTTCATGTTGTTTGAACTGAACTAATGGAGAAATCAGTGTTAAAGTTGATTAGGTAAGAAAAAGGGACTTCAAATCGAAACATGTTGTCATATTAGAATGATATAACAGATCATATCTTGTTTGGACTGTACCATTGGGACAAACAGTGTTAAACTAAAAAGGAGTGAAATACATCTTTCTGGAGGGATTTAAACGTTTCAATGTTTCCAATGTTTCTAGACTTGGGGGCAAGTTGATTCCATGCTTTAGCTACCTTGTTAATAACTGGGTTTTCACCACATTTGGTTTTGAAGGAAAAGGTGGATAGAAGAGGAGCTTCATTCGCTCTAGTTGGGTGTTTGTTACTATGGGATTTGTATTTGTCTGAGGTTGCTCTAATATAGCCAGTGATTCTTAGATGACTCTCTCTCCTGTGGTAAAGCAGGGACATTTTTAGGTCTTTATGTAATTCAGTAGTTGGATAAAGAGGGTCAGCCCTAAGTATTGCTCTAAGTGCTTTGTTTTGAATTCTCTGTAGTTTGTTAAGATTGTTTAGATGTTTAGCTATAAACCTATTAAACTTCAACTGAGTTTAGATGAAACCAACATATATATTACTGATATTTGGGATTCTTCTGTATCCAAAGACTAGCTCATCTCTACAATGTCTATGATATATAGGTTTTGCTGTGTGTAGAGGGGCTGGGGGTGAGGGGATGGGGGGTTGAGGGGGATGGGAGAGGTAGAGGGGGAGGTGGTCTACGAATGAGAGACATAATATATATTATAAGTCAGAAGGACAGGAGAGGACAGAATTGGGAGAAACGAAGAGTAAAAGAAATGAAAAACAAATATTTTTTGTTCTTTTGAGAACGATCCAATCACCCCCCCCCCTCCTGTTCTTCACCCCAAATACCCATAAAACCTATGTAAGACCTTCAATACATCAAAATCATCAATATTCGATCACATAATTGTCTTATTTGTCTCATTTGTGTCTCTACAACGCCCCCATCGTAGAGACAAATGTCTCTACGACGCCCCCATCGTAGAGACAAATACCGAACAAATTGAATATCAATGTTGCCTATTTTTAAGTGTTTATATTTGATTTTTTATCAAGAAAAGGCTTGAATCTATTTATATTGGATAGCATAACTTGAGTCAAGCAGAAAAATGCTATTACATGCCAATGGAAAACCACAGTAAGGTTGCGTTGTAGAGACAATTTTAATTTGAAGAAAAATAAAAACAAAAAATGTATATTAAACTCCAATATTTTTTGGTAGGACCATCATTTATTTATAGATTATAAAAATGTTATTTTCTAAAATTTTGGCTTATTTGCCTCAAAATGCGGACGTTTTTAAAAGCGTTGTAGGGACATGACAGGATTAGCCAAAGTCATGTTTTGTGCTTCCTTGGTGAGGAGAAAGGACAACCATATGAGATGTGTTTCAGGAAAATGAGTCATAAGTTGCAAAAAAAAATTTTTGAGATACCATTATATTTTAAAAGATGAGATCAAGCCAATTCCAATGATAGTAAATCAATAGTATTAGTAAATCTAATAATTTAATAAGTATTTCTAGATTTTAAGTTTGATATTTTCGTTTCTGAAAAAAAAAGTTTCCACTATTCCTGGGGGTAAATAAACAGTAAAGTAACTAAATGTAGTCCATATGAGGACCTTTAAAACTAAAGGATATATTACATAGATTGTCCTGAAATGTGAGACAACGATTGATATAACTATGAGTAATCAACCCTTAAAAATTAGAACATTCCAATAAAGTGATCTTGTGAAAAAGACACTTTAAAAAATATCAATTTTGCGACTTATGACTCATTTTCCTGGAACACATCACATATGTTTTGTTTTGGGAATATACGTATTTTGTTTTGATGACATGGTAGGATAGATATTGAGGATATGTCCCAGCATTTGAAATTTCTATATTTAAATTTTTTTAATATGATTTCTTCTTAGAGAAAAAAATGCGTCGTAGAGACACAAAAAATGACTAAAAATAATGATCAGTCAATTTTCAAAATAAGGAATTGTACCAAATGTTTGAAATCATGTTCATACATAGAACAATATGTCTGGAAGAAGTGGGTATAAGTGGAAATTAGGTAGGGTTTGCCATTCTGGGATATAACATGACTGATAGAAGTCACTTAAATGTAGTCCATTCGCTGACCTTGGCCATATATAGGCCTACTACTGACATGGGAATGACTAGTTGGGGAACTTTGCAATGCTACACCAGCTTCTATAATATGACGTCGTCTTCCTAACACATTCACGCTGTCAGTTCTTTACATAAGTCATATTATCATGGGAAAGACGCTCCTCTTCCAACAAAACGATGTGAACTGAAACTAGCTTTCCTACAAAAATAGTGACGCTAGTGGGGGGGGGGAGGAGGAGGAGGAGGACTGGGAGGACGGGATCGGGGAACGGTGGGGTGTGGGGTCTTTTTAAGAAAGGGATGCTGTAGTCTAGTATCGATAACAAGAAAGATTTCAGCACCGCCATAGCGGCCTGTCTAGTTAGACAAGGCCTCATTAGTCTGAATTGGTGCAGCCTGAAATTCAAGTTTTTTATTAGCTGCTCGTATTGTCCGAGCATATTCAACCTCTGGTCTAGTCTTATACCTAGGTACTCATAATTCTCGGTTGCATCTATTGTATGGTTATTGAACGTTAGTGTGGGTTTCCCCGGTCTTTTACTCCTAGTAAACAGCATACACTTTGTTTTTTTGGTGTTGATCTTTAACTTATTAGCTGTGGCCCAATTATAAAAGGTGCTCATGTCTTCCTTATTTTTCAACTTGTCTACGTTAGCGCCCCTTATGAAAAAAAAACATATCGTCTGCGTAGAGAATAAACTTACTATTTAATTCTAATTTCTGTATGTCATTTGAATATATTAGGTACATCAGAGGTCCGAGTACAGAGCCCTGGGGTACGCCGCAGTTTACCACTGTTTCCTCCGATGTGGCATCTCCTAATATTACCCGTTGTTTTCTGTTGTCTAAGTACGATCTCATCCATTCAAGATAGCTACCCGTGATGCCCCCTTTTTCCATTTTCTCTAACAATATCTCATGATTTACGCTATTAAACGCCTTGCTGAAGTCCACAAATACTGTCAGCACTGCCTCCTTCGAATTAAACGCCTCATTAATTGTACTGATTAAAACGGTTAATGCATCAGCTGTACCCCTCTCCGGTAAATATCCGAATTGCATGTCACATAGTAACTTATTCGATAAATAGTGATCTTGTAGTTTAGCAGTAACAATTTTTTCCAATAATTTTCCAGCTACATGGATTAAAGTTATTGGTTGTGTGTCATTTACTGTTACAGGCACCCCGATCTTTGGTATTACTTTGCAAATGCTGTGTTTCCATTCATTGGGGAACACCCCCCATATTCAGGGACATGTTAAACAGATGGGTTATCTGTTTTTTTAGAATCATTAGACCATCCTTATATATTTTACTATTAACTTTGGTGCATCCGGAGGGTTTGTTCGTGTCTATCTTGCTAATTAATTTTTCTACCTCTAATTCACTTATCTCTTCAATTACAAATGGTTTTGTTATAATCTCGTCTTCTATTTTGTGTCTGATGCACGGTAATTCTTTCAAAGTTCTATCTCCAATATTACAAAAGAAGGTATTGACGTGATCCACTAATTCTTTCCCTCTTAGAACCATTCCAGCCTCATTATTCAATTGTATAATATCTTTTTTCTTTTTGCACTGAATCTCCGAGATTGTCCTCCAAAACTTTTTGGCATCGCATCTGTTCTTATTTAATATATCAGTATAGTATCTTTGTTTCGCATATTTCAGACTGAGATTAAAGGTATTCCGAGATCGCCTGGCGATGCTCAGGTCCTCAGCTGTCTTAGATATGTTTCCCTTCTTAAATGCCTTGTCCCTCTCGTTTGCCAGAGCCCCTAAATCCCCATCATACCATTTAGGTCTTTCTGCCCTAATCTTGAATATTTTCTTAGGTGCCAATATGTTACTTTCGGCGCTAACTCTATCAAAACGTGTCCTCCAAAGTGTATTAGCGTCATTTTCCTCATAGAATTGATTCCAGCAGTACCCATTCAATTTAGTCTCAAGTGATTCTGTTGAGTAGTTATTGTACTTTCTTCCCTCAAATTGCTTTCTATGAAGTACCTGTTTTTTTTCATTTATGATCAGATATATGCCTTGATGGTCCAACACATTGTATTCTATTGTACCATATTGATAACTTTTCTTTATATTCAGCATATAGTAGTCTAATATAGTATCTTTAGTCAGTCCATACCTCGTTGTGTTTTCCATTCTTATGTCTAGGTCGTATTTTCGAGCAAATTGATTTAATAATACGTATTTTCTATCAGCTTTCTCCCTTAGATAAATGTTAAAATCGCCACAAATGATAACACCATAGTTAGACTTATTAGCAAGGGGTCCTTTAAGGATTCCCTCGAGGACTTCAAACAGTTCAACTAGCCCATCTGCTACATTACTGGCTGGGGGGCGATAGACACAGATAAGCACCTTTTTACGTAAGTTTTCTTTACCAATAATCATAGCCTGCAGTTCAATATTGCTACTGTTATAGTTGTCGGTATCGATCGTTTCAATTTCAAGCTCATTTCTGACGTATGTACATAATCCTCCGCCATGTTTATTCACGCCCCTATCCTTTCTTATACAATTGTAATCTTGGTGCGCTATAAAAAGGTCTGGGATGGTTGTTTTTAACTAAGTTTCAGAGAGGCATAGCACCTCTGGCTTGCCATCTAATATATCATTACTGATAATGTCATACCTCTGTATTAAGGATCGAACGTTGAGATGTAATACCTTAAAGCCTTTTCTTTTCAATATCGTCCCCCAGTTTGGAAGTGCCATGTCAGTTGTTAGCGTTGTATATTGTCCGTACTTATTTCTCTTTTGACCACAAACTTTCTATATGTTATCCTCTCAAAAGAAAAATATCAAGGCGGGATTCTAGCTTGGTCTGAAATAGTGGGCCGATTCAGTCAATCAGTATGGTCACAGTCTCACACCTAAATAACATCGATATGTAGTCATGTTAATTACCCATGTACTCTCTCAATGCCCTATAATATAACCTGACAAGGATTGAAACATATTACGTAACCTCAGTCGCGCCGGTATTCTCCTGCTAACGTGCTTATTGTAAGCAACATTCTCAGAACCGTCCATCTCTTCTTGGTTCTCGGTTGCGTATAATATATGTATAGTATGTGTGAAGATGTTTAAGCCAATCCACTGTCCTTCTCAAAAGTGTGAATTCTATCAAATTTTGTCAATACATAAATAGCGTTGGGAGAGCTGGGCTAGGAATATGCCCAAAAAAGTCCCCCCAAATCTTATCAGTGCTTATTGTAAGCGACTTACATTAATTCTAAAATACATGCCATCAATATAGGACAATTATACCTTCAGTTCCACACTTTTACTGACTTTCACTGCATGTGCTTATTGTAAGCGACATAGCTCTTGTCCTAATTGTTATAACGACAATAATGTGTATCACATAATTTATCACAGCTTCACCAATTTATGTACAAATAATACAGTATAGGCTCAATCCAGTGGTGCTTATTGTAACCAATCAAATGAAGTTCACCTGGACTATATCATACAAATGCTATATATTCAGTTAGTTATCACCGAATTATTATACTATATAAGGTTCATCCAGTGGTGCTTATTGTAAGCGACTTCTAGGACTCGCCCAAAAATGTTAGTAACTTCCAAGTGCATTCTACTGCGAGTTGACGGACGTGTCATATGTCTCACCATGGCCTAGCTTGGACGATTCACGATCAGCTGATGTTCCTGGTGTATGGGTCGGCTGGGGTTTGGTTAAAAATAGCTTACGTGACCTCGTCGTAATTAGGATTGTCAGCATTGTGAAATTACATGCCCTGTCACCTGATGACGAGGGGAATTCCAGAATACTTGTTTACCTATGGATGGGTCAGTAATTAACCAAGCCTTGATATCGGGTCTCGATGGAAATTTTCAATTTGCTTACTCCATTCCTGAATGACAGAACTGTCTGGATGGATTCCGTCTGGGAGGTGGTTTAGGTAATGTCGAGGTTTGCCCTTTTGAAAACGATGCACCTTTGATTGCAGGTATACATGCCTAATTCCTCTCCTAACATTTAGCATCCAAATGTCCTCATTGATGGTCATAGTGACATCATTAATCATATTCTGCAATGGGGAAATGCCAGTTAGGCAATTCGCTCGGTTTAGTTCCATGCCCACCAAGCCTCCTAAGCCAATGTATGAATATCTCTGTTCTACCTCTAAAATATCCAGAGCCTCAACATACTGATTGAACATAAAACGCGCCAAATTACCTTCATGTTTGTGTACTAGGGTGATTTTCTTTGTAGTATAATTCTTATTGCCAAAGTCACAAATCCCTCCTATAAGAAGTATATTAGAGGGTCGCAGCTCATCAAAGATTTGTTGTGTTTTTCTAGCTAAATCACAAATTCCCCATCCGGGGTAGGAATAAGTAATGATGCCATTGCCAGGAGGTAAATAGTCGATCAAACTTTTTCCACGCGAATCTGACATTACAAGGGTGAGTTTTTCCATGTTGTCTTAAGATTGGCCGTCGGTTCTCTGAGCTTTGGCAGTCTGAAAGTGAGTATATATTAACTTTAGGGCTTATACAATATTACATAAGTTCAAGTTCCTCTCCACAAATTCCAGCATTTTCCCTATTGAAACCAATGTCCACAGCTTGATTGCACTATTGGGCTCTCTCGGAGAGTACTGAATTACTGGCAGTGGGGGCATTGACTGAATACTGTTCGGAGATTCTAACCTATGGAGGGGTGTCATGTTCGATCTCCATTTATCCGGGGTCTTTTTTCTTAATTGTTCTGAGAATAAAGGTGTAGGATTTCTTGTAATAAGTGGGGCTTTACTCACTTGCGATCTGCTTTGTGGCGATCCGCTGTTTCCTCTCTTAACAGAGGGAGATCTGTCTCTCGTCCTCTCAGCACTATCCTTGGTTCGTAACTCGTCTTTCCTGGTATTGCGCCACTGTGGATACATATCCAGGGCCGGATTATCGCCTCCCGGCAGTAGATTTCCACTTGATTGGTCTGCATTGTTGTCCCTTACTTGGTTTGTATCCATGTCCGTTTCCTGCGATTCTCTATTCTCTGTACGATTAACTACATGCCTGGTATGTCTTCTTCTGGGTGAATTGCTTCTAGCCGGATCGTAACGTTTCCCAGTTATATCAGCAAAATCGAATTGCAATCTATCAACAATTTCTGATCCAGTTTCATGGTGATGTCCAATTTCCTCGAGTAGCTGTCCCACTACATTGGAGCCTTCGGTTTTATTCTCCTGCATTTCCTTGGACCCCAGCTTGCACCCTGCAGCCCAAAATCAATCATTTGTGGCCTCTTTCAATCTTTTAGCTCCCGTCCTCATAAGGAAATCTAATAGGTATTCGTTTTGCTCGAATTTCTGATCCAATATGGCTTGCATCATATTCATCTTCATACCATCCCACTTGTCTGTGGTCTCTATCTCTCTACCTATCCTCTTTGCTTCTTTGGCGTCTTTACAATTAAAAATTTGTGATGCTCGGTCCGACTCGCCCAGCATATTGGCTTGACAATATTGATGGGCCTGCTCAGAACTGTAGTAGGTATTACCTCTGATCACTATTCTACATGGATAAAAGTTGCTGAGTGGGCTGTGTTTCGACTGAAAAAAGACATTCTCGCCAGACACCACTGTCTTCGCATCCTCCAATCGTAATCCCATATCTAAGTTACCTAGTTGGTCATGCCTGGAGGTTATATTACCAATTTTGATAGTGTCTTTGATAATTTTCACAACCTTAATCCCCCCAGCTTTCTCCACATGTTCTTTGATCGTTCTCAGATCACTTTTCTTCTCGATCACATTTTCCGGTAGATCAGGGTTAATGTAAACGTTATAGCAATTGTTAGTGTTTCTCAAGTCCCGTCTGTAATACGTATACAATTGGTCCCTGATATCCGCATCTCTCAATTTTACCACTATTTGCTTTATCCCTCTCGATCTGCTAGGCAGTCGTATCGCAAAGATTACGTCTGTTCTTTTGAGTTCATAGTGTACTAGTTGCAAGATTCGGTGACATAATGTTCCCACATCCTCTCTCCTACATTCTTCCACTCCGCTAAGGATCAGACTACAGCGTCTCCTTTCTATGTCGAGGTCAGTCGTTTTATAGTCAAGTTCTCTATTTGCTATGCTAAGTCTAGTAAGGTCTTCCCTCATTTGCATCATTTCTGTTCTCATGTCTTTTTCATTTCGAATCATTTGTTCAAATTTAATGCGATATGCAGCTAAATTTTCATGTGCCATTTCTAGAGACCCTTTCAGTCGTTCAACAGTGGGGGACGCCTCAGTCAGCTCATATTCAGGTCTTTCATGCAAGTCTCCGTCAACAAAAGGATAAGTACATTCTACCTCGAAGGAGGTAATGTTGTCAATGCGGGGATTAGCGGGGTTCGTGAAAGCTTTCCCCATCCCCTCTCCCTGTACAAGACAACATGCTTCCCTCCCTCTTATTTGAGAGGATTGGCGAAGTTGAATTGTACATTTTTTGAAAATCTGACCCATATAAGTGAAATTTGAGATTTGTATAGAAAATAGCTCTGGGAATGTAGCTTTAAACTAGATATATAGTATATAAAATCTATAAGAACATCGCAAATTACAGCATAATTATAATCATGAGTATAAAAGATAGGTTTCTAGTCTTACCAATTCATGCATCCAAATTGTAGGTGTGCTAGTATATTCAACAATACCTTCACAAAACTCGTTTTATCACACATTAAGCAAATCTCATCTGGCAGTTGGTTCCCATAAAATCTTGCCTTTATAGAAGGCATTACACTGTTTTCCCCATCTAGAGTTTAATATCTAGAGTTTAGATATTTATGCTAGATATGCAAAGGTGTCGTCATTTATTTTTCATTGGGAAATCTGGCAGAATTGATTAAAATCAACCCAGATTAAGAATTCTTGCAAATCTTTTTTTCTGAAATCTATTTTATAGCCATATGACGAACAATGTAAAACTCAAACTGATTAAATTTGTTTTATTTGTTTGTATAGTAGAAGGCTTATTTTCAAAGAATGAGACATATCACTCAATGTAATAATTCTGTGAAATAAAAGTACTGATGGAGTTCTATATAAATATAAGTAAAAAATTATGTAGTTTTTGTAATAAATTGCAAAATTCTTATCGACAGCATCTTCAACGATTTGTCATTGAGTTGTTGTTGATACATCTTTGGCACAGTAAGTGATAACTGGTGACAAGTAGGCGACGGGAGGGAATATTACATCATCAAGGCTGGCGATGTACCCTAAACATGCGTGATCTTAGAGCATTGTCAATGACATTAGCAATATATAGTCGATGAGAGTATGCATGCATGTGAAAGCAAGGATATTAGTTCTATAGTAGCCACTCTTATTTTGGTTGTTGATACAAAGACAATGCAGGTCCCGATAACCCTCATCGTCCTCAACAATTCCATCGTCAATGCAACAACACAATTTTGTTGACACTTATGAGTGCAAAATATATTGGGCAAGGAACCGCAAATACTAAGAATGGTAAAAAGTTTTTGCTCAAATGACAGGAATAAAGTGTTTCTTGTGGAATAGAGTGTTTCTTGTTGTTTCTGTATGTTATATTAAGTATATTGATTTAAATTTGTAATATTTCAGTCACTTAGTGTTATACATACATCACTTAGTGTTATACATGGTGGGGGAAACTTCCAGGAAAAGGGACACGTCTTTGCCAGAATGGTATAGGTCTAGTGTTGACAAACTTTCTGTTTCTCAAAGGAGCTGTAACAATGGACCACAGCCGAAACATGAAGACATAAACAAGACAGAGCAGCATCAGCATAGCTGGTAATAGGACAAGCATTGCTTTATATAAACCTGGTGCACCTGGTGCTCCTGCTGGACCTGTTGCACCCTGTGTTCCATTAGCTCCTGCTGGACCTGTTGCACCCTGTGTTCCATTAGCTCCTGCTGGACCTGTTGGACCCTGTGTTCCATTAGCTCCTGCTGGACCTGTTGCACCCTGTGTTCCATTAGCTCCTGCTGGACCTGTTGCACCCTGTGTTCCATTAGCTCCTGTTGGACCTGTTGCACCCTGTGTTCCATTAGCTCCTGCTGGACCTGTTGCACCCTGTGTTCCATTAGCTCCTGCTGGACCTGTTGGACCTGTTGGACCTGTTGGACCCTGTGCTCCATTAGCTCCTGCTGGACCTGTTGGACCTGTTGGACCCTGTGCTCCATTAGCTCCGGCTGGACCTGTTGGACCTGTTGGACCTGTTGGACCTGTTGGACCTGTTGGACCTGTTGGACCTGTTGGACCTGTTGGACCTGTTGGACCTTGTGCTCCATTAGCTCCCGATTCCGGTTCAAAAAGTCCAAAAACATTTCCAAAGTATTCATTTATTTCCACAAGATCGTTGACCAAGTCAATCTGGTCCTCAGTCAGGCCTTGTCCTAGTACTTGTTCCAGCATAACAACAGCTAAAATAATGTCTATCCCAAGTCTCAGCTTCATTCTCTGAAAGGCAAATTCTGGATTTTATTAAATTATATAAATATAGTGTAATTTATTTAATGTAGTATTTATTTACAATACTCACATCATACCCTGGTTCAGATAATCTCAACTTGAGATGGAGTGCACTATAAAGCTTTGGATCCACTGGATCACTTGTATCTGTTCTTCTGGTGGGCGTTTCATAATCAACACAGCACACTCTATTGGACCTAACACCAAATTTCTGTTGCATAATGCTTTACCATAGTGACAAATTCTAATGCGTTAATGAACAATTATTGTGGTTAATCAATGGAACCCGGAAATCGTCCCATTAGTTTATGGAGGAATTCATTTTTCATTTAATTATTATCTATAACATTGTTCCAAATATTAACTTTTGTAATTTATCTCAGTACCAAGAAGAACAATTTCTCGGCCAATTTAGTAACTTTTTTGGCTCGGAAATAAATCTCTATACATTAACTGAAAATATGCTGTGCGATAACATGAAACGTTATATTTTTTGTCAATAAAATGTGTTAAAAAAATAAAAATAACGCAAAGTATCGCGGAGTATCAAGCATAATAGTCACTGTCTCACACGGCGTGGACCTAGCACCCTATAGAAACTCAGACGGAATCAGGTTAGTTTCCTACAGAGGCAAAGGCCTTATGGATCTATTTATTCTCAGTAAACCAGTCCTGACCTATTATTCTCCAAGATATGTCTTCTTTTTTGGAGGTATATGTGATCTCACATATAAGAGATATGGTATCTGCGATATTCGTTTTCTGGACGAGCACAACCCACCGCTATAGCCTTAGCTATAGCCTTGCATAGCTTCTCAAATGACGTCACCGGTTCCCCCCCGAGGGTGAAACGACTATGTACCGAGACTGTCTTTCGAAGGCCTGTTGTAGTGCTTTTTATTTTTCGGGAACTTTCTAACCCGTCCCAGACGCTACACTCATCCAAGGGTAGCCAAGTTCAACATGTGTCATTTACCGATAAAATAAAAAGTTATCGCTTACCGCACATTCAAAGCGAGGGCAGTCAGCCATAACAAAATAAGAAAACAACAACAGGGGAAGGTGTAAGCTTCTTGGAACAGCGTACCTAGAACAGCCGCTTAGTTAAATGAATTGACACCAGCGGCGCCTCCGTCGACACTTCCGTCTTCCAGAATCACAACAATGTATGGCCACACTTGGATGGCATTGCTGTCATATTGAAGCTAGAAACTCCGCGATTATTCCATTAAAAAGGTAACGAAATATAGATTCTTCTGCTAAAATCTTATTGTCTGCTGGTCGTTGGGTTTGTGTAACCCATACGACCTGAGCAGACCAACTCAAAGCAAAATGTCTGAACGAGAACGGGTAGCCCATGCCGTACGGCGTCAACCTATGCGTGCGGCAAGCAGCTAGAAATTGTAGGCAGGAGGTCGGCACATATTCACGGGTACAGCTGGGTGGAGGGGAGTTCGTATAAAAACAATATTAGGCGTTCACTTCTTCAGAAATATAACCAAACCCGTTAAACCAACTCAAATTCAGCGGTATAATTTTCTGGACGAGGAGGTGCTAGTGGCAGAGCAAAGCAATGCCTGCATTTACCATGACATCATAACGCACCCCGCCCACATGGGGGCTATTTTATAGTCTAGAAAATCCGTCTCGCTCACCCAACTACCTATGTTTTCGCCGTCCAAGGGAGAAACCAAGTGCGGATTGGCCATCCTTCACATGTTTGCGAGGTAAAACGTCTGGGTACATAGGGTCTTTACTATACTTGTAATGCACATACCCGGATTTCCCAACGCATGTCTAGCGATGTCCAGTGCTTAAGCCTTAACCCCCCTCGGCCGTACGAATACTCGGTAACACTCGGTTACCTTCGTGTAATGACGTCATAGTCGCGGGGATTCCCCACCGGAACCCTACCCAGAACGAGGCCCATGTAATGACGTCATAGCAGCAGGGAATCCACAGCGCCGATCGCGATGTGGAGATTAAAGCTAAGAAACGAAAACGATTTGGAAGGCGTCGGGAGACGCCATAGGAGGGAGGTGGGGGGGATGGTGGGCAATGTCAATGTACAAATAATTCCATGTTTAGTAAAGTAAATAGCCCAAGACTTCTCCTGTTGTGACGATATCCTTCCGATTCCTGGTGCCACATATACTCTAGACGACGAGGCGCCAGTGGCTATCCAAGAGATTGCCTAATTCTCCCCTTTGACAACAGGACGCGCCACCGGTACTCAGAGCGGCGAAATTGGACTAGGAAAGTTGGCTACTTCACCCGATTTTGTATGTTTTCGCAGTCGACGGGAAAAAAGAATTACGGATTTGTCATCCTTAACATGTTTGAGAAGGAAAAAGTCAGGGTTCATAGCGTCTATATTGTACTCGTAATGCACATAGGCTGATTTCCCAACGCATGTCTACCAGCTCCCAATGCTTAAGCCTTCTTCCACGCACTCGGCCGTACTCGTGTAAACTTCGGGTGCGCTACCTCCACTACAAGCGCTGGGTACTGCTGCACTATAGGAGCAGCAGTACCCAGCTTTTAACAGCAGGGTGTGCGGGGGGGGGGGGGGGGGGGGCGGGTAGCGTTATATACTATAAAGCCAAGACTTCCCTTCATTCCCATCAAATTGTGACGATAGTCCTACTTGCCACACACACATCTGGATCGTTATGCTAATGAGAATTATGTAGTACAGCGTGTTGAGTCAGTGGCTGAGAGCCTTGCTGAAGAATTCCTGTCAATCAAGCCTATTTTCTGCTTGATACAGGGCATGGATTTGAGCCGTTATAACAAGGTGTGGGGCCTGCACCCGAATCAACGCGCACTCAATGTTGTTGTTCAAGATGTCAAGATTCTATATCCGCACGAGAAATTCAGCCATCGGCCTGCACACACCAACCCTGCTTAGCAAGATTAACAGAAGAAGATACGGTGTAACTCAGTATAATTACCACTATCTGTACGATGGATTGCATCCAAGAAATTTCATTTTGGCCGATTGGGGAAGGCAGCTGGTTAGATGCCACGACTTAGTTAACAACTTAGTTAATGCTTAAAATAGAACTCTTATCGATGGCACACGCTAGTACACCTCTAGCTATATATGTTTTGTTGTTGTTTTGTTGTGTACTTGGTCACTATCTCCACTGCCATTATTCCTGCCGCTACATATATACTTGTAGTATTGTTATCCGGTCAACCACATTGATACACCCGGACGGGCATTACTGGGCCCCTTGTTGTACACTAGTCTATCTTGGCTCTAGTATACTGTCAGTTAGATTTAACATGTTTGGTTCACTGACATTTACTGTATATTACTATAGACAGCCTTATTCACTCGGCCATTGCCGAGTACTGCCAGAACAATACTATTCTATTATGATTTACATTGTTATCCGGTCGATCACTAAGAGACACATGTTTGGTTCACTGACATTTACTGTATATTTCTATAGACAGCCTTATTCACTCGGCCATTGCCGAATACTGCTAGAGCTGTACTATTCTATTATGATTTACATTGTTATCCGGTTTAACTCTAAGAGACACCAACTTGGACATTGGGGCACCACACATGTTTGTAGGTCTAACCATATTATTAGTATGCCCATTCATATATCAAGTTCACCTGATACTCCTGAAACAATAGAAGCATTGTTTGAAATTCTGATATTCTATTTAAAATCTGACTGTGATTATGATCTTTTTGCAGCAGCCAAATGGGGATTTTTGGGTGAACCCGGCTCTGGAGGTCCCACAATGGTTTTTTACTGATTTTATACCTTTGGACCCTGGAGAATCCAAATCCGAAGAGGACCAAGCTGTAACCCTTGAGGGTTTTGCGAAATTCAAGATGGCCGCCATGACCACACCCAAAAAGTACCAATTTCACTTTTCAGCTCATAATCCAATAAATAATAGGAGTAGAAAGACAATTCTTGCACCAAAATGTTCCATTTATGATGGGGAATCATAATCAAAAGGCCTTGAGTAAACACCTATATCCTATTTTTTCATATTATAATATACCTGTAAATTTCTCAAGATTTTTGATACCATTTTCCAGCATTTTGTGGTTATTTCTATCAGATTAAAAATTATGTTAGTTACTATCATACAGCTGTCCAAGGGAATCATAAATGGATTTCCTTGGTATCTAGAAGCATCTACAACCACAGGTGTCCAGTTCAAAGTGCCCCCCTCCCCTCCCTCGAAAAGGCACTGATCCAACAATTATACAAATTTGGAGTACCATGTTCCTATGATGAGTTGAGGAGGTTTCGCATATCTGCTGCCTGTGCAGCAAGGCATGTCACTGACGGGCTGGTACATACATCAATGGAAGGTGCTGGGCTAGTACAGGTTATCGCTGATAACTTTGATGCAAACATATCCAGCCAAAATGGGTTACAGTCAACTCATGCCCTTGCAATGCTTTTGACACAGACTAATGCAAGTATGGAAAGAAATGCCCCAATGGAAGAGATGATACATATCAAAAAAGAAGAAATGGCCAAAGGGTTTGATGACTGTATTATTGTACAACGATACCAGGGCCCCCAAAAAACAGACATGCCAGATATAAAGGCGACAAAAGTGGACCCCACTCTGAAAGTTCTTGCAATGCAAGCAGTATCAAGTCAGAGGGCTTATGAAAGGGATTTTGATTTTCTCAGGATGGTTACCATGGAGGAAGGTTGTCCAGAGTGGAATGGATTTAATAGTTCATTGAATAGAGATGAGGGGCATGCTGCCAAGTGCCCGACCAGCTGTGTCTACACTCCATTGCTCAATATGAAGCCCTCAGACCCAGATACAATGCTCACTGCCATGGTAGAAGCTGAGAAACTAACTAAGGAGACTGGGCAGGATATTGTTGTACTGACATGTGACCAACAGCTATATAAAGTAGCAGTAAATATAGTATGGGTATATCCAGATCGATTTCAAAACTTTGTGTTACGTCTGGGTGGGATACTTCCTTATGAATTTCATAGGGTGTGTTGGAACCCTCATGGCTGAGACAGGATTATCTGATGTACTGGATGCAGCTTTCGGTGGAGTATCCCAGATGCTTTTGGGGAAGAAATATCCTCAAAACTATTGTGCATTACGTATGGTAACAGAGGAACTATTGTGCAAATTCATGCCACAGCACACAGATCCTCAAAGTTTAATGAACCACTTAGAGTGCCTAGCAAATAGATGCAGGACAACTAAACTTTGGGTTGATTCCCTGATAAAACCTGTGTTGCTAATGATGCTGTTCAGCAGAGCAGAAAAGAAAGGTGATTGGCCTCTCCACTTGATGGCGGTAAAGGAAATAATTCCATATTTTTTCGCTGCTGGCCACCACAATTATGCCCGATATGGGCAGTATTATCTTCGATCAATCCAAGCACTGCCAAATGATGTACTTGACAGATTCCTCAAGGGAGAACATGTGACACGTCATAATCCAGGTACATGGAATGGAATGAGATATGGGAAGGGACCAAGTGGAATGATTGGTATTACACTTAAGCCAAAAACTCTGACCACTTGGGCATTAAGCCTACATATTTGCAGTGTATTAGCAAATGATATCCAACACATGACCACCAAACAGAAAGGTATATCCCCTCAATACAAGGAAGAACTCAAAGGCCGCATCAAAGCTGATGCAAATGATCGTCTCAAAATCAAAGAGAAATTGGAAATAGTAATTGATCCTCTTGATCCCTCAAGCCATCCAAAGGACAGTTTACTTCAAATTGTGAATGGCAGAATTGGAAATCAAGAAGTGAATGTCAACAAAGCTGTGTCTATTGGCCAGAAACTGATGAAAAGATATGAGGACTCATGGCCAGGTGGCTTCCATGATGCCATTTCCAAAGAGGTGCAAACAATGACCATCATGAAAAAACACATCCAAGTTGGTTCAGTGAAGGTGTATGACACAAATCTGATATACTCAAGAATCATAGGTCTGCAAGCCTCAGGACGGGAAATAGATCTAGAAGATGTTTTCAAGTATGAACTAGCACCAATGCCCACATCAATGTTCACAGATTCAGGTGAGATGAGAATTGCAAAGAACAAATCAGCACTAAAAAGAGCCCAACAGGTGGAAGTTCCAATAAGGACAGTTACTCGCACAGATTACAAAATAATAGATGGCTCAGCAATTCTGTGGGTGGTTCATTGGCCTACAAATGGAAATGTTCAGGACCTGATAGAAAACGTCCTGAACTACATCTCTCATCATGTTAAAGACTCCAATGTATACTTCATCTTCGATAGGTACATAGAATATAGTACCAAGTGTAGCACAAGATCAGCAAGAGGAAAGGAAGCAAGTCGACAGCATAGACTTTCCAATCAAATGCCATTGCCACCACAAAAAGTGATCCTCACTAATGCATATAATAAAAGCCAGCTGATAGAGCTCATCATAGAAGCCATCAAGTCAAGAAAAGACACCATTACACATGGGAAAAATAAGCTCATTGTAACTGGTCCCAGGCCAGTCCCCATTGAAATATGTGGTGGCATTCTCATCTACAGGCAAGATCTCAAAATCCTACAAGAGGAAGCAGATGTCATCATTATTCAACAGATGTTGTCCATAATAGAGGAAACACCAACATCACGGCCAATCATAAAGGTCCTCTCTGATGACACAGATGTTTTTGTCCTACTGTTAAACTTCTTTTTGGAAAAAAGGCTGACTTCACAGCTAATAATGGAAGGGACTGCAAAGGAGAGGAAAGCTATCAACATAGGTACAACTGCAATGAAGCATAATAAGATCATTCCTCACCTTCTTGCTGCCCATGCCCTGTCAGGTTGTGATACAGTTGCCAAATGCTGGGGCATTGGAAAAGGGAAAGTGGTCAAAGTACTTCAGAAAGGCAAAGGATTGCCAAGTCTTGGGGAAAAAAGTGCAACAAGAGCAGACATTGTTCAAGAGGCAACAGCCTTTATGGCTGCTTGCTATGCATGAGGCAAGGTTCAGAGCTTGGAAAGGCAAAACCATGCATGCAAGCCTGGTATCAGCACCTAAACTGACGTCATTACCACCAACAAAGGAGTCCTTTGAGCAAAATGTCCTGAGAGCTCATCTCCAAACATGCATTTGGAGGAACTGTCTAGAAGTAATGCCACCTGATCTAGACCCTCTTCAACATGGATGGTCACAGGACAGGGAAAATTGAGTTCTTCAGCCAGTGATGGTTCCCCGCAATGTACAGCCTGCTCCAGATGCAATTTTGAAACTCATCAAGTGTAGTTGCCAGGAATGTAAGTCTGCTAGATGCTCTTGTTCACAGGCAAGGCTCCCATGCACCATGTTCTGCAATTGTGAAGGGGCAGGTACATGCCAAAATGATAATACCAGGATAGTAGAAGATGAGGAGGATGAAATACCAGGGCCACCACACGATGAGTAGATATATTGTTGTACACTTTGAAGTAAGTTTGTATTATAAATTGATACTTTTCAGGCTGAATTAACTGTTCATGTCCTTCATTGTATTAGTTAATAAGTACTGGATATAACTAAATTCTAAAAGTTTTTGAATGGAGGAAAAAACATGGAAATTTCCCCCCAAAATCATTTTTTTGGCCATTATTGTCAAATAAATGAATTTATTATTAATTTAGCTTGTTAAATTGATTGATGAAACTATGCATGTAGTTTGTACATACTTCAGGGAGCATTTTGGTGCAAGAATTGTCTTCCTACTCCTATTATTTATTGAATTATGAGCTGAAACATGATAATGGTTCTTTTGGGGATAGGTCATGGCGGCCATCTTGAATTTCTCAAAACCCTCAAGGGTTACAGCTTGGCACTCTCCGGATTTGGATTCTCCAGGGTCCAAAGGTATAAAATCAGTAAAAAACCATTGTGGGACCTTCAGAGCCGGGTTCACCCCCTTGGCTGCTGGACTATAAATGAATGATCCAACTAAACCTTGTAATAACCTAAGCAGTTTGACTGAACTGAGTAAACTTAAAGGAGCTAAATACATCTACCTGAATATTCGGTCATTATTACCTAAGTAGAACCAATTAAAATTGGACCTTTCTTGCATCTCGGCCGATGCAATACTATTTGGTGAAACTTGGCTGCAGTCAAAAACGTTGGATAATAATATTATTCTTAATGGGTACAATCTAGAAAGGCTAGATCGGTCTAGAGCTTGTGGAGGTGGTGTATGCTCATATATATGAGAAACACTTGACTATGTTGTTGACCAGGAATTATCTCAAACTACTAAAGAAATTGAAGTACAAATTATTTATGTCAAGTATACACATTGCAAAAAACTAGTCCTATCAAATATTTACCGAGCACCATCCTCAAGTGTGAAAATTTTTATTAATATCCTAGGGCCGTTACTCAATGAAATTAAGGACAAATATCAACATGCCAATCTCACTTTAATGGGAGACTTTAATATTAATACCGCACAAGATCTGAATGCCAATGATACGTATCGAAGGGACCTTTTATCACTAATTGAGGACAAATACCTCTGTTCACTTATAACTAAACCAACCAGACTGGGCCTCAATGGTCGCCAAACGACAATTGATAACATATTTACTGATGTAGTTCATGTTAATTCAAGTGGTGTTATAGAGTATAATCTGAGCGATCACTACATAATACACTATATTAAAAAAAAGGATCGTGAAAAACATGAGAAATGCACCTTTCGATCTCGTTCAATGACTGGCCTGAGCCAGGAAAACATAGAATCTGAAGTCAACAAACTTACTGACTGGGCTGAATTTGAAAATGCTGTCAATATCGACCAAGCTTGGAATATAATTTACCAACGAATGTTAAATATTACCAACAAGTTATGTTGTATGAACCTTTATAGGTCTAAGAAGGTTAAACCTCCATGGTATAATGAAGAAATATTACATCTGGTTTATAATAGAGATAAATTCTCTCAAAAATACAGACGTATAGAACGCCTTGAACACAGACAGAGATCAGTTTATTATAGAAATCTTGTTAATATCCAGATCAATACTGCAAAAAGTTATTACATTAAACAGCAATTAAATAGACATCATCATGACTACAAGAAGTTCTGGTTGATATTAAACGACTATCTACCACTTAAAAACAAACAAATGAAACTAATTAAACTACAAGATCCAAAAACCATGTCAATGGCCAATGCCAGCAACATACCCTCTATTATTAATAAGTACTTTTCAGAAATTGGATCTAAAATTGCCGGGTCCTTCCCTTCTGTTAATAACTATGCACAGAGATTTGGCAGAGTTGGTACTGATAATACACCTTATGTTCCACTGTCAGCCAATATTTTCCTGGATTTGTTAAATAAGGTACATCAAACAAAATCTTCAGGATGTGATGAAATCCCCATGAAAGTATTTGTATGTTTATTCATAGCTTTGAAAGAAAAAATGGTATTCTTAATGAACAAATCAATCGAAATTGGTGTAATCCCGAGAGTATGGAAACAAGCGACGGTGGTCCCGATCCCGAAGAAAGGCAATTCAACCTTAGTCAATAATTTGAGACCAATCTCATTAACCCATATTGCCATAAAATTATTAGAAAAACATGTTAATAGTCAAATCCAGCAGTTCTTAGATACACACAATATGTTGACCGCGGTTTAAGGAGGATTTAGGAAAAATGTGTACACAATAGAAACTATTTATTTATTATTGTATAAATTACTAAATGATATGAACCAAGGTAAACACAGTGCATTAGTATTTTTCAATTACCAGAAATCCTTTGATTCCATAGACCATTGTCTTCTACTCCAAAAACTGAAATTGTACCATTTCCCACTCTGGTTAACTACTTGGATCAATAATTACTTGACCAACCCCATGCAAAAGGTGAAAACAAATAATCTCAATTCTGGTTTCTTACCTATAAAGCATGGCATCCCCCATATTAGGGCCAATCTTATTCAATATTTTTGTCAATGATATTGCAAGCTTAAATCTCCAAGGAAATATCCTGCTTTTTGCGGATGATATAGTCCTGATAAACGAAGCACATATAGAAGGCCTTATGATAGCAAAAAGCCAAAGTGATACAGACCTAATAGCTGACTGGAATGAGCGTAATAGACCAGCATTAAGTTTACCTAAGACAAAAGCAATGAGTATTAGACCTAGTCCTCATAACAGTAACATGACTCCTGAGACACAGATACTGATTAAGAATACTCTGCTAGAATGGGCCCACTCCTTTACATACCTTGGAGTTTTGAGTTTAAAATTTCAAGACATGGCAAACAACATCATTATTAAATAAAGCCAATGTTCGACTGTACAACATATATATAAATCGTCAAGCTCTGAATGTGAGTACTAGAATTATGTTAATTAAAGTGACACATATCACTGAGCCTTCGATTTTGGGAAAGTTTACTTGAGTTTTGACAATGTAGATCATTCGTGCTTCCCAAATATATTTAGAATTGAAATATAAATATATGAAACAGAGGCGACACTTGGGCGACAACATTTTTATTTTGTTGTTAAAATTTGTATAAGTATAAAATGCTTTAAGAAATGATGATAATAAAGTTTTGATTTGAGATTTGATGTTTGAGAGTTATAATTATTGGTAAATATGAATAAATATGGAGGGAAATTACACAATGATATAAGTGGAGTTATTGTTATATAATGTGAATGAAGATTTAATATAATAAGTGATGTACTGAGGTAGTGCGAGGTGATTTGTTGGGTGGGGTGGGTGGGAAATTAAGTTTTAAATATGGAGTTGAGTGTATGAAAGTTTGGAGAAGAAGGAAGTAAATGGGATTGTGGGTGAGCAGCTACCTGGTAGAAGGGGTAGGGGGCGCCACCAATGCTTTGGAATTATTATTAAATTCCTACCAAATTATATCAGTAACCCATACTCGGGATCATTACTGTATGAAATACATGTATTTGGCATATATAAGAGTTTAAAACTCTCTCCTACTTCACACCCCTCCACCATGCTCCAATGGCAGCACTCTATTGTCAAGTTACTTGCTCTCTCAGATTTAAAGTCCACATTGGAATCCCTGCCACATACATCAACAAATATCAAATAATCTAAGGAATACAGAACTCTGGTATTCCACACAAATGTCCCTAGTTATGCAAGTTATCGAATACTACAAACTTATTTCTAAATGAAAGATGAAGCCTTGTTGGCACAATATTAACAATCTTCATTCTACTACCAAGACAATGCCAGTGGGTAAAAGAATCTTCTTCAATTTAATGAAATTCTTCTACAAGCAACTTCACTTCTGTAGGGTCCCCTGGGTTGAACTCAGACACTACAACTTTAGAGGCAATACACAATTTTTTTCAAAAATATTTCGTCCCTATGTGAATTCGCCAAGCCTGAACCTAAATTTTGAGCTTGCAAGACCCATGTCTACAATGTTTCAGAAATCATTCTGTTATGCTGGAATCACCTGGTGGAACAATGTAGACCAAAAATATAAGAACTTACAGACTACTGAGTCATTTAAAGGTGCTATGAAAAGAGCTCTATTGAACAACACCATAGTGGTGCTCCATCCCCTTATCACTGTCTAAGTGTTGCGATTCTTGCCTATGTTCTTTCCAGTGTCTGTGTATCAGCTCCGGCTTAATATTAATCTGTGGTGCGCTGCTCTGGATTGGCATTTGCTAAACCAGAGCCGGGGCTACGCGGCTGTCTTACCAGTCCCGCAAGTGAGCGTATAGTAGCCGCGCTGGTCGCTGCTGTGGTGGGTTTGACCGATAGAGGTCGTTGTATTTCGGTGGTCTATATTTTAACTTTTTTATTGCTGTGTGATACTGCTTGTTCTATATATTTACTGTCATTCCTTTCTTATACACCCATTGTGTATGCACACTTATATATTGATCATTCGATATGATGTATTGTTATGTTGTTGTTCTCGTGAGAGCAGCCCGGGTGTGGAACAGAAGAATATTAAAGAGAGAAGCTGCCGAGGTCCATTAGATCCTGTTGTTGTCGTTGTCTTTATTCGATAGATTAAGTCTCATAGTCGCTTAAGGCCGTCGATCGGACACTACAATTTGGTGCCGTGACCAATTGGATTTTTGCTAGCGGAGAGAGACCTGTCTGGAACCATTGGTTGCCTCTAACGAGGAAAGCCAATGGAGCCGGAAGGGCCTGGAGCTCGGGCCTCCACTGGAGGGCCGGGTAACCTGTTGGCGGTTGACCAGTTTTTGGAGAAGACGAATCAAACGATTCGGGATTTGAAAGATAGACTGGCTCAATCGAAATGGAATTTAGATGAAGCAAACCGCTTGAACCGAACTCATGTTGAACCAAGAGTGAAGGTAAAGGCGAGTATAGAAGCTGATACCTCAAGCGGTGATGATGATTCATGGAAGATGGCAAAGAATCAGAATCATGCCGGTCTGAAGGTGACTCTGAGAAGAAAGACAGCCACGCTTCTCTGTAGTGCTATGAAAAAAGCGCCACGTGTTGAAGATATTGGTACAGATATAGATGAAGATATTGATGATGAGTTTGTACATGGGAAATTGCCGCCTATGACTCCCGTTAATGCGGCAGATATCGGTACTTTACAGTCTGAATGGACGCAGGATCGGGTGAGAAATAGGCGTATGACCTATGATAAGATGGATAGGCTCATTGCGAATCAGGTGAGTACCTTGGACTTGATGAGCGATTCGGTGATGGAGTCTGCTAGAAAAGGGAAAAATGCCCAAGAACAAGCAGCTATAGCAGAATCGGATTTGGCTTTATCAAGGCAAGAGGAGAATCGTTTAAGGTTGGTGATTCAAGACCAGAACGAGAAACTCATATCTTTGGAAGCAAGACGTGCGTGGGAGCACAAGAATAATGACAGAATGAAAAGAAATATGGAAGAACTTCATAGCCGCTTGGATTTTCAAGTCCCTCCTCGTAGGTCTAGGGGAATTGCTTTTGCTGATGAGATGGATAAGGCTAGTACTCCGATTCAGGCGAATCCGGGTGGGATCTCGAATGAATCGTATGCTCGAATCATGAATGAGTTGCCAGACTTCGACCAAAGAAAAGAAAAATCTGGTAATGATGAAGTGATTCAGCCTGATTATATGTCAGCCGCGCCAGATGCACCAACTGGTGGGCGGGCATTTAAGGGTGATAGGAGGAGTGCTTTGGAAGCTGCGCATGGTTTGCGCGCTTCTAGTCCTAATCCAGTTGGTTATGGGATTATGGGTGCTGTTAGGCGATCTTTGCCAGCTAACGTAGATAGAATTAGGCGGTCTATAGATCCAGCCGCGGGTTATATACCTGTGGCTAAAGGGCCTGCATTTGGTGTACCTAAATTCAAACCAACTAAGCCTATGCGTCATCCTAGGACTGTGAACTTCCCGGAATGGGATGGTAGAGTGGATTGGCGTGATTATCAGAGACGCACGGTAATGATAGCACGTTCAAATAATTGGGACGATGAGACCTATAAGATACAACTGTTAACCGGAGTAGGTAAGCAGCTGCCGCAGGCTATGATGCTAGAGCCGGATGATTTCTCGGTAGATGACCTTTTGCAGATGCTTGAATATGACTATCAAGCGGAGAAATCCGATAAGACGTGGAAGAGGTAATTCTTCAGCTGTAGACAGGATCCGGGGCAGAGTCCGGCTGCTTTTAGTCAGAGCATTAGCTTGAGGGCAGTACATGCTTTCGGCGAATGGGATGACACGTTGCACGAAATGGCGGTTAAGATATTTCTTGATGGATTGTTGGATGAAGTTATGGCTCATTATGTTGCGCTGCAGGAGCCAACCAATATAGTTTGTGCTTCAGCAGCCGCAACTCGTTATAGAGATGTATTTGGTACCAGTGGTATTTCTCGCACGTCGTCACACTCGCACTCTTTTTCAAGCGGTGCAGGTGTGGCTACAGTGACTACTGTGACTAAATCAGAGCAAGACTGGGATGAGAAAGAGTTGGCTGAATTTCAAGCTTTCAGAGCGTGGCAGAAAAAGCCACGGCCGCAGGCAGAGGCGCTATCATTGCCAGCTCCTGAAGTGACTGGCGATGGTGGTAGAAAGGTTCCCTTTGACAGGAGGAGTAGGAGAACACCTGGAACTCCTCGAAAATGTTATTATTGTCAGGAGGAGGGACATATGTGGGCTGACTGTACAAAGCAGAAGGCGCATGTTAAATCCATGGATGATTTCCATACTCGCACTGCGGCTATGGAAGGAAAATTGGCTTTACTGTTAAACAGGGTCGGATCTTCTTAAGCGGTGAACAGAAGATCGTGACTGATAGCATCCACACCGCATCGTCGATAAATCAAGTTGGTAAACCAGACGGACCCGATGCTCTTGTGCCCCTTTGTCGGCCTGGGGACGCCTATGGAGATGGTGACGAGGGGAATGGATTGCACTGGAGTAACGTTGGTGGCGCGGCTGGGCACGCCACATGCTCAGTGATGTTTGTGAATGAGGGAGATCCTGAGTATGTATGCATGCCTGGGCAAATTCTAAAAGTTGAATGGGGGGAAGATGCCCGGGTGGTGAGTAAAGTGATGGTGTGTGACTTGCGTGATTTTGAGATTTGTGTTTCAGACCGCAATCGTCCGCTTGTGGCTGAGCGCATGTATGCGGATGTGACTTTAGTGAATGTAACTGGTCAATTCCTTATTGACTGGGGGGCACAATGCACGCTGGTGAAAAGGCATGTATATGATGAACTCTCAGTCAGGCCGTCATTGATGCCATGTGGAGTGACGTGCTATGCTGGGACTGGTCATAATCTAAAGACGCATGGGTGTGTGCGACTCGCGCTGGGGTTGGGAGGTGCTTGGTATGCCCTCAACTGCCTGGTGGTAAGTGGTTTGGTTGGAGCAGAAGCTGGTATCTTGGGAATGGATTTTATCTATCTCCATAAATGTAATTCTGACTGGTCTGGTTTATTCACTCTCGAGGCAGGTGAACAATCGGTAATGTGCAGGGCATTGCAAAGTGGGCCTATGGCAAGGAGCAACTGTGAGAGTATTTTCATAGATGCTTTCTCCACTATTTGTAGTGGCATTGGCCCAATGTCCCCGAATGAAGACATGTTCTTTGAACCAGATGGGGCGGAGTTGGGATGTTATGTTGCAGGGAGTTTATTGGTTGCTGGCGACCGATATAATTGCACGCTGTCTGTATGCAATCCCACTAGCTCTCCTGTACTGATCGAACTACAGACAGCAAGGGGAGAAGATTTCTTGAATGATAATTCTCCTATTGTTGATGTGGAGATGTTGGAACCAGAGGTTCCAATGCCGCCAGTGGATGAATGCCCACTAGCGAAATTGGTAAGAGGGTCTGATTTGTCAAAGGTGGAAGACATAATTAGACTAAAGAATCTGCTTTGGCAGTATAAACATTGCTTCAGGTTGCCGGGTGAAACACTGGGACACACTAACAAAGTGCGTCATGTGATTGACACGGGAGATGCTGTGCCAATTAAAAGTGTGTGTAGACGCCTGCCGCGCGCGCGTCGAGAAGCTGCTGAGAAACAGATTCAAGACATGCTCGATAAAGATGTTATAGAACCTAGTAATAGCCCCTGGGGATCTGCGGTTGTGATTGTGAAGAAGAGTGATGGCACTGACAGGTTTTGTGTCGACTATCGTCCAGTCAATGCAGTCACAAAGAAGGATTCTTTCCCTCTCCCTAGAATAGATGAAAGCATTGAGGCATTGGGTGGTAACTTATGGTTTATAACTTTGGATTTAGAGAGCGGTTACTGGCAAATTGCCATGGACGAAGCTAGTAAAGAGAAGACGGCTTTTGTCTCGACTATGGGCCTGTTCCAATTCAAGGTTATGAGTTTTGGACTATGCAATGCGCCTGCCACATTTGAGCGTATGATGGAGCAAATGTTGGCTGGATTGAGGTGGAAATGCTGTCTTGTTTATTTGGACGATGTGATCATCTTTGGCTCCAGTTTTGATGAAGCATTGTCAAATACGGAAAAAGTCTTGCAGAGACTAGCTGATTATGGGTTGAAGCTCAAACCTAAGAAATGCGAATTTTTCAAACTGAATGTGAAGTATTTGGGAAGAATTGTTTCGCAGGATGGAGTTCGCGCGGATCCGGACAAGTTGGAGAAAGTCCATTCGTGGCCAGTTCCGACTACTATAAAGCAGGTCCGTCAGTTTCTGGGTTTCGCTTCATATTATAGAGAATTTATGCCCAATTTCTCGGAGGTTGCAGCCCCTATACAAGCATTGGTAGCCGGGGCGGAGCTGAAGAATAATCGGCGTGTGACCTTTGATGATAATTGTCATAAGGCCTTTGCAGACCTGAAAGATTTATTGACATCTCCTGTGTTAGGCTACCCACAGCCGTCTGGAACTATCATTCTGGATACTGACGCGAGTGGATTCGGTATGTCTGGCGTCCTCTCTCAGATGCAGAACTCTAGAGAGGTGGTTTTAAGTTATGCCAGTAATACGTTGACTAAGGCGAAACAGAATTACTGTGCTACAAAAAGAGAGTTGCTAGCTGTTTTGACTTATTTATCTAAGTTTCAACATTATATAATAGGGCAACATGACTTTATGTTGAGAACTGATCATGCTTCGTTGCGCTGGTTAATGAACTTTAGAGACCCTTCTGGTATGCTAGCAAGGTGGTTAACCACTTTGCAGCATTATGGATTGCGGGAAGATCAAATTGTTCATAGGCCGGGCCGCAAACACATAAATGCGGACGCGCTTTCGCGGCTGCCGGTGAGAAGATTGTTTGGATTGTGGTGCGCATGACGCCATAGTAGCTACAATGACTGTGGACTACCATATATTTTCGTCATTGGCGGGTGATCGATTGAAGGTGGCGCAAGATGAAGATGATGTTCTCTCGAGAATTAAATCAATAGTACAGGGCCTTACTCAGAAGCCAGACAATAAAGCTTTGTTGGCTGAGGGGGGAGAGTTCTGTTACTATGTGAATAAGATAGAATTTTTAAAAGTGGAAAAAGAATTGCTTTGTATGGATTGGGAAAGCGACAACGGTGTTGTGTATACACGTGTTCTGGTACCTTTAGCTCTGAGGAAGGAGTTATTCCGTACTTTGCACGGGAGTAAGCTGGCAGCTCACTTTGGCGAGTTCAAAACTTATCAGGCGGCGAGGCAAAAGTTTGTTTGGCCCCGGATGAAGAGGGATATCGCCGATTGGGTACGCGGCTGTGAAGTTTGCGCTTCTTGGAAGAGTAGAGGTGGTAAAGGTATAACCCCGTTGAAGAAGGAAATCCATGGTGTGCGCTGGAGCCGCATTGCTTTGGATATCATTGGTCCATTTAGGAGAACCCCTAGGGGAAATAGCTGTGTGATGGTTGTCACAGATTATTTTTCTAAATGGGCTGAGGCTTACCCGCTTCCCGATCACACAGCCGCTACCTGTGCGATGGCCTTGTTTACTGAGTGGGTGCTAAGGTATGGCCCACCGGTCTCCCTCCAGACAGATGGAGCGCCAGAATTTCGTTCAGCTCTTTTAAAGGAGTTATTACTCTTGCTTAACATAGAGCAGTTGATGTCCCTTCCCTATAGACCCCAGGCGAATGGGCAGGTAGAACGCTGGAACCGTGTTCTTGTTGAGCAATTGTCATGTTTGACACAATTTGAGGACTTGAATTGGGATTTGTTGGTGCCCTGTATTGCACATGCTTACAGGGGAGCGGTGCATAAGAGTACTATGTGCACGCCAAATTTAGTGGTATTCGGTACGGAATTAACAGTCCCGGCTGACATTATATATGGTACTCTGACTGGGGACGTTGATTTCCCTTGTCGCAGTGTCTTTGTGGAGGAGATTAAAACGCTATTGCTGAAAGGACATAGATTTGTTAGGGAGCGTTTGGGGCATTCGGCCGTGTATCAGAAACGATATTTTGATAGGCGAGCGAGACCCAAAGTTTTCAAATCTGGAGATGTTGTATGGAGGTATGCAACGCCTATGGCTCAGAAGAAATATGGCCCTAAATGGGATGGTCCTTTTGAAGTCATACGTCGGGTGCAGGGTTCTACCTATGAGCTCAGGACTGAGGAGGGAGTTCTCAGATGGAATGGAGATTTACTGAAATTGGCTTTTGATGCAGATGAGACTCCAGTGCAGGTTACTAACTTGCATAGAGCACCTGAGTATCAAAAGCAGCAGGCAGCGGGTAAAGACTACTTGAAGATTAATCCTCAAGGTTGTGTCATACCCGGGCGGCATGCTCCTGCCGTGTTGCCTGCAGCTAATATAGTTAGACATGTGAAAAGGCGCGGCCGTCCGCCTAATAAGCCAGCTTTGTTGTCTGACCAACCGCCGGGCCGGGGGACGAAGCTGGAAGATGGCGCAGCGGCTGTGGTATCTGAGAGTTCCAGGGATTCAGAATCAGAGGAAAAGGTAGAGGGTTCACCACTAGCCAAGACTATGGATGGTTTGCTACGATCAGGTTACTTGGAGGAGCGGCCTAGGCGTCACAGGCAAGCACCTGATCGATTAGGCTATGAGTGAAAAAATTGGGTGAAAGGTGCAGGGGAAAAAATGACACAACGAGAAGTACTGGTTTAATAATGTCTTACACGAGCATGGCAGGAGTGAAGTTACTCTGTGTGTGGGAATTATTTTATAGGAAAACATCATAATTACTGTACGTGGTTCAGTAATTGAATTGATTTGGAAAAGGGAACCAACTGGCAGGGCATGTAGCCTCTCATTGTCCTGACACCTACTGGGAAATGTGATTGGGCCGAAGCAATACACCCCACGGAAAGTAGGGAGAAACTGCTTGGTTTTCTTTTCTAATGATATTGGTTGCTGTGAATAGAGGAGTGATGGACTTAGCTCGGGAGTCCAGGTTCCTGGTACTGTGTGTATGCTTGCTATAGGGAGCAGGCAGGCAGCGGTATCCAGGCCTTGTGTACTCTGGCGTGAACGGCTCAGCAACAGGTTCATGATGCTATATTTAGAAGGAAGAAAGACCTCCGATTGGCGGAGGTGTCCCGAGAGCTGGCATGAGCGTGCGTCTGCAGAGTACGCTCGGGCAGTGAACACAACACACGTGTTTCACTATCCAGTTGTATGTGACTTGGTTTGCTTGGCTTATCCCCCCGATAAATCATTGTATTCCTAGATTATTGTTGAGTTGGTTGGCAGAGTTTGTATTTTGTCTGTGTCCCTAACCTTGAAACTCTATCTGGAGTTCTCAAGCAGATAGGATGTCTGACAAGGAGGAGTCAGCCATGGACGTTGAGTCGCCGCCGGGCGATAATCAGAGGAATGAGGCGGTGGTTGGTGATGATGCAGCTGCTAGCGGGAGTCAGCCCACAGCCGAAGACGCTGCGCCTGTGGTAGTTGAGTCTCTCCCGCTAGAGGAGCCGCCTAGTGCAAGTTGGGCCGATGAAATGGAGGCTGAGATACGAGCAGATTATGAGAAGATTGAGAAAAAAAGATTGGAGTTGGAGAAGGCGAAGGAGCGCAAAGCTGCGGCTGAGTGGCAGATTCCCAAGCTTAGGTCGCGGAGGAAAGTTAAGCCTCTCAAGGCTACTGCTTCTGCATCCAAAGCCGCCGAGGCAGGAGATAGTGATGGCGAGGAGACTGCCAAAGCCGCTTCCTTGCCTAAACCTAAGAAGAAGGACAAAAAATCGGATGTTAAGACAGATAAGAAATTGGATGAGAAGACCGAAAAGAATACAGACTCTGGTGCCGTGTCAGATAGTTCAAAATCTGACAGTGGTAAATCGAAATCAAAGAAGAAGGAATTTAGTTCGCCGAAGGGTGCGCCTAAGGATACCCGCAAGACCCGTGATAGGCAGAGGAATGCGAGCAGTAGTTTGCGAGGCTCCTCCGTGGATGGTGGTGATCAGGCGCGTGCCAGTCACACAGGTGGTCCCGGCCTGAATACGGTAGAGGATGTGGTCAAGGCGTTGGCAAAGCCGGGTTGGAAGGGTGCGGCAAAGAAGCTGACTGACAGCTCTATTCCCGTGCGAAACCAAGCTCGTTGGTGGTTGAAAGATAGGCTTGAGGGAATTGAGTTGACTCCAACCAATATGGCTAATATTGTTCCCAAGAAAAATGATGGAGTTACCACTGCTCCAGAATCGGATGATGAGGATGAAGTGTTGGGAGATTATTGGAAAGAAGCTCCAATAATGCCCCGGTACGAGGATAAATTTCATTTCTTGAAATCTCGTACTGGGAAAGCTGATGGACATCAGCAGATTATCGACTTGGTGATGGATAAGTTGAATGGCGCCCCCTTGCTATGGAAACCAGGGTACAGGTGTCCATTCACTTGGTGTCGTTATTTGGGCGAGGAAATTAATCCTTCTGGGATTAAAGTCTATCGCACCAAAGCACGATTTTATCGACATTTGTGTGAGGAGCACTGCCCGGCTGTGCAACTCCTTACTTGCCCACATGCACATTCGTGTGGAGTAAGTTTGGACAGACATTCTGACTTAGTCAAACATTTGATGAAGGGCCCTAGTGGACATAGAAATGGACCTGAAAGATCTCGAGAGTGGACGTCCAGCTACAGAGTGGTTGAACAAGAAGCGGCTAACCTCGGCTGTGTGAGATTTTCGCGGATGGGCAGATACGATCTTGATCGTGTAATGACCTTCGGCCGTCATCGAGCTCTAGTCGAAGCCCGGCATAGTGCTACTGAGGCTAGGAGAACGGTGAATAAAAATTTCGCTGATGCTCCTTTGCCTACTAAGAATGTTTGGACTGCTAAAGGCCCCTCTCAAGCGACTATTGCTGCCGTGTTGACTGGTGCTCGCCCGAAGGATTCGTCAACTGTAGCTGCATTGAATATGCCTGCGGCTGCCGCTGGTGCTCCTGGTGATGAAGCAACTGATAGGTGGGTAGTTGCTCAGGTGGAGATACCTGTCAATATGGTGAATACAAATGAGGAAAGTGCTAGGCCGATTGCTTCTGCTTCTGTGCTTCCTTATTTGCCTACAGATGAGACTTTGTGTACCGCCGCCACAGATATTGATAGAACCTTGTCCGATGCTACGATTGGTATCAACCAAGCTGTCACTAGGTCGTTAGATGCTGTGAAGCTAGCCGTGCAAGTTGCCTTAGCCCCTATGATTGATATAAGCGAGGTGAGAGCAGCTGCGGCAGAGATTCCGGCTATGCGCGCTAGGATTGTTGATCTAACCAGGCAGTTGGATTATTATAAGCGAGAGGACCATCTTTCTAGGGAGACCATACTAGATTTGAGGTGTCAGCTCTCTGCTTATGAGTCTGGTGAACCGGAGATGAAAAGAAAGAAAACTGAGAAGAAGGAGGAAGCGGCTGACTCTGATGTGGTGAGAAAGTCGGATCTGGAGAAGATCATGTCGGATTTGTTGCAGCAACATGCCGCTTCTCTGGCGAAGTTGCCTGCTTCCCCACAGAGGAGGCAGACACAATCGCCTGCTGAGGGAGTGGTGAAAGTGTCGCCTCGGCCGCAGCGAGTTGTCACGCAACATTACCCGCCTCTACAGAAATTGACTTTGCAGAGAGTGTCAACAGCTCCGGCTGTGACTCCTGTTAAGCCCATTATTGTTAAGGAGATTTTGGAACGACCTTGTGGTGACAGTTGGAAGTCTGTAATGAACCCATCGATTGATTTGGTATCTCCGCAACATTGTGATGCCAGGTGGAGTCAGACTACTGTACAGTTGCCTGCTCAATCGCCATTACAACAGCATATGTTGCAACAGTCTCTGCAACAGCAACAGCATTTGCAGCAGCAGCAGTTGCAGCAGCAGCAGTTGCAGCAGCAACAGTTGCAGCAACAATGGCAGTTGCAGCAAACTTTGCAACAACAGCGAAGCCAGCATTTGCAGCAGACGCAATTGTCCTTGCCTCCGTTTAGTCCATATCTAATGCAGGGATTTGCGCCTCTGACCCAGTTCAGTGGAGTGCAGTGGCAGTTAGGGGAAAACCCATCTATACAGGGCTCTCCCACGCGTGTACATGGTCAGTCAGCCGCTGGTATTTTGGATGCGAGTGGCGCTCCCATCGCTCCACCAGGATTTGTTGGTGTTACTCCCATAGGTGCTGGAGAGAAGGGGTCAGTTCCACTGTCAACCGTGACTCCTCTTTTCTCCTCCCCTGTGAGAAAGATTGGCGATATGATTGCTAGAGCAATGACTTTTGGTTCGGGGGAAGACCAACCCACACCGACCAAGGAAGATATATTGGAAACGCAGTTGGACCCGGGTACCATCTCTGTTGGTAACGAGAAGCAGGATATTTCTGGTTCTCCCCATGGTAGCGATACCTGGGAACGGGGTGTTGAGGAAGAGGATAAGAACATGGAAATTGATCCTGCGTATGAGGAAGAACTGCTGAAGGGAGACCCTGATGACGCGTACCCAACGGCTTAAATGTTCGACTTGGAATTTGTTTTTGAGGTTTGTTGTTTATTTGAATATTTGAGATGTGATGAACTCAAGCCGGATGTGGTAGTGGACAGCCCAGCTGAGATGACCAGACTTGATAGACATGACCCGGGATGACCTTACTACCAGTCACCTTGGTCGGGATGTAACCAGCTTGGACTTGGACGTTGGATTTTACCTCGAACACCAGCAAAAGACTATTATCAAGACCTACCTACTTGTGCCTCAAACTGACTAAACTAGGATGTTACCGGACATTTGTGCTACGTTTACCAACCTGTGGACAATACCTTGCGATTGGAAACACTGTGAATACTTTACATACGGACTAAACTTTCTTATGGACTGGAGTGGATACATCTTCACACTGCGATAGAATTCCTTGTGTGTTTTTACTTCAGCATTGTTCGTGTATTCTACAAGCCGGTATGGATTCCTATGTTATCATATTTTTACTCTGTGATGATTTTTATATTGTTTGAGTGTCAAATGTACCTACTATTGTTGCTTACGTTAAACTTACTTGTAAACCTTATGGTATAGACTCTTGTGTAAGGTCTAAAGCGGTTGTGCCCTCCTAACAACAAAGGGGGAGGGGCATTGTGGTGCACGGCTCTGGATTGGCATTTGCTAAACCAGAGCCGGGGCTACGCGGCTGTCTTACCAGTCCCGCAAGTGAGCGTATAGTAGCCGCGCTGGTCGCGGCTGTGGTGGGTTTGACCGATAGAGGTCGTTGTATTTCGGTGGTCTATATTTTAACTTTTTTATTGCTGTGTGATACTGCTTGTTCTATATATTTACTGTCATTCCTTTCTTATACACCCATTGTGTATGCACACTTATATATTGATCATTCGATATGATGTATTGTTATGTTGTTGTTCTCGTGAGAGCAGCCCGGGTGTGGAACAGAAGAATATTAAAGAGAGAAGCTGGCGAGATCCATTAGATCCTGTTGTTGTCGTTGTCTTTATTCGATAGATTAAGTCTCATAGTCGCTTAAGGCTGTCGATCGGACACTACAAATCGATATTTAAATAATAATATTCCGTGATCGTTTAGGTTACTTCTTCGAGAATAAATATATTATAACTATAATATAATATCGATAGCAGGAGATGGGAGGAAAAGGAACTATAGTGGCCGGATTAAATTAAAGTCCCAAAGGGACCAAGGGTTGATTATTCTATGTTCCAAGCGCAGATCCGAGATAAAATATCAAGAGTGAAATACTTCTTTCATATGTTCCCTTTATTCCTCCTAGTGTGCTGGGTTGAAGACCTTGCTCCTCAACCCGAATAATAAACAGGTACATCGAGATAATGAATAATTCTCAACTCAATGAAACATTATGTTTGCAACATAATTCAGGAATAATGGAATAAATATAATAATCACATAAATGCAAAGTTGAACATAAATATAGAAATATGTAATAAACATCATGGTCAAAGTCCGAATGGAATCCATTGAAGCATTAATTAATAATGAATTAATCAAATAATATAAACTGCAAATATCATATGCTGTTGCAATGAATATCCTGGTGGCATCCGGAAGAACTACCCGGAGGCGGAGGTCCAGATCCGGGTCAATCCGGAGCTCCGAGGCAAACTTCATATTGGAATCGCTACATAAGAATAACATACTATAGTTTGACAATTGGCCAGACAAAAGTCTTTTCTCCCTTCCTTTTTTCCTTCCCTCCTCCCTTTCCTCCTCTCTCCTTCCCCCTTCTCCTTCCTCCTCCCTTTCTTCCCTTTTCCTCTTCACCCTCCCTCTCTCCCCTTCCCTCTCCCCTCCCTGTCCCCTCCCTTTCCTTTCCTCTCTTCCCCCCTTCCCTTTCCACTTCCTTTTTCTTCCTCCCTCTGTTCCCCTCCTCCCAGGTTGCACAGATGCACTTTGGACGCGCAGCTCTTGCACAGCCATGGACTACATCCAGATTCAGGGAAAAGTGCAGCCAGTGTAAGCCAGCCTTGCACATCCAGCTGCACTTTGGCTGCAGTTGGCTCGGCTGCACTTTGGTTGCACATCCGGCTGCACTTTGGTTGCACATTGGGCTGCACTTAGATCTATTTAGGCCATGAGCCAATGCACTCAAAATAGACTTTTCGTTCCCATTTTGGGGGTACTACAAAATTTGTACATATTCTGGTAGACAATAACCTTAATAACTCAGGATTAAAAGTTCTCCATGCAATATCCTGCAGTTTTTGAGTAAAGTGGATTTAAAAAAATTAAATATTGAAAATTAAAAAATAATTGTGTAGCTCAATATGAGTGCTTTAGTGGTCTTTTAATAATATATTCTAGTGCACAATGCCATAGATAATACAGGAAAAAAAGTTTTCCATCCAATCTTCAACAGTTTTCATGTAAATTGGATTTTAATGGAAAAAATGGGAAAAAATTGGGAAAAATTATGGAGCTCAATATGAGTCGTTTAGTGAAATTTAAAATGCATATTCTAGTGCACAATACTGCAGATAACTCAGAATTAAATGTTCTCCATCAAAAACTTTTAAATTTTGATGAAAATTGCATGTTAAATTAAAAAAATATAACAAAATATATTAAAATTATATTAAAAAAAATTGTTGTGTTAAATATGAGATTTTCAAGGGAGGTTTTTCTCTTTACATATACAAGTACAAAATACTACAATAGTTCAGAAATAAATCCCAACCAATATCCTGTAGTTTTTATGGACATTGGAGTTAGATAAAACAGAAAATTAGTTAAATCATGTAGTTCAATGAGTTGTTTACCGAAGACTAGTGGAAAATTCTACCCAAGGGAAATGTCTAACTTGCTACATTGAAACCCAGGTATACATGTATTGGAATATTGTTATATTATTGAATATAATGTAAGGGAAAAGCAAGTGAACACGGCGGCTTGTTGATGTTAACTACTTTATTTAGTCATAGAGCGTGGGCGCGTCCCACGCGACCTAGCGCGCATGCGCTGGTTGGCAATCTCCAATAGTAGGGGGGATACTACCCAAGATGCTAAGAAGGGGGAGTATACTACCCATATAGGTTTTAATTACACAAGCGTACCTATATATAGCATAGTCCCCTCCCCTCTTTTCAAATCAAACAATCTTTTGATTTCCTTAACTAATCGTACAATATATAGTAGCAAAACTTAATCTAAATACCGATAATCCTACTACAATTCGTTTGCGTTTACAAATATAGCGCCTCATAAACAGGCTCGGAGTTCTGCTCCTCTCGCGGTGAATAGAAAATAATATATCGATATGCTTAGCAGAGCTAAATCTTTCGTCGATTCGACGCGCTCTGGTTCGGCGAAAGACATTCCAAGCCTGTACTGGCGATAGCTTACTACCTAACTCTAAAATCTTCTAATATACCTTAAATACTTTTATACGCTCAAATGGTCGCCATCTTATCCTTACATCTTCTCATTTTTTTGATGCTTGGATAATTCTCTTACATAATCCACACAATCTCTCCTTTTTTATTTTTCAGACATGAATAAAATTAAAAGTGACGGCAAAAATAAAACAACTCACAAATAAATGACATAAAAATGCAAGCTTTGAGCGATTAAAAGCCTCGACATTTGATACTACTAAACTAAAAGTCGAAGAAATAGCTAGGTTTACGAAAATACCGTTGTAATCGGGAATAAACGCCTGGTGGCGCCACTATGCTTCCGCAAAAATCACAACTTTCGCTATCAAGAATGCCGTATTTCTTAGCTCGCTAGTTGATAACTAATACCTTAAGAAAATCCAAAAAAATTTCTAGGCGACTAAATACAAACAATAAATCATTTTTATCCGAGTCTAACAGCGCAGATCAAAATTTTTATTTTTAAAACTGCTGTCGTGCTCGTGTTAGGTTCTGGTAATCATCCCTGGCGACCAGATACGCCCTCTGTCGTAAAAACTGAGCAAAAACATAATAATAGGAATAAACGCCAGATGGCGCCACTCTGCTTCCGCAATTTATGCTTTCGCAAAACACGTAAGTATGACAACTAGAAATTAGTAAATAATGACACAATTCTCTCTTTTAAATAGAAATTTGTACCCTTCGATAATAGTCATCGATAAAATACGAATATAAAACATGGTTAAAGTTACTTCTACTGCTAAAAATGGTTTGAAAACACAACAATCGTCCGACACTCTCTCGCGGTTCCGCCATTTTGGATCCCGAGTGGATTCCCGCCTTGCTATAATTAATAATGTTCTATTCTTTGAATTTCTCCTCCTGGTGTCGACGTGGAGCTATGCGACCTAGCCTTTAGTCGCTGAAGTCGGGTAATCCAGGGGCGCACGCAATTACTTCCTCCTCTGAGTCTGACAGTCTGTTGTAAGTAGAGGAACATAATTCACATGCATCAAAGATAGGTACGATTCTTCTTCACACAAGATACATAAATAAATAAAGACAAGGAAAATCCCTATAAAAATGTCAGCAATTGTTTTTCAAAGCAAATATCATTCTATTAATTCATAAGAACTCTGAGTAACTGGGCGTAACCCAACACCACGCTTACCAACATAGAAACCAAGGTTAAATTCGTTAGTAATAAATTTTAGTGGCGTGTTTTACCTACCCCTCGTTTTTTCTTAGCTGTTGTGGGCTCTTTCGGTTCCACTTCAGCTGAACTCTTTCTCCGTTGGGGTAGATAAGTACCAGGAGAATTGATACACAAGGGTTGTTCACTAAATTTTCTAAAATGTTCGATTGCTTTCTAGATAGCTTAACCTCTTCTTTCAATTTGTACTTTTTAGGGAGCCCCCAGCACTTAAACGTGAGCCTTCCTGCCCAAGTCATCTTTAACAGATTAGGCCTGCACCACCTAGACTCGATGGATGTCTGCAGAAGTATAGGGGCGATGGTGTCCGAAATAGCGTTGATTTCCTCAGCGACTTGCTGTATTTTCACAGTGCATGCCTCATCTAACCACTGGAATTTGAGGCTGACCCAGGCGCAGTATTCGCAGCCTACTGAGGTCGAGCAGCAATTATTACAAATACAACATTTCATGCATTTATCCCTTAGGCAGCCACAATGTTTCCAAATTAACTTTATAATGAATATGGCCACTATGCAAGCTAAGATGATTGTTGCCCAGTCCGTATGATCCATCTCCTCGATCTTGAATCGTGGGAGCTTGTCAAAGGTCGGGATGGTAGGGGCTTTCCTGAGGTATTTGCCGATACGATAGGGCTTCAGGCTTAGGCGCGATATGTTGAGGCCATTTGTCGCCGGTGCGATGCACAGGAAGCCTATGTACCTGTTCAATTTGTACACAAGAATTATCACCATTGCCAAAGATATACTAGACAATATTAACGAAATCCAAGTGATCGGTGAAACCTTTCCTAAATCTTTGAACGTGAGATGCAGTTTGTTCCACTGCGACAGATTTAAGGTGTCGTTTTTTAACATTTCCTTCGCCATTTCTACTACATTTAAACCATTATCAAGTATCTCTTGAGGCACTTGGCTGAAAGCCTTTTGTAAGTCGATCTCGTTTGGTAAATGTAATTTAATCAAATGATTATGCATAGAATTTGCCTCCAAGTCTTTTATATCCAGATGGAAAGCCATGGCTATGGGCATATTAAAGCCTGCTCTAACTTCGAGAACATTATGTCTGTCGCTGCAGCCATTTGTTTTTGCTGCTATCGTTGCAAACTTAAACTGAATCTCACATCCGCATGGTAATGATACAATAGAGAAAATTGCTAGTTTAATTGTATTGCTAGGTTCTCCCCTGCACGATACCATTCCTGTGTCTCCGTTATTTATAAGAATATGTTTGTAATTATCTAACGGAATATGGATTGAAGGCGTTGCCAAGGTCAAAAATGTTTTGAAATGACACAACTTCATAATCGCCTCCTTGTTATCCGCAAAAATTGATACTAAACATGACGGTTCCCTCACGCTAAATTCCATTATACTCTTTTTGCAGAAATAACTCGATTCCTCCAGACCACATACCTCCTGCATATCCTCCCCAAGTTCTACAAAGAAATTTTCGTTACTACTGATGCCTAGAAGGATGTTCTCATCGTGTTGTAGCATAGTATAACCGAGAGCTTGATGGGTATGGGCGTGGATCGGAATTGGAAAAATGACTGGTTTGTAGAGGTTATAGCGATGGGGGGCGTAGCTAAATTTGATTTTTATCGTTACTGTTAATATATGTCCTCTATAGGAAGCATCGATATTTCTTCTCCACTCGTTATAATCTCCTAAAGGTTTAGCGTTTGGAGTTTGCTGTTTTAATTTTTGTGTGAGAAGGCTCACCGCATATTGTACCTGTTGCTTAGATAATACAACCATAGGCAGATAAGATGACTGTAAATCGTCGAGTGCTCTTAAGAGAGTATCTGCGGCTTGCTTATATTGCAACTGGACATCAATATTCGACAGTTGTTCTTCCATAGTCAAAATACCTGCTACGTTTGCGTCTGTAAAGTTTACTCTGTCGTCGAATTCCTTTACTAGGATTTGTAAATCGTGGTCTGCCTTAGAGAATTGTCTAATGGTCTGACCTCTTAGTTTATTAGCGAACTGAGCCATAACATCTGCATTTTCCGCTATATCCAAAGTTAATTCATCTCTTTCTATTTCAGATAGCTCGGTTTCTCGCATGGCCTCTATTACTCTGGATAGATCGGACGACATCGCCTGAAACTCTGGTTCTGTGGCCGTTCCTACCGCTAAGTTTAGAGCATTACCGATGAATTGAAAACCTCTTCTTTTTGGTCTGGTAATAGTCATACTATCTAAAACGTGAATAATCCTATCATAGGTTCTATTATTCTGTGCGCCGAGCACTGCTTGGAGCTTCTTTGAATCTTCCAAAAATCGGTTAAAGTAGACATACTCCGATCTAAATTCTGAAATTTTATAGACTTGTTGCGGCACGGTTATAGGTATCGAGATTCTCACAAAATGCAGATTTGTCTGGGTATCTAACATTTCCTCAACCTTTCTGAACATAACCCCATAGTTCTGTCGTAATACTTCTGAACTAATGGCGCTGGTCGCCATAAGGCATAACCTAGAATAAATGGTAAAAGAAAAGATTTTGGTTAACCCTAGCAGATAAACTTTTTCCCATCCTAACATTTTAACATAATTTCATACAAATAGCCAAAATGTAATCCGTGATACAATTGCAAACCTCACAGTTCCTATCCTTGGAACAGGGTATAGGCACAAGAAAATGCTAGTTTTGAATGACTCACCATAAAAATATGGTCGAACTTCTCATCGTGAGACTGTTGTCTTTTCTCCACAGGAGACGTGCAGGTTTACTTCTGTAAAGTTCGGAGTCCAGGGTGGAAGTGTCCAACTCTAGGATAGCGTCACTTCAAGTGTGACCTATATAACTACAGCGTGGGTGACCAGGGACGCTACTTAGCCGATGAAGTGACACGCCCCCTTATACCAGTCCTAGGTGTGTAACCTAGCCAGCTTTGGCCAAGCCGCTGCAGCCCAAGTGTGAGTCTACGCACATCCCACCAAACTCTCCTGACGCCAAACATTGGAGTATGTGTTAACAACCAGTCCCTAGCAACCTGCTGCTTAAATATGCAGTCCAGGGTTTTCATGAATCGGCGACTGTATCTGAGGCTGCCTAAACTAATCCCCTTCCCCTGGGTTTTGTATCTATAAAGTATTTATCCTTGATTTATTTTTCTAAGCCTGCCCCTAGTTAGTCACGTCGTACTTATTTTATCTCTATCCTGTAATCCTTATTTATTAATCGGGTAGCTTGCCACCGCCTTTCCCAGGCTTATCTTACGGATAGCATAAACAAAGAAATGTCTTGGAAAAATATAATTACCCAATCTAGATGAGCTTGAACCTGTTCGCTTCCCTTAATAACTTATCCTCGTCCAAAAATTTTGTCAGTTTGAAGTTCTTTAAACTCCCCGGCTTTTCCTTTTGCTCTTCTAGTAATTCACTCTCCCAGTCTTCAGTTTCCCACGCTGAGCCATTATTCTCTGGTTCTTGTACTGGTTGAAATCCTATCGTTACGTTATACCAGTAGGTCCTAGTAAAGTCATTAGTAATCTGTTCTAATTCTAGCTCTTTCTTCTCCTCTTCAGAAATTTCCTGTTGGAGTCTGGTGATAGCCATTGTGATATAATATTTTTTTCTCTAGGTAGTTCTTCCCTCGAGTGTCTTGCTTAGAATGGTCTATCTCCTTAAAATTACCTTCCTGACCTTTGTTAATGCAACCCTTTAGCTTTATTTTTTAAGGTTCGCCTCCCCGGTCGCTTTGTTTGTCGCGTCCCCCTTTAGACAAAGGTTTTAATTAATGGGGTTGACTGATTGCGAGTTGTTAGTGGCGTCAAAGCCGGGACAAAGGTCGGCTTGGGTACTTTAGCGTGGCCTCTTATTTGTGTAAGCCAAGCTGCCAATTCGCTAGCCCCTTTGGTAAAGCTACGATTACTAATCCTGTTGATACCAGCTGTTAAAATCTTTACAAGCCTGGTCCCGTATGAGTGGCCTTATCGACTCTTTAATTACTGACGCTGGCATTTTCCAAAGCCTCCCACTCTTTGTCTGATAAATCGATAGATAAATTGTTTACCAGCTCCTTCGATAGCTCAGCCCTTAAAGGCTTTATGTGGGCGATGTGAACTGGCTTTGGCAAATCTTTATTGTTCTTTAAGTCCCTCAGCTTTACTGTCGTTGGGCTAAACCTTTCAGTAATCAGCATCGGACCGCAGAAAGCCATTTGTAATTTCTTACTAGTCATGTTATCTAGCAATCTGTGTATTTTTACATACACAATTCTACCTGCTTCTAGCTCAACCTCCCTAGATTTTGAATCATGTCGATCCTTCATTTTTTCTTGGGATTTTTCTAAGTTTCTAGAGGCGGTAATTGCTAATTCTTTCTGAACCTTTACTATTTTTGCCAGTGTATTTAACACTGTGTCGTTCGTGTCTGGGCCTGCCAGAGCTGCGTCTGGGGGTGTTTTTACTGATCTCCCTGTTGCTAAGATAAAAGGGCTATACCCCAAACTATACGAATCTGTTGTGTTTAAAGCAAAAATCACGCTTTGTAGGTAGCGATCCCAATTTTTCTGATTGGCTGAAATAAAAGTTTTTAGGTGTTCTATGATCGTGGAATTATTTTTCTCCACTAAACCTTGGCAGCTGGGTCTCCAACTTGCCCCGAATACCTGTTTTATTCCCATTGATTTACAGAAATCGCCAAACTCTGTGCTTGCAAAGCATGGCCCGTTGTCCGAATGGAGAACCTGTGGGACCCCTACCTGGCATATTACCTTCTCATAGAATTCGTGTTTAAGGTGTCCTGAATCTATTGCTCTGGTTGGCCAAGCAAAAACGAATCTGGAAAAATAATCCACACATACTTGAATATAGCGGAAACCCGTTGACGACTGTGTCATTGGTCCCATGCTATCTATCACAAGGTGTGAAAATGGGTAGGGTGCTCTGTCCCTAATTGTCAAAGGAGGGTTTATGGGATGTTTCATCTTTTTAGCTTGTAAACAAATATCGCAAGAGCCCACAAAATCCACTATATCTCTTGACATCCTTTTCCAGAAATACCTTGGTTGTATCAACTTTAATAGTTTAGTTGATCCTACGTGTCCGCCCAGCGGCCTGCTATGTAATATCTTTAGTAATGTTTTCACATAGCTTCCTGGGACGACGGTCTGGACTAATTGTGGGTCTCCTTTAACTCTTGTTGGGACCCTATATAGAACATCCCCCTCAATAAAGAATTTATCATTTGTTAGGAGGATTTCTCTAGATCTTTTATCGTCTTTTGGTAGTTTATTATGGCAAATAAAGTCGCTCATTTCCGAGCAGAACTCATCCTCTGCTTGGAGTTTGATATTATTTAATTATTATTTAAAGGATTCTCGACTGTATTACCTTCACCATAAAATTCTTTATCTCTCGATTTTGGGATTTTTGCTGATTTATCTAGTATTTCTGCTTTACTTGCAGCTCGAGTCTGTACTGGCTCGCAAGATGCTGAAATTATGTCTACGTCAGCCTCGTGGAGGATCGTTTTTTCTGTTGGTGACCCTGCCTTCAGAATCGAGTGATGTTTGTACTTCAAGATAGGATAGTTCTCGAGGGCATCTGACTCCTCAAAAGGTTTGACTGCATCGATTGGGTGAAAAGAAACGCCTTTTTCCGAACTTTCTATGTGTTCTGGAATAATCTTAGGTTGTTTATAGTCTCTTCTACTAAGACAATCAGCTACTGAATTTAATTTTCCTTTCACGTGTTCGATCTCGTAATCAAATTGATTGAAATATTCCAGATACCTGGCCATTCTACCCTGTAAATTTTGCTTCGATTTTAAAGCCAGTAGGGCTGCATGGTCCGTCAGGATTTTGAACTTCGTTCCATGTACGTAGTGACCAAACTTTTCTAAGCCAAATTTCGTGGATAAAAGTTCCCGATCAGTCGTAGAGTACTTCTGTTCGGCTGAGTTTAGTGATCTACCTGCAAAAGCTATTGGTCTCAATACGTTGCCCTTATGTAGCTGGGCGATTACTGCCCCGATCGCAAAATCGCTAGCATCTGAACTGATGACCATTTCTTTAGAGTAATCTGGATATCGTAGGGTCACTTTCTTACAGATCAAATCTTTTATTCTTTGGAACGAACCTTCACACTCCTTGGTCCACACAAATTTGTTTTTCGCTTTTGTTAAAGCGTACAATGGTCTCATAATGTCACTAAAATTTGGGATAAATGATCTATAATAATTTGCCAATCCATTGAAAGCCCTCACATCCTTTAACTTTTTTGGTCTTGGGTGTGTTCGTATAGGCTCTACCTTTTCTGGATCTGGCGATATCCCTTCTTCATTAACCATAAAACCCAAGAATGGGACCTGTGTTACCCCAAATACACATTTTTCCTCCTTGAATTTTATGTTTGCTTTCCTGAAAATTTTAAACAATCTTTCCAGGTCCCTGACGTGATCTTCCCAACCGCTGTTTGCAATGAGAATATCGTCAATGTAAAATACTGCCGACTTCAAGTCCGATAGCAGAGTATCTACCACCCCGTGAAAGGCTCTTGGACAAGTTTTCAAGCCCATGGGCATCACTTTGTATACATAATTACCGTAAGGTGTTGAAAAACCGGTGAGTTTCTCGTCCCCTTTTCTAATGGGAATTTGGTGGAAGCCAGAGTGACAGTCCATCTTTGAGAAATATTTACCTTTTAGCTCTCCCACTTTTTCTAGGGTTTCCTCTGCTGAGGGAAATAGCTTACTCTGGTCGCGGATCTGATTATTCAGGAACCTAAAGTCCACGACAAGACGATAAGCCCTATTCCCTCTAGTTGACCCTGGTTTAGCCACCAAAAAGGCTGGAGATGTAAATTCCAAAATCTCGTCGGTTTTTTCAATAACCCCCTGGTTTACCTGGGTGTCCAAAGCTTTCTTCATTTCTTGCCTAATCACTGGGTTTACCCTATAAGACTTGAATTGTTTCGACTGGTAATTTTCTTTTAAATCGATTGGGTGTTCATAAATAGTTGTCCTGCCCAGGGCTTTATCTTTACCTACAAACAGATCCCCGTATTCTTGTAGTAATTTATTCACATCTTCTTTCTGATTTTCGTTCAAATTCTCTCCCAATTGGTACGAGATTTGCTTCGAATTACCATCTGATTCAGTTACTTTAGATTCCTCTATCGAGTTTACCTCCACAAAGTCTTTCTCGTCGCAGATAGAATATAATCCTACAATAGACCCTTGGGGTATAACCAATCTGTCGGTTGAACCGTTAAATATACACATTGCTATTCTGTTTGAGTGACCCTTTGGTTTGGTTAGAACTCTTTTTACCAAGTATTTTACTGGTCTTTTTCTGAACATATTTTCTGTTATACCAATCGTTTCGGATAGATTCATATGTGCGACTACCTGATTAGTACAAATCAGTTCTGTCGAGGGCTCCAACACGTATTTCTTGGTCGCCCTAATAATATGTCTCCTCTTATAAATATCAAAGTCGATGTTTGCTCTGTAGTTCTTGAGGAAATCTGTACCCAAAATCACAGATCTCTTTAATTTAGGTACTACTATGAAGGTGTTAATAAATGTATTCCCTTCAGAGACAAACGAAATAATAACCTTTTTTCTAGCGGTCTGTGCAGAGCCGTCCGCCACATAGACTCTAACGTGACAATTTTTTATCTTCATAGCTTTTAATTTTGCTCTTAAAGCCCTGAAAAAACTGCCTGAAATAAAGGAATAGTTAGCTCCCGTATCTATCAACACTGGTAATTTAAATGTTTCCATCTCAATATTAATACAACCCTTGCTGACATTTAGAATTATGGGACTTTCCTTACCTTTCTTCAGCGTTAGCTGGCCGTCTAGCTCTGTTTCACATTGTTCATAATTCACATCCGTGGACATTTCCTTATTGTTCTCTAGGCTATTTGTCTGACAGTGATTGCTCCCATCGCTGCCAGGCTCTAGTTTTCCTTCGTCCCATTTGGATGAGGAGTTGGGGGTCTGTTCTTGTCCTCCTGTGATTTTCGCCTTTTATCTTTGCTTGAAGATCTTGACGAACTACCTGTAGTGGTAGAAGTACTGTCGAACTTTCTCTCTTTACTTCTGCCTCTCTCCTTGCTGCTCGATCTAGAAGCTTGCTGGGCGAAATACGGGTAGGGCTGGAACTGTTGGAAATGTTGGGGGAATTGTGGCTGGAATTGCTGTTGAAATGGATAGTAAGGTTGCGGGTACGGCTGGTAAGGGTAAGGGTTATATTGCTGGAAATAGGGTTGATATCCCTGGCGTCTCTCCATGCTCTTGTCCCTTCTCTCCTTGCTTTTATCTCGAGCCTCCTGATACCCTTGTCTTCCTCGTGAAGAATCCCTGGTTTTTGATGATTCTCTGCTAGTATTAGACCCCTTTGATGGATCCCTACTCTGGTGTGGTGTATAATTTGCGTTTGGGTTATTATAGTTCATGTAATTTACCTCCGCGATTTCCACCTTTTTCTCTCCATTCTGGGTTGCCAGCCAAACTTCTGCTTTTCTGGCTAACTGTGAGGCTTGTTCCAATGTTGTCGGCACATCTGCTAACACTAGCTTGCTGAGGCTTTCTTTTAGTCCATTCACATATAAATCAACCTTTGCTATCTCCGGCAGTGGCGACCTTATTAGAAGAACCTTTTTCTCCCTGTCGTAGGACCTCACTCTCTCGTCCTTTCCTTGTTTTCTATTACTATAATCTTTCAGTCGTTCATCATAGCTTAGTGACTCGAATTTAGTCTCAAATGCTCTTCTGAAAGTGTAGAAATCTGCTCTTGGCATAATTACCTTAAACTGATCGAAATATGCCTTTGCCTCCCCATCCAAGTATTTCGCCAGACCTGACATTTTCAGTTCATCGTCGGCCTTTAAGCTATTGGTAAATTCGTCGTATTCTGTCATGAAGTTTTGGGCAGACATTAGAGCGGTAGGGTAAGAGAATTCTTTTGGAGGTTGTACTAACATTTTTCTCGTTCCTCCATCTCCTAGCACAGGTTTGATTTCATCCAATTTATCGACAACCCCCGATAATGTAGAGGTTAACCGTTCTATTTTCTCGTCTTGATGGGCATTACTTCTCCCAGCTATGTCTTCGTGAGTTCTAAGCACCTCCTTGTGAAGATCTGTATTTTTTGTAATTATTCTATCCTGGGTCACCATCATTTGTTGAATTAATGCGGCTAAATCTCCGAGGACTCTATCCCTTTTCTCTTCTCTATCGTTAGAATATTCCTTCTGTGGGCCTCTGGCCATAAATTCCATGGCTTCTTTCATCCACGGTTGGAATTCTTGCTGATAAGTCTCTGAGTCAGTGGATTTCTCCTTGTTTTGTCTAGCTGCGGCCGCCATTTTTTCCTGTTTAATTCTGCGGCCCTCTTCCTCTACTCTTCTTTGTCTCTTTTGTTCCTTGAGGATTTCGGCAACGTGTTCCTTTCTTTCTTGTTCCTTTTTCCACCTTAATTCTTCTTGGCGTTGCCACTTTTCGTGAGCCTGCTGAGCTTTTTCCTCGTCTATCCTTACTTTTTCCTCGCGTTGCCACTTTTCGTGGGCCTGCTGGGCTCTTTCTCTTTCTAATCTAGCTGATTCGATTTTTCGTTCGTTTTCTAGGGCTAAAGCTTTTCTTCTTTCTTCCTCTGCGATTTGAGCCTCGTGTCTTCGCTTCTCTTCAGCCCTGATTTCCCAAGCTTTTTGTTTGTCCCTTTGTAAGGCCTCAGCGTACTCTTTCTTCTTTTTCGCGTCCTCTGCTCTGATCGTTTCCCACCTTGACTTTTCTTTCGCTTGTAAAGCTTCGTGCTCTTGTTGCCTCGCTTCCTCTTCCTTTTGCATATCAGTCAAGGCTTGGAAATCGTATAGTCTGAATCTCTCAGTGGTTTCTGCTAGCGTAGAAATGGTAGAGGAACTACTACCTGTGTCTTCCACAGCCGATCTGTAGTTGATAAAACTATCGTCCTGAGAATAGTTTGGAATAACTGTAGGTTTTATTCCTCCCGTGCTCAGAAACGCTTGTAATTCCTTCTTTTGATCCGCCACCTTCTTAGCAAAAACAGGTGATTCTGCTATTGGTAAATCTTTCTTTTCCGCAGGTTTCTGTTGAGGCTTGCCTTTTTCCTGCGTTGAGGGCTTGGATGCCTTTACCAATTCGCGTTCTTTGCTTTTAAAAATGCTTTTTTCCCTATGTCCTAAAACTTTTCTGTAATCTGTAGTCCCTTTATAAGCTGGATCGGAAATTCTTCCGCTCCTTTTAGGTATCATTTGGACCGTTTAGTTCTCCACCAGTATGTTATATTATTGAATATAATGTAAGGGAAAAGCAAGTGAACACGGCGGCTTGTTGATGTTAACTACTTTATTTAGTCATAGAGCGTGGGCGCGTCCCACGCGACCTAGCGCGCATGCGCTGGTTGGCAATCTCCAATAGTAGGGGGGATACTACCCAAGATGCTAAGAAGGGGGAGTATACTACCCATATAGGTTTTAATTACACAAGCGTACCTATATATAGCAATATGTCTAGGCAAGGCCAAGGGAAATGTCTAACATGCTACATGTTAACCCAGGTATACATATATGTTTGAATATGTCTAGGTGAAGCCTTGGTTTCACTGGGCATTGGTGCGATGCAAATCCTGACAACAAAATGAAAGGCATTTTCCCCCACAACATTTTAAAATGTGGCCCAATGTTACCTGTATTTACCTGCCACACTCAGGCCTTTTGTCTTACACACAGGCCATTTTCTAACATTGGAAAATTAGTATGGTGAATTCCCAAGACCTTGAAACCCCACATAATTCACTAAACATCTTTAAATATTGTTTCAGCAATAGATGTTATGTGTTCTGCTCAGGGACTACAGATTATTGATAACAAGCATTCTGTGTGTGTCCATTATCTTTGCATTTCCTTTATCATGCATGAAGCTGTTAAACTTTTAAGTCAAAGAATGTGATATTTGTTTGCCCAAAACATACCAACAAATGGAATATCAAATAACATAGATTTTAAAAATGGACTTTATGCAGGTCTTCCAGACTGCACTTCAACTATTGTTACATTATGATTTGGATAGTAGCCTAATACCTCTTCCAACATTTATTTGTATCAGTCATGCATATTTGTAAGAGTACAAGTACATAGTGGTTACACTCAAAGTGCTCCCCAGTGGGTTCTTTTGATTTTTTCTCATCAGTATGACAATAACTGAAAAGTTAACTAATAATTTTGCAGTACAGTTAATTTACTAGAAAATTACTATCTTATGTAATCTCTAGACTTTGATAATATCTTGGCCCATACACACATCAATAACTTTAATAATGATTATTTGCAGGAATGTAGTCTCAAAACTCAAACATTTCTTTGAATATAAATTATTTTTCATATTTTTAATCCCAGTGGCTTACCAGAGCATCCCTTCACCTCCCACCTAATGCACGCCAACTGGGTTATCAAAAGGCTGGCCATGTGTACAACCTGAAGAGCCTTAATATGGCGAACAGAAACACTACTGGAGATAGACAAAGTCAAACCAATGTCAAATCATTACAACTACAGATAGACAGTACCATGTCCCAATGGTATTGCATCATATGTTGGAATTAATATAATCTTAAGCCAGGCGTTTTGTCAAGGCCTAGCACTTTTTAGTAAATCATACTCTACTCCCTGCACTCATTCAAGGAAATACAATATTCAAAAAGAGTAGAGTATCACACCCCATTATTATGTTCCCTCTCTGACCCTGATAGGACCAAATATATACAAAAGTATGGTGTCAAAACAGGGCACAAAACAACTGAATATTCTATCATCCCCTCCTGTTCATAAATTGTTCTACTTGCTTCAATCTGGATCGTTAGAGTTCATGTACAATGGTTTTTTTTTATTGTAGTACATAGAGAGCCAATACATTTAACTATCAATTAGAAAAAAACACCTGTCCACATTGTGGATGTATTCTCATGTTGCCTAGAGAAATACTAATTCACACTATATATTGATCATTATAAGACGGAAACACAGATTTTAATTAAGTTGTTTTATTTTCGTAGTGGGGAAAGGATTGATTTTATAATATATCTGATCACTTTCAGAATAGTCAATGTCTGTTGAGGATGTCGTACACGTCTAAACAATGTTCCTTCATCTTAGATAGTTTTTTAGGGAGGTGGGCGGGAACAAAATTTTTTTTTCCCTGTTGGTGATGGGAATATGGAGGCGTGAGAGGACGTCAGGATGAACGTGACAGTTTGTGTGTGACGTAGGTGTGACGTGAGGTCGAGTGAAAATCGTTCTCCCGCCATAATGACTGAGAATTATTCAAGAGAACAATTCCCTAATCATTATAAGACGGAAACACAGATTTTAATTAAGTTGTTTTATTTTCGTAGTGGGGAAAGGATTGATTTTATAATATATCTGATCACTTTCAGAATAGTCAATGTCTGTTGAGGATGTCGTACACGTCTAAACAAGTCCCAAACCTGCGTCATAGTTGGAGAAAGGCTCTATGAACGGAGGTAGTTTGTGATGGCGTGGGCGTCAGATAAGAGGAGACTGCGTCAGTACGCCAAGTTCCATGAGATTTGACGTCTTGGATAGATGCACCTTTGGTGTGGAAAGCAAAATAGGCCCCACCTCGACGGAGGGAGTGTAAAGAGTTTGCTGACGGGTCAGCACCCACGATAGTGAGCAGGTCACGCCACTGTCTAGCAAAGAAGGTAGTGGTCATCGTATTTCCATCATAGAAGGTAAAGAGGGGATCCTCCATCCTCGTCCTTCTCGATGCCAAACGGTGGGCGTGAAATGCTTGAACTGGGCAGAATATATTGCTGAGTCTGAGCAGAGAGATGACTGTAGGAGTTGCTGAGACTTGCATTGTTTTGGACCACTTGACGTCGATGAGAAGCCTATCATTATCGACTCTTATATCACCAAATGTAAGGTGTCTTGAGGAATCAAACTGGCTGACGGATCTAGGAGCCAGGTTCGACTGACGCAAGAATGCCTCAAACATCAGGATTATAGCTAGAGAGATATGTGTTGGATAGGGACGAGAGGCCGCGGCCGATAAGCACGCCGCAACGATGTCTGGCGTCACTGGCAGCTTAGGAGAAGGAATATGACGTACAGTGAGCTGTATCCCTCTGATGGCGTTGGCAACTCTGTTATCGTTGAATGGTTTGACGTCGAGGTTGGATGCTTTATAGAAGGAGCGGAGGAGGCTGAGAGAGTTGGCAATCGTGGGAGGAGCAGAACCGTTTAGTCGCAGGTATTCAACAAACCAGCATATGTGGCGTGGTGACGGTCTTTTGTAGTTGAGATGAAGGTGAGAACAGAACGCCAGGAATAGTGTGGCGGCAGAGTCCCTATTCTTGACCGTGCCTGGACGAAGAGCAGAACGTTGCCTCTGTTGAGCAGCTCTCGCTAGCCTAGCCGCCATTGAATTACCTAGTAGAAATTAGACAAAGAGAAAAATTCAGGATTAATGTCGACACTTGTAAGATGGTTTTTGACGACAATGTTATGGGCCTGAACTCTATGCTTGTCCGACAAGGCAGCACGGGAGAGAGCGTCTGGTATTTCCATATACACGCCCGGGACGTGTATATATCTGAGTGTTATTTGGGCATGGGCTGCAGCATACCATAATGCACGGGCACACGCCGCCAGGGTTGGATCTCTGGCTCTCCCACCTTTGAATGTATCGATTGTGGCCGTATTGTCGCAGTGGACAACAACTATCTTGCCTGCGTCAGATTTGTTCACAAATCTCCTGACCGCAGCAACACAATTAATGGCCTCGAGGTGATTTATGCTCCTTGCTTGTTTGTCCTCGTCAGTGAAGATGTAAGCATAACAGTCCTCGCCGTCAGTTGCACCTGAGCCGACCATACATGCGTCAGCCCAGATCTGACGACCCACCTCTGCTCTAGGGATGATGGTCCTACCGTTATATTCCGGAAGGAACTCGGTGAACCAGGAGAGGTCCAGCCTGACGGATTCGTTTATATAGATCCTCCCCCCTTTAGCTGCTCGTAAAGCAGCCAGAAGCCTGTGCATAAATAGTCTTGCCGGTTGGACGACCTTGCCAAGGTGTGCCACACGCCCGACTACCTGCTGCATTTGCTTCGTTGAAAGGAAAGATTTTAGCTTGGCGTCAGCCAAACACTTGTATATCTCGTCAAGCTTAATCTTTGTAATGGAGATGATATTTTGTTTTGTGTCGAAGTCGACGCCCAACCAGGTAATTCTCTGTGAGGGGGGCTGTAGTTTTTTGTCAGCCACCGTCAGGCCAAGAGAATTAATAATATCCACAGCTAGATCATAATGCTGACGGACAGTATTCTCATCCTTGGCGATGAGGAGGAGATCATCCAAATACATAAGTGGTGAGGCTCCTTTCTGACGGAGGGCTCTGACTATAAACATGGCTGCTCTCTGCATAATAAGGGAAGATATCCTGGCTCCAAATGGCATAGCTTTGTCGAAATAGAATAGACCCTCATGTTGTACGCCCTGCAGGGGCCAGTCAAGTGGACAAACCATGAAGTGTCTATAGGCCCTCTTGAGGTCGATGACGGCCATTGAGCACTGTGGTGAATTAATTCCCTGTATAATATCAAGAGCCATTTTTATCGTTGGTAGGTTGTGATGAGTTGTGACACCATTGTATGAGTTCTTTCGAATATATCTATTCACGCCCCCGTCAGGGTATGACAAATCGACAATAATTCTACGAGAACCATCTGATTTAGGTCTGGTCATTAAGGGGCTCACCTTCGTCCATGGTACAAAAGGTGGCGTATAATATGGGCCAGCGAGAGCCCCCAGGCTTGCTTCCACCTGAATATAAGAGTTAACACTATCCTTATAAGCAGTTCCTGACGGATGGTTTGTTTGGGTCTCAGTTCCGCGCATGGGTCCCCCGGTATATTGCATAGGGAACCCGAACACTACGCCACTTATGACCATGTCATCGTCAGGGTGACCTGTCGCAAGGCTTGTCCACGCCTCAATATTCAAGTTAGAAGGGAGGGGGATCCTGGCCCCTCTCCAGTTAGGTACACCACAGTCTTTAACTTTATTAAAAATATCGGATAAATTGCTAGAGACACTAGATATAGGAGCAGGCCATTCTTCATATCGGTCAAAATTGGCATTGACGCCCACCTCACTATGACCGATAGACTCGATAACACAACATTCACTATCACTAGCTGGATCACAACAAATATCATACATCTGGTTGGCGTGGCCATCACCAGGGACACTTTCAATAATATTATGGTGTGGGTTAGAATTGTTAGTCACATTGCCGACATTGGGACGGCTGTCATGATTTGTAAATACCTGAGGGGGGCGTGTCGACTGAAGCTCCGAGGATTGCGACGGTGGCTGGGCATCGAGAACCGATGCGTCGATGGCCTTCTCTGGCTGTTTACATAGATTGTCATTAGAATGGAGGCTTCCATTCGAGCTGTAATGGCGAGGAACGACATATTTTCCTTCGCAGGAGGTCTGATTATACTTATTCCGATCTGAATCGTTGAATATACGATGAACTTGGTTTGTCAAAGTGGGGAAATCTGTTCGATGTCCACCATCTTGGATTCTAGGCGGATGCGAATTGTGCGCATGCGCAGCCAGTTTGTTTACTTCCTGAGAGCTAGGAAATATAATTGGAGATGCACGAGCAAGGTGGGTAGAAGAAATGTCCGGGAATATAGGTAGAACAGAACATGAAACCGATTCAAAAACTTTCGGGGAAACACTAACAGTGGAGAGGCAAGGGTTAAGTGTATCGTCCTGCCCCTTCAAACCGAGTTTTTTGACTTAGAATCGGCTGCATTATCGGTGCCAACGTGTTCGTTGGTTGACCTACTTTTCCCCCATTGGTTCTTCTTGAAACCAGACCTGTCGTTGTTATTGTAGGGGCCCTCTTTTGGCGTGTTGTTCTTACGATTATTACACGCCCTAGCTGTGTGACTCAACTCTCTATTCTTCGTTGCAAAAAAGCAGTATCCGCAACAATGAACGAGTGTTACGGCACCCTCGGTGTGGGAGAACTGGTTATAACACTCGTCAGAATTAAATTTCACACACGGTATATGTACACCTGATTTCTTTGCAGTGGGCTTGCGTGGCAACCAGCTGAGGCGTGTGCGGTGCTGCTGTATCTCATTGGCGTCAGACCAGCTGAGTGATCCGTCGAGGATATAGTCAACAACGGTTTGCGACCACACTTTAGGACCATCCCAGCCATGTGAGGCAGTATCCTGAGCTAGCTGTGACAAATGGAGCGCCATGGCCTTTGATTTAGATCCGTCAGGCATAGAGGAGCACAACATAAGCGCCAGGCCACAGGCGTATTCGGCGAAAGAAAGGTCCCTCTTCTCCTCCTTCACCCTGGCCGCCATGTCAGGAGGAAGCATGAGTTCGGGCGTAAGTAGGTTTTTCTTCTTACCTTTTTTCTTTCCCATAGTTGCGTGCTGTCTTGCTAATGCCTTGGTGACACTATCTGTATGCTTATAGAGCCTCTTTAGATGGGTAGGCGTCGGCATCTCGTCCTCGGAGGACGAGGAGGAGACTGCTGCCTCCTCCCTGAATGGGTGACGAGCCTCGGCCGAAGTCTTGAATTTTCGCTTCTTCCCTCTTTTTCTAGACGACCTAAATATCACCTCTTCCTCAGTAGAAGATGCAGAGGAGGTTGATGAAGTCGACGAGGAGGCTGACGACGAGGAGGACGAGGACCCGGACGGGGATGAGGGCGTGCGATGACCATGTTTACGTCCGCCCAACTTGCGGCGCTTCTTGGCGGGAACCTTCGTGGACTCGTGGCTTGCAGGAGCTTTGACTGACGCCTTGCCGGGGAGGCTCTGGGTGCTACCCATTGCCTGCGGCTGGCCCCGACCAAACTCAGCGATAGTCGCAGTTCTTGCTTCAGCCCTGACGGAGTCACACATTTTCTTCAAGTATCCGTCAAAGAAACCCTTGTTAATGTATCCTTCCAAGAAACTGAGGTTGCTGGGAAGTTCAGGCGCAGCCGGCGGAGGAAGCGTGTCCTTCTTCTTCTTAGCAGGCGCCTTTGGCGGAGGATTGTCAGCCATTGCCTCGTGAGTGGGATCTGAACCTTCGGGCGTGTTGTCTTTCGCCTTCCTAGCTGAAGCCTTCCTGGTAGGAGTAGTGACTGGCTTCTTTGCAGCCCTTCGACGAGGCATGTTGTACGCCTATTTAAAACCTTGTACCGGGAGTGAGTTACCTTCTGCCACCCACGGAATCCGGAACAAAATTTTTTTTTCCCTGTTGGTGATGGGAATATGGAGGCGTGAGAGGACGTCAGGATGAACGTGACAGTTTGTGTGTGACGTAGGTGTGACGTGAGGTCGAGTGAAAATCGTTCTCCCGCCATAATGACTGAGAATTATTCAAGAGAACAATTCCCTAATAATTATAATCTCACAATCAATTACACAATTTTTGGAAAATTATCTTTCAAATTCATTGCAAAATAAATCATCGCTATCACAACTAGCTGGTGATTCCAAATTGTACCCATCCAGTGGACGGTCCCCCTCTCTCTCCACACTTCCCCCTCTCCCTCTTTTCCCTTTGCCTCTTCTCTGTCTCTCATACCTATTTTTCTCTCCCAACCCCATCTCTGATTCCTCCCTCTCCCTCCCCTCTTCCTCATGCTCCCCCTCCTCGCTTTCTCTCCCTCCCCTCCCCTCTTTTCCTTCCCCCTTTTCTTTTCCTCCCCCTCCCCTCTCCTATTTCCACACCCTCTCCCTTTTCTTCACTCTCCCCTCCTACACCTTCTCCCTCCCCTCCCCCACTCCAATACCCCCACCCTCTCCCACTCCTCTGCATGTAGTCGGGTCCCCCTGGAAGGGGTGGTAGTAGCTTATGGGAAATGACGAAGTATCTCACAGGGGCTTTCCCAGGCTATAAATAGAGTGTGTAGATCCAAATTTAAAAAGGCTTCAAAATCACATTTCCACCCCAGATACCTTCAGAAACCACATACGACGTCCTCCAGAGAGGGTGGACAGAACTCTACAGATGAATAAAACGGTTTGTAAAACAACAAATTCCAAGAACATGTTAGACAAAGAAACCCCTCTTTTCTACCTAAAGAAACCCCTTTTTTCTACCTCTTTTCATAGAAATCGCTCTTCCCGTATATTATATGGATACTTATACAAATGTTTTTTCATGCTGTATAGTATACAGTCATTGACTTTTGATAACTGATATAGGATTTATAAGTGACTAAATGGAACATATTAATTCTGTTGAATAGATTATGTTTCTTGTTAATACAGTAAGGGTTGGGGTGCTACAGTTGACAAACACAAATTAATGTGACTGTTTTTATAGAAATGGTCCCACAGATCCCCTAAACTGATTTAATCATTTTCCATGGCAGTGATATGATAGAAGAAGTGGAATTTGCTGGATTCAGTCTTGAACTGGAATATTACCCCAAGTTGCTCTTGTGTTTCCTGCTGACAAAGATTCCAAGTTCCTCTTGTAAACAACACATATTGAACTACAATGTACATGATTTCTGTTTATTTAACTCCAATGTCCATAAAACTACATGATATTGGATGGGATTTATTTCTGAACTATTGTAGTATTTTGTACTTGTATATGTAAAGAGAAAAACCTCTCTTGAAAATCTCATATTTAACACAACAATTTGTTTAATATATTTTAATATATTTTGTTATATTTTTTTAATTTAACATGCAATTGTCATCAAAATTTAAAAGTTTTTGATGGAGAACATTTAATTCTGAGTTATCTGCAGTATTGTGCACTAGAATTTGCATTTTAAATTTCACTAAACGACTCATATTGAGCTCCATAATTTTTCCCATTTTTTCCATTAAAATCCAATTTACATGAAAACTGTTGAAGATTGGATGGAAAACTTTTTTTCCTGTATTATCTATGGCATTGTGCACTAGAATATATTATTAAAAGACCACTAAAGCTCTCATATTGAGCTACATAATTTTTTTTAAATTTTCAATATTTAATTTTTTAAAATCCACTTTACTCAAAAACTGCAGGATATTGGATGGAGAACTTTTAATCCTGAGTTATTACAGTTATTGTCTACCAGAATATGTAAAAATTTTGTAGTACCCCCAAAATGGGAACGAAAACTCATTTCTAGCCTACTTTTGCTGTATTGGCTCATGGCCTAATTATTTTAGTATACCTGGGCAAGGGCATAGGAGTGTACTAATTATTATTAAGGGAATTTATTCCCTGGGCATGACGGTTTGTATGAAGTGCACATGAACAAGGAACAAGGAGTTTGGCACTTTATTATGCAAGGGCTACTTCTACAGCTACCAGTATTTAGTTAACCCTAAGAGACTAAACATCCATGAGCTTTGGTTTCATCCATTAATTCATCATTTGTTACCAGTGGCTGGCCCTAAGAGTGAAGGCCTATTTACCTCTGACTTCTTCAATTTGATTGTGGGAGACATGGGTCCAATGGGGGTTGTACTAAAATGGATGTACAGGACTAAGGGTGTTATGATTACACCCTCTCTAACACAATACATAGATACTTTACAGAAATTGAATGAAGAATAACCGTATGTGTACACTCCTTAGATATATAATGATTAATCATTACAGTGCTTAAAACGCATATAAATGCATTAGAAATGTTTTCAATATAAATTTATTAGGAATAATGAAGGGATTGTTCTTACTGCCGCCTAGTGTTAAAGTGAAGGTACCGATACCTCACTCAGAAATGGTAAAGAAATCACTGTATTATAAAATACCAGTTCTGTGGAATGAACTACCTAAACAAGGGAAAATATGTACATCAAAGGAAGCTTTTAAAACGTTTATTACAAAAAGTATACAGTAAAGATACTGATGGTAAATGTTGTCGTAAGTCACACAACCATATAGGGTACCACCCTGACTGCGCCAAATCTTTCCGCGCTGTACTTACCACGATACCTTGCCTAACCGCGACTCACGCCCATGCCACTGGTGTGCCTCACCGCGCTCACTGCAGCCCTTCCCATTCCCTACATTGTGAACCTTTCCCCTGAGAATTAGTCCTGAAAAGACTATGTCTAAAACTACTTGATTACTGACAGAGTTAGTATATAGTGGGGTTGAAATTATGTAATTCGGCTAATGTATTCTACCTAGCATTATTTGTCGATTTGAAGTATTGTTGTACAAGTTTTCCATTTATAAATATAATTTTGACGCGTAATTATATTAAGCCAGAGGGCAGCACCGCCCCCTAGTGAACGGATTCATGTACGGTCAGCCACGGCCACTCCTGCCGCTGACCCGAACGAAACACAACTATCACACAAACTTGTTATTATATTTTATTTGTGACCATGCCAAGGCAGAGATATTGCAAGAAATGCAAATCTACGCATTATCCCCCAACTGGGGCTAAATGTATTTTGGTGCCTGTTTTGGATACTGAGGAATATCCTTCCCTTCGTGATAGTTTTTTGAAGACAGAAGAATTGTCGGAGCCACATGTTGATTGGTCACGTTGGACCCCGACCAGCGGTAAGGGTAGGAGAAAGATGAAGAATTGGGCTTCTTCATTGAGGAAAGCAGTTCAACCGACTGTACATTCTTTCAAGCCTCCAGAGACAAGGCGCCGTAGGCAGGTTTATGTTGGTTCGACTTCAGAGGAAGATGTTAAGTCTCGTGGTGACAGCCGCTCGGACATTCTGACAGCGGGTAAGAACCTACTCTTGACTGCAGCGCAAGTACACATGCCCCCTGTCATTACTCCGGCTGTCATTCCGACTGTCAACACTGTCATCCCCCCGGTTGTCATACCGCCTGTCAAGCCAGTGGTTAATGCTGTCACTAAGGGCCCGGCCGGCCAGGTTGACCAAGCTTGCAGGGACCAACTCGCTGGATTAAAGACTAATCTGGCCACTCTGAAGGCTGAATCTGCTTTAGCTTCTACTAAGATGAACAATATCGAGACCATGCTTGGTCAGTTGGTGGCCCGTTCATCTAAACCCAGCCATAGTTCGAAGACCAAATCCTCCCACCACGCACAAGATGTCAGTGACAGCGATTCCAGTGTCAATCGTTCCCGTACCAAGGCCAAGTCACACCGGGCACGAGGCTCTCACCAGCACTTCAGTAGTTGTGACGTTCCTCAAGCCCATCCCATAGGTGGAGCAAACACAGATCTAGGCGTGTCAGTCGTTCGAAACATCGTTCTTCGTTGTCCACGGATTCCTTGACATCATCTAACTCCTCCTCCTCTTCGAGTTCTTCCAGTTCAGGCCTTTCCATCAAGAAGACTCGTAAGAAGACAACTCACAGCTCCAGGCATCGTTCTAAAGACACTAAGAAACGTATGTATAGGCTTAAAAGGTTTCTCCCTAGAGATGAAAGGTCAAAATCTATGTCTACGGACAAGCTGTGGTACTGTCATGGAAGCCTTATGCTAGAGAAATACAAAGATGGTGAGAATATTTCCGGCTTATTGAAACATAATTGTTTTATTTCTGAGAAGGTTTCTACTAAGGCTTACCAGCCATCAGGTGTTTTGAAATATGACGAGGCTGTAAGTGAAATCGCTCGTACTAAAGGTGTTAAGGCCTATTCAGGTGGTAATATGGATCTTGCTATGCGATTTCTTTCGCATGAGTACTCTCGTCGCACTCAGAGTTCGAATGTAAACAAACCTGTTCAAAAGAAGGGCGGGGCTGGCAAGTCAGATAGTCCACACCCACATTGTTGGTCCTTTAACAAGGACAATTGTACTTATACCAACTGCAAGTATCCACACGTTTGTAGTGTTTGTTACGGTAACCGCTCTAAGACTACCTGCAGATTTGCAACTCAATCTGACAGGACAGATAATGCTAGCTAGGTGTTTTATGGTGATTTAACGGGGGGGGCCATGATATGAGCCCCAATAACTTTGCTAATGGTATACCCTCTAACTTGGAGAGCCATGATACGAGTTCTCCTGTAAGAATGTGTGTTATCACTACTCCCTTGAATTTGTCTGATATGTCAAATTACTGTAATATTGTTTCAATTGTGCCTTCTGGGTGTGATATCGCCCCTTACGTTGATAATAGTTGCTCCGTGATACCGGTGAATTATGTCTTCAGTATTCAGGTTTACCAAAATCAATTTTTACATATTACTAGTTCTTGTTTCTCAGGTAATTGCTCTTGTATTTATTACCTTGATTATGTACCCACGCAAGTTAAACCTTGTCGGTTCGCTGTAGCGTATTACGCCCTACATAGTCAGGGATTGACTTCTTGTATGGACCTATTCGTCCTCTCTGGTGTGCGCAGAGGTTTCAAAATATTAGATTCTGATATGGATCTTTCTTATCACATGTCCAATTATAATTCTATTCTCCAACCAGATGCAGCTAGACAAATGTCTTCGTCTGTCATTAAAGAGTTAGAATCAGGCAATATTTCTGTATGTTATGATACCCCGAAATGTGTTCATGCCTTAGGTGCTGTAATGAGAGGAGATGGCAGGTTGAGACCGATCACCGACTGCTCCAGGCCTGATGAATCTGTGAACAATAGAATGACTGTGACTGCTTGTAAATTCTCATTCGCCACAATTGACGATGCTATCTCTCTTATTAACCCTAATGATTATGGTTGTGTTGTTGATATCTCCAACGCCTATCGTAGCATAAATATATTCCCTCCGCATCGGGATTATATTGGTTTCCAATGGAGTTTTGGTAATCATGATTGTTATTTCAAAGATAATGCCTTATGTTTTGGCATCAAGTCAGCCCCTTATATTTTTAATTTGGTTACTGACTTTGTGAGTAAATATTTGGGTTGTTTAGGTACCAAGTGTATAAATTACCTGGATGACTTCTTTACTTAAGGCGAGAATTTTGATTCCTGTCAACAGAATCAACTTAATCAACAGATTTCTACTCTGAGGTTTTTAGGTTTTCACATAAATTACAAAAAGGTCACCCCCCTTGCTCAAAGTACTAGGTATCTAGGTATTATCATAGACACTGTGAATTGGTGCCTTAAGTTGCCTGAATGTAAGGTTGAAAAAGCTCTCTCCCTGGTCAATGAATTAAGAACTTGTTGACGATGTTCGAGGGTAAAAATGGAGAAACTGACTGATTATTTGGCACATTGTTCTATGATTGTTTGGGGTGGCAGAACCTTTTGCCATAGGTTATATGCCTTGTTGAAGGCCACAAGAGGTAAGAGGAGACTGTATATCTCCTCCATGGTTACAAGAGACCTTGACTGGTGGGCAAATTTTTTGCCTTTATTTAATGGTACCAGAAAAATATTAGGGTGTCCCGATTTAACCCATATATTCACTGACTCATCCCTTTCAGGTTTCGGTGGTTTTTGTCATGATATTGACGATTATTTCTATGGTACGTGGGACAAGGTTGACTTACACATATGCCCTCATTTTGAAAGGTCCCCACACTATGATTTATTAGATCGCAAGAATATCAATGTGTTAGAATTGTGGCCTGTATTGGTCGCGATTAAGCGCTGGCTTTTCCTTTTAAGGAATAAAATTGTGTTAGTACATACTGATAATACTCAGGTGGAAGCTATGCTTCTTTCAGGTAGAAGTTCTAATCATTCATGTATGAATCTTATACGAGAGTTGTTCTGGTGCTGCTGTTTATATAACATTACTATCCTATCTTGCCATGTCAGTACAGAGGAGAACATAACAGCTGATACGCTGTCTAGAATATTTTCTAAGAGTAATCCTGTTACTTATGGTTTACCTTTGCTTTTTTCTCTTTGTTGTATCGACAGATTCCCTGACGCAATTACGAGATAGATGTGTTGCAGTACAGTCGTTATGTTGGACTGATTCTACTTGGCGTTCAAAACACTCTAGATGGAAGCAATATTTTGCTTTTTGTAATGATTATGACCTGACCCCTTTGCCAGCCTCCATTGACACTATTTGTCTTTATGTTACTCATTTATCTGACTCATTGTGTTATTCTACGATACTGAATTATGTAAGTAGTGTTTGGTCACTACATGATGTATATGGCTTTACTTCTGTCGCCAAGGGTGCCTTCTTGTTGAAATGTACGCTCCTTGGAGCTAAAAGGTTATTGGGAGATTCTGTCTTATCTGCCCAACCTATCCTGCCTGAAGATTTGGTTAGGATCTATTCTGTATTGAACCACTATGACAAAACTGATCTTCTTTTTTGGGTTGCTACCTGCCTGGCTTTTAGATGCCTACTAAGAGTCGGACATTATACTGATTCGCCTCATAACTTGAAATTATCTGATGTTTTGTTCACTGATTATGGTATGCTCTTGTCTATTCGATCATCTAAGACTATCCAGTTTCGAGAAAGGCTGTTACAAATACGTCGTTGAGGCTAAGTCCTCCCTGTTATGTCCAGTCCGTTGGCTGAGAGTGTATTTACATTTTACCAAGCTAGATGATTCATCTCCACTTTTTGTATTACCTGGAGGTTCTCCTATGTCATATCGATGGTATTCTGCTAAGCTTAAAACATCCACTTAGATGGCTGGTTTACTTGCTGTTTTTTCCTCTCACAGTCTGAGAAGGGGCGGAGCCATCTATTTGAGTCGCCTTGGGCTGCCTCTCCACGATATCAAAAACTATGGTGACTGGAAAAGTTTAAGTGTACTTCTTTATTTATCCAGTGATGTTACTACTCGTCTTATAAAAGACTACACTGTTGCTTCAGATTTGTTATCCTGTTATATCACTTATTTTTTTTCTATTGCTGGGCTGGGTTGGGATCTGCTCGCGCGGATTCCGAATTACCCACTCCTTGTGTTTACCTCTTCACTCGCGAAGCCCCAGCTGCTAGATATTATCCATCTTATCTATCCATCTACAATTTCGCTCGACAAGACAGGTCAGGTAGAAAAAGAGGTGGTGGCCTCTGTTTTTATATCAGAGACGATCACCAATTCGATCCTAACCTGTACTCAAATCTATGCCTAAATACTGAAAACATAGAAATACAAATTATAAAAATCCAGAAAGAGTGTGCAAAGCCCTACATCATTTGTAATGTCTATAGACCACCGAGTGCCCCTGTACTAAAAGGCCTTCACGAATTAGATCAGACCCTTGCTAAACTGAATGCCAAAACAGACCTAATCGTAATAGGCGATTTGAACATCAATCTACTTAATAGTAATTTGTCCTTACCCATTCAACAGGAAATGAACTCAATATTTGAGAAGTATAATCTAACTCAACATGTGAAAAACCCAACTAGGAAAACACTTTCAACCGAATCTCTGATAGATCACATTTACACAAACTCTAAAATTGTAAGCTCAGCAGGTATCATTGAAAATCATACCTCTGATCACCTACCAACCTACTTAACATTAAAAAAGAATAGAAATACCTACGAATCTGGTTCTTTCATGGCAAGAAATACTTCTCGCCTAGACCAAAAAATATTGAACCAAATACTTACTAATCAAGACTGGTCAGAATATTATGAAAGCAATAACCCAGACAAATGCTGGAAATTAATACAAGATCGAATCAACTTATTTTTAGACCGAAGGCGCCCCATTCAAAAATTTCATAGAGTCAGGAGGAAGCCAAAATGGCTTACCCCAAACATCACTCTACTGATGAATGAAAGGGACAGCAAATTTAGAAAAGCATACAAAAACAACGACAAAACACTCCTCTCCGAAGCCAAACAACTAAGAAATAAAATTAGATCGATATGTCGAAATAGTAAAGCTAAGATCCTGAGGGAGGAACTAGCACAAAATAATAACAACCCAAAATTAATCTGGAAAGAAGTCAACAAAATCATAAGTCCAGAAAAATCGAAAAAATCACATGAGGTCATTCTGACTGATGAAAATGGAATTCAATCGACAGGTGACCAGACTGCCAATATTTTTAATGAATTTTTCCTAAGCATAGGCCCTAAACTAGCTGAAAAAATACCAGTTCCTAATGCACATGATGTACAACTACAACCTAAAAGTCAAGACACCCAATGTAAATTTACCTTTGAAACAGTCACCCCTCAGAATGTTTTGAAAATAATAAGAAAAATAGACCATAACAAAAGCTCAGGTATTCCAAACATCCCTGGAAAAATACTAAAAAGCTGTCTTATGGCCCTCAATTTACAAGTAACTTACCTGATCAATCTTTCGATCAAAACCTCGACCATCCCAGTAATTTTCAAGGCTGCAACTGTCACCCCCTTACACAAAAACGGCCCAAAAAATACCCCAAATAATTATAGACCAATATCTGGCATAAATATGCCGGCAAAAATATTGGAAAAAGCTATACAGAAACAACTATCTGCCTATATGGAAACAAACCACTTATATTATATTAAACAGTATGGATTCAGGCAGGGCCACTCGGTAAATCAGGCACACATAGACCTCTTACAACCTTTCTATGAGAATTTAAACTCGGGAAATTCTACCACAGCAGTTTTTCTCGACTTTAAAAAAGCTTTTGATACCATCCACCACTCGAAATTGTTAGAAAAATTGCAAAAATTAGGTATAATAGGAAAAGAAAACTCTTGGTTTAGAAACTATCTGTCAGATAGGCTTCAAACAGTAAGAGTAAACAAGCAAACATCTACCCAAGGTTAGATCACTTTCGGTGTTCCCCAAGGAACAATTCTAGGACCGATTTTGTTCTCAATATATATAAACAATTTACACCAGGTAGTCCAAAACTCGGTCATCCAGCACTATGCTGATGACACGGTAATATCATGCAGTAATAAATCGGAAAAAATCATATTCGACACCCTCCAAAAAGATTTAAACAAAATCGACACCTGGTGTAAAATAAATAAAATCTCTATGAATGTTTCAAAAACGAAATTCCTAATGTTTCATCCAAAAAGAAATGCAAAAAGTGTAATTGAACCACATCAACGACTTACCCTGGGTAATGAACAAATAGACAGAACTGAGGAATACTGCTATCTTGGCCTCCAAATTGATGAAAAATTAAACTTTAAGTCGCACACAAATAAAATAATCAACAAAGTCAGATGGAAAGTAAAGCTTCTGTCTAATGCTAGATACACACTACCTAGAAAAGTCAAAAAAGATATAGTGAAAATGATAATAATACCTAACATTGATTATGGAGATATTTTCTACGACTGTTCCAACAAAAGCTTGGTCAAAAGACTACAATCGTTACTAAATACATCTATAAGGGCCACTCTGGACCTCAAAAAGAGAACCAACGTAGACAAAGAATATGAGAATCTCAACATATTCACTAATGAATTTAGAAGAAAAATACACCTGACAGAGAGTGCCCATCACCTGGCCAAAAATATTAAAAACATTGACCAACGAAAACTTCCCACCAGAAACCATGCAAAAAATAGAAAATTACTAAAACTAGAACACCCAAAATCAGCCCTCTTTCAGAACAGCTTCATATACAAGGCTAAATATGCCTGGAATAATCTCCCCACCAAATTACATAATGTGGAAGATCACAGACAATTTAGACAAGAATTAATATCACACTATTCATAACAGAAATTTAAATTAAATAAGTTGGACAGAGCCACCATAAATTTGGCCAGGTGATTTATATTCATATTTAATCAACCGAATCCCGAACAGTAACCCTGACTTTATAATTTTCCTCTCAACTGTATGGTACCGAAATAATTCATACTGATATATTATATATATATTAGTATTATTACACCACGCTAACTCTAGTTTCTATGCCATAGTGCGCTATATCGTGTAGCCACTACATTATTGTATTCACAGACATCAGCCTGTATTTTCTATGTTCTAATTGCACTGTATTGTGCAATCATAACCTCATGAAGTCCATAGATATTTGTCACTCGTATAAACACAAATGTTATCATATGAGTTAATTGTAAGCAGCAGAAAAGCATATTTCACTGCAAAACTCAAATTTTCTGGTCACTAATACAGAAATTTCGTCCAATAATTATACAACTTTGGCGAAAACATTGATATTTAAGCAAGCTGCAATTATACTCGATAAAGTATATTATGGATTATATGTCGATTAGTAACCTGTGTTCAATAAAGTATATTATTGGATAAATGTTGATATTTCATAAAAGTAATGCCTGTTGATATCTCATTTCTAAATGTTGTACATTCCTATTGTTATCATTTTTATTAACTCCTATGTACTAGATACAAATTCCAGCCTTAAGCGATATAAATCTATCCAAATTAAAGGTAACTGTCGGTAGAAATGGAACAAAACTCGTTTCATATAGACATGTCGACCTATTTGTCATCTTCTTCTTATGTATCCAGCTAATTCCTTGGACAAATAAAAGATTTTCTTATCTTATCTTATCTTATCTTATCTCCCCGTCCCTCGGTGGGAGGTGATTATAGTAAGCCAGAGGGCAGCACTGCCCCCTAGTGAACGGATTCATGTACGGTCAGCCATGGCCACTCTTGCCGCTGACTCCGAACAAAACTATCACACAAACTTGTTGTTATATTTTTTTATTGTCTATTTTTTTATACTGTTTACACTTGTTGGAATAAAGGGGATCTGCTTGCGCGGATTCCGAATTACCCACTCCTTGTGTTTACCTCTTCACTCGCGAAGCCCCAGCTGCTAGATATGTACACATCAACTGTATTCCAATAATGGGGCTTGGAAAAGCCTAGAATTTGGGGCAAATAAATACAAGGGTTGGAAAGTTAACATATAGGTCGAAGGGCCTGAAAGATCATCATATTGGCCTTGAATCCTGTTGGAATATTTCAAATGGCCTTGAAATGTTCGTAGATTCCCAGGTTCTTACAGAGGCAAAATACTTGGATGCTCCTGTAACACACCAGATTCGTGTAAAAGTGAAGGGGTCATGACTTAAATAAAACTGTGACTGTTCAATGTTAAGGCCTTTTCTATGAACACAACATGTGAAATCATTTATTGGGATATTTTTTTTATTGCGAGTAGAAAAAAAGTAGGTGTTTTGCACGACTACATCGCACTGAGCAACTATGTCACGCTCACCAAAACGTCCATAGAGCATTGATATGGCAGGAATATGTTTGTTGATTACCAATGGCCCATTAGAGGAGTGTAATACATTCATTTAGAGGGTGAACAAACGAAAGTATTATTTATATTTAAAAAAACGCACAGGCGACGTAGTGGTGCCTTAAATTAGCCACCCAGTCTTGTAGGAATTAAAGTCCCCATAACGTCCTCAAATATGCAAGCATATTTATTGTTCATACCTTAATGGAAAGGGATTGTTTAAGTCATTAATACTGATCATAATCTATCATAATGTATCTGTACATATTTGAGTAATTCTCCTAAACGGGCAGCATTTGATTTTAGAAAGCCATTTTTTTTAGAAAAAATGAAATCTGTTGAATCTGTGCAATTTTTGGTGTACATATTAGCAGGGAATATCAGCATAACTCAGGTGAAGTCTGGGGCAATATTTCGATTCTTACACCTATGATTCAGTTACCTATATTTTCCCTATTATTTTGCCTTATTTCGGCCGCATTATATTCAAATGATTTAATATAAAAATGATATATATATAATATATTACTCACATATTCGTCAAGCAAAATTGGATGAAAAGTCAAAGCTAGAGAATGGATGTTTGCTGGCATATGAGGGACTGGTTCTAACCAGAAACTTCACTTTTTTTTAAAAAAATAAATATCCATTTTGTTACTATGAAATCATTGTGTTTGAACAGGACGCTCTCTTTTTTTGTTATAATTTTGGCGTAACGGCGACACTATGGGGTAACGGCGAATTTAACGACTTCAATATTTAATCATATTTATATTTACTAGCAAATGCCCGTGCTTCGCACGGGATTTGCCCACATCTTCCCACTCTCCTTGTTCCCTCCCCAACCATCTTTCTCTTTCAAGTTGTCTCTGTAAGTTAGTATCTGTATCAACATTCATACCTCAAATGGAACCCTGTTAAAATGTTTTTTTGTCATTGTATTGTTGCTGCCTCCCATTCCCTCTCCTCCCCCGCCCCTCTCCCTCCTTCCCCTCCCCCTTTCCCTGCCCCTCTCCACTGCCCCTCTCCCCCGCCCCTCTCCCCCTGCCCCTCTCCCCCTGCCCCTCTCCCCCCTGCCCTTCCCCCTGCCCCATGGAAATATGGTGAAATATATCAACTTTCGTCCCTTAGTGAAGCAACCACTTGCCATGGTACCTGTTCATGACGTCATGCTTTGGGTGACCCAGAAACCTGGTGTAGGGGCACTGATGGGTTTGTTTTCAGGCAGCACTGGAGGCCCTGGATGGGGGGTGCTCGATGTAAACCCATTTCTAACCCATTTCCAACCCTAATTTGTTAATGAAACATAGTGGAATAGCTCGGCATCATTTTTGGCAATGTGTATGTGAAATATAATCCCGACGGGCAAATGAGCGCGATTCTGCGCGATTTTTAATGCGCAATCATCTCGCCATAGTTCTGTGATGAGAGTGGACGCTTTTCACGCAATAATTATTGCGCAATGATTGCGAGATAGTCACGCTAAGGGTATAACGCAATATGAGTGCAAAAATCAGCAAATTCTTAAGGCATTTTAAGTGGGATATTAGAGCATGAATTATGCGCAATTTTCAACTTATTTTCCTACTTTTATTTGGCAAGTAATATCATTCGGAATTACTTATAATTAATTCTCCATGCTAATACATCAATTATTTGATCATTATTTTTATCCTGGTAGAATCTTATAATACATATAATATTTTAACATCATTTTCGTCATCTCTTTCCAATCCACCAAGAGAGCAGGTTTGGCTACCAGTAGGTGATGTTAGTGAGTGTATAGTTGTACAACAGCTACAGAGCACTCATAGCACCCATACTATTTCTGTATACAGTTATAAGGGGTTTTGATTATTACCTGTTTTAAAATCAAAACAATAATTTGCACTAATGAACTATTTAAGATGTTACTTGTAATGTTTCTAATCAAATAGTTAGGAACATATATAATGTATAAATGCCACATAAGTGTATTAGCGGCACATTCATTATGAAAGAAAATGAAAATGCACCCCAGTTACCAGTTGCACGCCACCTGGTGAACACAGTATTGCCACCTGGTGAGAATAAGTGGCATAATGGTAAGAGATGCAACCTGTATTAAAAATGACTGGTGGTTGTATTTTCTAATATTAAGAAGGAGTTGGATCTTGTATTCTGTGATTGTCTCACAGATATATAGGGATACACTGTTTAAGTCATTATATATATGGTCGATTCTCCAAATGGGTATTTCTAGAAAGGTCATACAGGCGACCCATACCCTACTCTTATATACCCTGAAACTACGTTTCTCATGTATGGAAATTGTTGGAAGTATACCCTAAAATATATTGCGTCATGGACGGTGATAGTCACAGAGATATTCGTCGTCATTTCATTCATTTATAGAAAGATAAAATGATTATCATTTTACATGATTTTAAAGAAGAACACAAGCCCTTTCGAATGGTAGGAATGTAGGAACCCCACTTTCAAACAACGTATGCCAAAATCCTCGCCGTTATTGTGATAAAAGAGCTTTTTAAAGCTAGAAAACCTGTAATAATTATGGAATTTGGAATTTGAATATAATACACTGCATGATTTAGAAAATATTCTAGGAAATGTTTTTTAAAATGTATGTCTGTCTTAGGGATAGCTGTCGCCTACATTGTCTAAACATGAGTGTCAGAGAGTGTCAGATGCGCGACAGTGAGTGTGAATGCTAGGTGAGTGACCATTTAGACGCGATTTTGAATGCGCATTATATGCAAACGGTAATAATGATACTTGAACGATTGTAAGCAATTCATTTCAAACCAAAGGATAATTATCTCAGAGAGTGGAAAACAATACGCTACTATAGCTCTGACGATTGTTTAGATATTGGGTGAGAAGTGTTTATAAAAACGGTACAAATCACTGTAATGACATATCAAGATTAGTATGTATAATTTAGCGAAATGGCAATGCACGAAAAATAGCAGCTCTGTTTGTTATGCGTTTTTGAAACAAATATGAATCATTAATCTGTAAAGTAATATGGCCAATAAAAATATTTTTAAAAAAAAGTACTAGGAAACAGGAGCTGATTATTAGTTGCATATATACTCATACTATACTACAGAGTCTGAGTGTCCTTCAAGGGACGATATTTTAAATATTTTACAATTATTATTCCATTAAATATCGATAAGGGCTCTGTTTGCATGTGTGTATAGGGGTTGCTTTGACTTGGTATCAGAGAATGAGTACATGTGTCAGAGAATAGAATGTCAGTTGAGCATTACTGGGTTTGAATGCCAGGTGAGTGAACAGTGTCAGGTGTTGCGTCCAGTTGTGGCTGCATTATGATGAGTATTTAGGTGCAATTTTGAATGCGCATTATATGCCCAATTGAGATCACACCCATATTATTAACTTTTGAAGAAAACATGTATTCACAGATACATTGGTTGAGTAACACATGAGAACTTGATCCAACACAAGTGTGAGACCACCAACAAGATGGGAGGAAATAGACGCAATGGATTTCACATAATGATGGCTAATGGCATCTCCATTTCACTGTGATTCACAGCTATAAGTATCACACTTCACTAATTTGCAGTCAATCACAAAATGATCACGGAGCTATCCCACTCAATTGCACTCAGTGCCCGTCGGGATGGAGATCTGGTTAGCGGTTTCAGAGAAGATAGCATTTTAAGCCTCCAAATCCTTATTTTATTAAGATATAGATTATATTATTCACCATTTTCAGGCAGGCCTAGTACTTATTAGGATGGTCGAAATTACATGAAAATGTATTTTTAGAAAAAATTTGGAGATATATCACATGTCGTAACAAGACATATGTAGTGATCTTCAGATCCATATGTAGTGATCTTCGTCCCAGGAGGCCTTAGCATGGGCGTGAATACATTGATGGGAGCGTGACGGCCATCAGCCGGGAGCGCAAAGCTTGAATGCGGTAGGCAGGTGTGCGGTATGCATGGGAGCGGTATGGGAGGGGAGCGGTATACATGAGCGCGAAATGCAGGTGCGCGGTATACATGAGCGCGGTAAGGTATGGAACCGTGAGCATTATATGAATTATGCACCACAAATACCCTAGCTTGATTTTGAAAAGGAGGGGTGCATGCTTCCGCGCCACCCCTCTAAATCCGCCCCTGAATCAAAATTATATTTATAAATGGAAAACTTGTACAACAATACTTCAAATCGACAAGTTATGCTAGCTAGAATACATTAGCCGAATTACATAATTTCAACCCCACTATATACTAACTCTGTCAGTAATCAAGTAGTTTTAGACATAGTCTTTTCAGGACTAATTCTCAGGGGAAAGGTTCACGGCAAGGTTGGGCGTTGCAATGTAGGGAGCGGGAAGGGCTGCAGTGAGCGCAGGGAGGCACACCAGTGACATGGGCGTGAGTCGCGGTTAGGCAAGGTGTCGCGGTAAGTACAGCGCGGAAAGATTTGGCACGGTCAGGGTGGTGCCCTTCAATTTTTTAAAAAGATTTTTCAAACTTAGCACCAAATGATGAACTATATAGTTTAAAAAATGAGCGAGTTTTAGGTAAAATGAAAAATGAAGTTGGTGGGCGGGAAATACTTGAATTTAAAGACCGATACCTTGCTGACGTCACACATATTTAATGAGGCCATGCGCGCGCACAATGGCAGCAAGAGGGAAATACAAACAACGCTGGTTGCATGTGTGTATGCCGTAGCTGTATACTTCCCTGCACATCTCTATGTATTTTGGGTCTTGTATAATCTACTGAGCATATTTCTGGGGCTATATAGCATGATAGAGGTATTGAGAGTATGAGGGATGAATCAGTTCAATTCAATCAAGGCCATTTTAAGGACAGAATAAGGTGGAAATCAGCACAGACCCCAGCAACCTATAGGCCCATTGGTTTACATGGCAACCAAAGCAAGGGTGGACACTTCAGTTTGTATGCCTATAACTGTGATTATAAAGGCATGTACATACAATTTAACACCATGTACCATTGTAGTTAAGTATATAGTTTTACTTTGGGATATTAGACGTTTTACCAGATAGATGCAAAGTAAGATTATTCAACTCAACGCATTGGTGTAACATGCATGTGTGTACATGCCTTTAGTCTCGAATTGCTGAGATTTGGTCGTAGGTTGTGGAGGCACACATGTACGTCTACCCGTGGTCGTCACGCACTGGTGAACACTGAGCGTTTAGCCCAGTCCATGTTGGTGCTGACCGAGGGGTGGCCGTATGTGTGAGGATCTCAACAATGCGAGACTAAAGCAATTAGACCCTTCCGTTGTAGGGGGGGCCGGGTGTATGCGTTCTTAGGGACAAACTTCGGCTCCGCCTCAGTTTGTCCCTAAGAACGCATACACCAGCCCCCCCTACAACGTCAGGGTCTAATCGCCCAGCATGCACTGGTCAGTGGCTGTGACAGTGCGTGGACGGAGGCAGGTACCCATTGAGGGGCACTGAGTTCTGAGGGTAGGTGTAGCGCCTGCCCCCGTGACCAACACACCCCTGCCGCCCTGGCCACATACACACAGTTGCATCTATGCACCTTTACCTAACTCATACAAGTTACAACCCATAAAGGCAGATATATCTATAGTTACAGGCCATATAAAGTCTCACTGGATTATTAATGAATAGTATATGGAATTGAGTTTTTTGTTCAGACCCATATAATTCCATGTTCAACCAATTCATAACATTCCCAAACTAACAAGCTACAGCCTACACACATCAGGTTGGCATACATACTGGGGTGTTGCACAACTAGAGATGAATAACTGTGGAAGCTTCAAACTAAGCCATTTCTTTAAATCAAATGCCCAAAAGTATTTATGTTTTAGAAAAGGGATCTGTCTATATTTCCCTCGATTCAAGTTTCTGTCTAGGTGTGTCGTTTTCCATATTTCCCTTAGCAAAGTGCACGGTAATGACGGCCGTGTGTACTCGGCCATTCCGCCATGCTGTTGACCTATATACCCAACAGGTCCTTCTGCCTCCCTGGTGCGCGCACATCGGTCCAAATCAGGGTTTGTTAGTCAATACTGAAAACGGTCTATTGCTTTAAAACCTAAAATGTATTCAATGATTTTTAAAGATAATGCAATGGAAATTAAGAAAATTAAGGGAAAAAATGCACAATTGATCAGTTAAAACGTGAACATTTTCAAACGGCTTTATTTCTAACACAAAAAAAGAATGCTTTGTGTACATCAATTAGAAGTTTTAAGCATGATGTGTACACTGTGGAAACTGATAAATTAGCTTTGTCTCCATATGATGATAAAAGGTGGTTATTTCCAAATGGAATACGATCATATGCCTATGGAAACGTAAACATTATCAATGATAACCCAATTAATAGTTTACAAGGAAGAAAACGAAAATACTCTGATATTTGATTTTTAGGTTACCAGTACACATCCTGTTTAGTAATGTTGCTAAGGTAAACAAAATGAATCTTCATAGATTATTACTTGATTTCATATAATGTAAACCATATTGTTTATATTATCATTTGATTGTCTCACAGGTTTTAATAATGGCAAAGGTAAAGAGAAGTTGTTCTGTTGTTGATGACACAGATAATATAGTTGTAGAAAAAACAAAAGAACCATTAGTTTTACGTTTTGCTAAACTTTCCAAAAATGCATATTGCCCAACTAAAGGTTCTATGAATGCTGCTGGCTATGATGTACATAGCGCATATGATGTAATCGTACCTGTAAAAGGTAAAGCATTAATTCAAATGGATATCCAAATTGAACCACCTAAAGGTTACTATGGTAGATTGGCTTCACGATCCGGGCTAGTTTGGAAAAAATTCATTACGGTCGAAGCCGGTGTAATAGACCATGACTTTTGTGGTAATGTTACAGTTGTGTTTTTCAACTATAGCAATGAACCATATAATGTATGTAAAGGTGATCGTATTGCCCAAATTATTATGGAGCGATTTTGCTCACCAAAAATTATAGAATGTGAATCTTTAAATAAAACAAATCGTGGAATAAGAGGATTTGGTTCATCTGATAATGAATAAATTTCACTAATTAAAATGTCACTATGATTGGATGAATAGTACACATAAAACTAGAGGCTGATCTATACTACATAGAAATGGTTACACATATTCAATTGCTATTGGCTTTTACTGCATAAAACATGTTATATATTATATATATGTTAATTGTGAAATATAGTATTCAATTTTTCTGTTTAAATCAGTTCTTACTTGCTGATTCGCAAAATATAATTAGTCTAATCCTTACTTTTTGAAGAACTTATGAGAGAGAGAATCGAACAACACCTCCTGGAAATTGATTATCTGATACCACAGCAACACGGTTTTAGACCAGGTTTTAGCACCGACAGTGCGATTTACTCCTTCTTGAGGAATGTATTAAAGAACAAAGATAAAGGACACGATACTATTGCAGTTTATTTTGATCTATCAAAGGCGTTTAACTCTATTAATATTGACATCTTATTGTATAAATTGCGCAAGGTTGGCCTTGGTGAAAATTTTGTAAATTTAATCAAAAGTTATTCGACAAATAGAAGTCAAATGACTCAGTTGGGTGAGGTATGTTCCTATCCCGAACTGCTGCATGCTGGGGTAGCCCAGGGAAGTATTGTAGGGCCTCTACTCTTTATTTTTTATATTAATGATGTTATAAATGTTGGTTTTGAAGGGGACATAGTTATGTATGCTGACGACTGTGTGATATTAAATAAGATTACTGAAGATCATGATCTAGAGAAGGTCCAAAGAGATGTACTTAAATTCCAACATTGGACAGATAGGAATGGATTAACTTTGAACACCAAAAAGACAAAATTACAGATTTTTTATGGGAAAAGGGTGTTGAATGGCAACGATTATTTGGTGTATTGCAATGGTCAAGCTATTGATAGAGTGAATAACTTTAAATATTTAGGTTTCCTCCTGGACGACAGACTAAACATGATTCCATATATAAACACTGTCTGTTCAACAGCCACCATTTTGTACCGACAATTAGCAAGAGTAAGATTCTTTATCTCAAAGAATATAGCGATATTAATATATAAAACTTATATCTTGCCTATATTAGAGTACGGAGGGTTGTTATTCGAATTAGCACCAAGAAACGTAACAAGGAGGCTGCAGCTGATTCAAAATAACTGTTTAAGACTATGTCAGGGACTTAGACAGCGGAGAGCTGAAATGAGGATTACTAACATAGCCATTCACAATAATTGTAATTTGTTGCCACTCTGTTATAGACGCCTACAACGCTTCTTCAGTGTGTTTTGGACTTATACTGTAGCAAATCGCCCTTTATACAATTACAATCTAAGAGATCCTTATCGGGTGCAGATAGAGGATTGGCAAAAGGAATCGATCAGGAGAAGCCTTTTTGTCAGGATCCATAATTTTTGGAATGATCTTCCATACGGTTTAAAATTAATAGAAGACAAAAAAATATTCAAAAAAGAAATTAGAAGGGTCCTGGCAGGAAGTTTCATGCTGAGAAATGAATGCTGGTACCTGGTCACGCTTGAGTATCGAGCATAGCTATCTTAATACCGCAGTTCGTTAATCTATAACATGTACTTGGTGTTACTAACAGATAGCTGCCCTTCTACATAGCATTGTGCTGGGCGTTGTTATATAGTCCTAAAGAGCTATTGTAATGATAATATAGAGAAAAGGTAAGAATGACCCTCACACGATGGTAGTGTTTGTATGAGTGTTTAATGGTACTGAGAGTTGGGCGCTCCTGGTAGTATACATACATATTAATGAGCGTGGGTAAACCTACACCTCAATGGGAGGTGTGGGGAGGCTATATGCCTATATAACATAATCTCCTCCCCCCTGAAACAATCGCAAAATACGGATAAAGGTGAATTTTAAGATTGAATATCAATATGAACACAATACATCACAAGTATTTTTCGATTTTCTATTAATAAATGGAACATTTTGAGTTCATCAGTTAAATAGACATCATATTTATAATATACAAATCTGACCTCAAGCGATGAAGAATCTTAAACATCTTATATGAACCATCACGAGATTAACATTAATAATATTCCAATCGTTTTCCTGTCACCGTCCAACGCTTTTGTAAAATAATCTGTACCTTCCTCGAGGCGCGGAAGTGTCGATAATGCCCACCAGGTGGTGCCACTCGTCCCAACACATTTTAATCAAACTACTGGGTTAACATGGGTAAATGCTGCCGTTTCTTTAAGTTATACGACAAGGAATCAGCCTAAATACAAAATAAAGCTGGCTACCTATATTAATAAAGATGTGGGAAGTACAAATCTTCCCCTTATCCATGTCTCCTGTTAAAGGTTATAAAATCCAACATGGAAACCGGCCTGTGAGGCCTTCACTCTTTGACTACGCATAGGGTAAAATATGATTTAAATACGAACAAACTGCGGACCCCTACGACAAGCAGTAATCAGTGGCCTGGGAGGCCTTCACTCCAATGTTTTTAAAACAAGTTCAAGCAATATGACAACATATCAATGTCTGATTAATTTCCCAGCCGTGCAGTATGTACGAATATGGTCGTGCAGGAAGACGCACGTCTGCGGAAGCTGCAATGTCCACGATGCTATCCTCAAGCATGGCTTTCCCCAAGGGCCATTAGGGTAGCACCTGGTTGGTCCGTCGATGCCTCACTGCAATTTAATTACATTTAAATCGCACATTAAATCGTGTGAAAACAAGAAAACTAATGGCATGTTTTTAACCAGATACATTCAATCAATCGGTAGGGAGGTCCCATTGGTCTCTGGGTGAGAATTGCGATATGGAACTGAGTCAAACATAAATAAAAATGCTTCCCAAAAAATATCAGACCAGTTCTGTTTTTCATTTACAGATCAGGATAGGCAAGTAAAATATTAACGATCTGGAAGATCTTTGCATGCGGCCAAATACAGGCACTGATAATACATAATGTAGTTGGCTATACGCCTCGTCTAGCTTGACAGCAACACGAGCGGGCCGAGCCCTGCCTAACTCAAAAGCGCGGACGTCGGAGAGAGCACCTGTGCGAGTCGCGCAGTGTATTCTCTATGGAGTAGTGGCAACAGGTGGTGTATTTCAATGCCGCGGGCCCGGAAAATATATCATGACTACAATGCTACTGTTAACTTTCGGCAATTTGCCCCCGAGGAGGCTTCCCCGGCCTTGCGCGGCCGCGTGCCGTGTATGCTCTGTCGCCGGGCGGCCGGTCGGTCTCCCGACTCAACCTGGTTAAAACGGCTTTGCTAGCCAATTTGGCCGCTTTTGTAAAACTTTTTAGACACTAACTAATAACAAGTATTTAAGGAATAATAAAAGGACAAAAATAGATATACACCTTTCCGCGTCTGCACTGTCAATCCATGGGATCTGCAGCCTCTCCCCGTTTCCGAATACTAGCAGCAACACGTACCTAGTGTCCAGCCTCCTTGTGGCTCTTTCAATTAGCTCGGATTCCGTTCTCGTTATGCTCGCTTCAATAGGCAGGTCTATTATGAATTTTTCCGAATTGCTGAGGATAATCATTCTCTCCACCCAGTGTATGACTAATTTGTGGCCATACAAACAGGGTCTCCGCAGCTCGATCCCAGTAATTTTGGGTGCAGCTGCCCTGTTTAGAGAGTTTGATTCCACAATTATTTGTCTCAAACGAATAGAAATGATATTGTTATCTGTCTGGATTTTAAGGATGATCCAGGCAGACAAAGGGTCTAATATCTGCGTTCCGCAGACCCCTGTGCAGCAATCGCCACATAAATTTTTGAAAGGGTTTAAACATTTAATACAAGAAATAAAAATCTGTCTATATTTCCATAACTTGGTAATAATCCACAAGCCGACCAGTACAAAGAAGACAATAGACACCCAGTCTGGTCTGTAAGCCAGCTTCTCCAGTGTACTTTCGGCTATCAGCGGTGCGTTGGTTGTCCTTGTCACTCCCACCTTCATGGGCCTCATATCTAGCCTCGTGAGGTTATAAGCCTCAGTGGTGTGGGTTACAGACATGATCAAGGCCAACCTGTTTAATTTGTACAGACTATAAAGTGATAAAACGCCCGCCGATATGGAAATAATGAAACCTAACCATTCAATAGCTGAATTTTTCTTCAATGCGGCCACTGCCCAGTCTATTTTGTTCCAAGCTGTGATTATTTCCTGATCCCTCTTTATCAAATCTTTTGCCATTTCTACAGTGTTCAAACCTCCGTCCAAAAGTTCTCTTGGCACGTGAGCAAGTGCCTCTTCCAAAGATTTTCCTGAAGGGAAATGTAGTTGTATCATTTTTCTCATTCTTGACTCACCTGAAAAATTGCCAATGTCAATATTAAACGCCCAGGCTAGTGGCATATTGACATTAGCAGTAATATTAATATTGTTTAATTTTGAATTGCAATGTGCATGTTTAGTCATGATGTGGGCCGAACCAATGGTGGCGCTGCACCCACAAGGGACATTTATAATTGAGAAAACAGCTAATTCAGCTGTTCTAGAAGGTCTACCGACACAATGGAACATGGCTGTAGACCCTTGGTTAATTAGAATATGTTCTCCCTGGGACAGTGGTACATAAGTTGATTCTATCCTACTCCTAACAAATGTCTTAAAGTTACAATTTCGCATAATCTTGTCACGTTTATTCGCCATAATGGCGGCCAGACATGACTTTCCATCCATGTCGAATTCCAGTATGCCTCCTGGACACGTGATATCGTGGCTCATTGCTACACAATCGCCCAGTTCTCTGCGTGAGGAAATTAAATAATGTTGGCCATTCGAGCCCCATCCTAGAACGATGTGTTCTGGCATATCTATTTTAGTATATCCCATTCCTGAGTGATTTTGAGCGTCAATCGGAATTGGCAATGCGATAGGCTCATATAGCCGGTAGTAGTACTGAGCATATGCAAATGACAACGGCAGAGTAATTGTAAGCGTATTGTTCATCATGTTCGTTCTGGCCTGTGATCTCCAATACTCATAGCTTCCCAAAGGTCTAATATTTTCCACTTTTTCTTCTAATTTTAATCTCAAGTCGTCCACACATGTTATCAAATTATTTTTAGTCATAATCAGGGCAGGTAATTTTCCTGCCTGTAGTTCGATTAAAGCATCCAACAGTTTGTTGGAGGCATGTTGGTACTGCAATTGAGCAGCTATCCCCGCCAGCTGCTCTGTAAGTCGTATCAAGCTGCTCAGAGTGCTGGAGGTGACCGATTGTGACTCAATAGTGTACTCAAAAGCCGTCTTAGTAACTTCTGTCATGTTGGTAATAATATCAAATACCTCTTCTACGTGTTTATTAAGGAATGAAGCCAGTGTATGTGATCTTTCAGCCAGAATTAAAATAATGTTATCTCTGTCGATGTTCTCCTCTGCCGATGCCTTCATAACTTTTATAATTTCAGCCATATCCGAGGCCAAAAGATTGAACTCAGGCTCTGTTGCCACCCCTATTGTCTCTCTTAATACGTTTCCAATGATCTGAACCCCCCTTCGCTTTGTTCTAGTGTGTCTAAAGCTGTGTAAAACTCTATCAATCTTTCCGTATGTGTCCAAATTTGATTTCAATAGCAGATCATGGAACTCTGATACCTTTATATTAGTCGAATTAAGGGAATGATATGGTTCCTCACGCTTCAACCTGTGGCTGCTGGGTCTGGGGATATCTAATTGCAATTTTAGGGTGACGGTGTGCGTGCCAACTCGTGTGTTTAGCCTTCCGGGCAATTGTTTAAACACGACACCATAGTTTTGCCGAAATGTATAGTCTGCCTGAGCGGCGTATACGAAAACAATCGCAGCCCTATTGGGTGAAGAAGAAAAATACAAGTTAAACAATTGTTATCCGATTCACTCCATACCGAGCCTCTAATATAATGTAACAAGTAAGGAAAGCTTGGTAACCTGAACAAAAGTGGCAATAATTACCAATTCAGGCGAGCAGATATCAGGAAAAATAACCTACCATATTAAAATGGTGCCAGGCATTGTGGCTGGTCCAGCTTAATCCTAGGCTAGTGCAGGAGGGTTGACGTCTTACAGAGAAGATGTTTGCTAGTTTCCACGGGTAGGTCCTATCCCTCTGAAGCCTAAAAGCTTTGTAACTGAGTTGAGGGATAGGGCTCTTATACAGTGACAACATTTTGACTTTTCCCAGGAGATTCCATAGCTGATGATGTCCTCTCCAGGTCTCATTAATATTAATCTAAAGTCAGATGTCACCCCCATGTGTGTGGATTTCACAAACTCTTCCTGTACCCACCTGTTGCCTGATTTAAATTCTGAGTGCATGGACCACCCCTTTTCCCTACTGAGAACAGATCATGACATTGCATGTGATACAGCCCTCGATGACCAAACTTTTCCCCACACAAAGGCAATGAATAATTAGTGAAATTGGAATAAAGCTCATATTCTCCTCTCTCCCCTTGGAACGGGACAAAGCGACTAAATTAACATTCATCGATTACAATTCCACACACAGTCTCTCCTTAAAATGGTATGGGAAACTAAACCTGTCCTCTCCCGACAGCTGGGGTATCTGAAACCTGTTCCTCCAGGTTGTATGTTAATGCATCTAGATCGAATTCCCTGTCCAGCTTCCTCAAAAAGTCATCGGTCAAGTTGCTTCTCACAGGTTTGAGATATGATAAATGTACGTTTCTCTTCAAATCTTGCCCATCGCTCATCCTCCTCAACTTTGCGGTGCATTTATTAACTTTCCTAACCAAATAGGGCCCACAAAAAACGTCTTGGAGCTTCTTCGAGCAATTCATGTCCATCAACCGATGGACCTTCACGTACACAATGGTACCAGGCTCTATATTTCCCTCTCTTATTGTGGAATCGTGCCTGGTTTTCATTTTCTCCTGTGTCTTCTCTAGACTTTCTGAAGCTTTCCTGGCAGCTCGTTTCTGCCTTGAAACTATATCTAACAGATGTTCTTTCACCGATTTATTTTCTTCGGTAATCATACCGAGCGCTACGTCGCTGGGCGTTACCGCATCCCGGCCATGGACCATCATATACGGGGTGCAAGACAGGCTGTAGCTGTCGGTCGTGTTGAGGGCAAAAAGAATCGATTCTAGGTATTGATCCCAATCACGCTGGTTCTTGGAAATAAATGTCCGTATATGTTCTATTGTGCTCTGATTTCCTCTCTCACATAATCCCTGAGTCTGAGCCCTATATGCACTGGAGAATACCTGTTTAATTCCAAAAGATTTGCAAAAATCTTTGAATTCACTTGATATATAACAGGCTCCATTGTCTGAAAACAGATTGCTAGGCACTCCTACCCTGCAGATTACATTTTTGTAAAAGTCTCGCTTCAGGCTTGAAGCATCAATAGCCTTGCAAGCCCAGCCGATGACGAAACGGCTATAAAAATCAAAACACAGTTGTATATACTTATTACCACTTGTTGTAGTGGTCATTGGACCCATAGCATCGATTACTAAATGAGAAAAGGGTGCTGGTGATCTATCTCTGATAGTCATCGGGAGTTTGATGGGGTTTTTCATCTTCTTAGCCCTTAGGCACGGATCGCAAGTCGAGATGTAATTGTTAATATCTTTCACCATCGATGGCCAGAAAAATTTTTGCCGGATGGCTGTTAATGTTTTAATAATACCCATATGGCCTCCCAAAGGTCTAGTATGTGTAATCTTCATTAGTTTATCCACACACGACTCTGGTACGACCAACTGAATTTCATTCTCAAACCTTCTCCCACCAGCTGATCTTGGCACTCTGCACAAAATATCATTGTTATAAAAATATTGCTCGTGACTATTCAATATTTCTTTTGCTTGCTTTTTGTTTTCTGGCAGTTTTCGATCATTCAAGTAATCCTTCATTTGAGCACAAAACAGGTCGTCATCCTGCTCTTGCCTCAGCTCTGCCGTATCCAAAGGACAATCTATTTCGGGATTCGATGTACCATAGAAAAATCTGTCAGTATTCCTATGTGAACTTGCCTTTTTCCCTGAACCTTTGTTATTCTCATTTTTCTTTCTCCCTGATTTATTTATCGTTTTATCCTCTTCAATGAGGCCAGCCTTTAATTTGCTGTTGACAGTACCAGCTCTTGTTGTTTCACGGGTGGTTACCGCCATCACGGTGGCGTGGCTGATATGGTCCTTATCAATTGACGCCTCAGGGGGCGTGTCACCTTCATGACACGAGGCTGCGACCCTATCTGATAACCCAGTCGGTTTTTTCACAGCTGTTTCAGTACGACCACTTTCCTGCTTTAAAATGGACCTGTATTTATGCTTTTTAATTGGGTAATTCTCCAGGTAATCATCTTCCCTGAACGATTTTACTGCATCTATGGGATGGAAAGAAATCTGCCTATTTACTGACTCCACTTTCGGATCTGTCACTATTTTCTCTACTGGGTATTCCCTTCTACTCAAAACATCAGCTGTGATGTTTAGACGACCTTTCAAATGCTCAATGGAATAATCAAACTGGTTGAAAAATTCCACTAATCTTGCCATTCTTCCTGTTAAATTTTGCTTTGCATTTAGGGCCAGTAAAGCTGCATGATCCGTCAGAATTTTGAATTTTGAGCCAGCCACATAGTGTTTAAATTTTTCCAAGGCAAATTTCGTACCTATCAGCTCCCGATCCGTTGTTGAATACGAAATCTCGGCTGCATTTAACCCTCTACCTGCGAAAGCAATTGGTCTCAAAAACCCTTCTCTATCAGGCTGCCAGAGCGATGCCCCTAGGGCTATTGAGCTCGCATCACTTGTTATAATGAAAGGGATGCTATAGTCTGGGTATTTCAGTACAGCTTCAGTACAAATAGAACGTCTGATTTTTTCAAAAGCTCTCTGACACTCCTCCGACCAAATATATTTGACTTTTGCCTTGGTCAAATGATACAGAGGCTGCATTACCTTGCTGAAGTCTGAAATAAATGATCTATAATAGTTGGCCAGACCATTGAAAGCCCTAAGATCTTTCACATTCTTTGGTGCTGGATAGGTTGCAATTGGTTTCACTTTTTCCGGATCCGGAGCTATACCTCTTCCATCTACCATAAACCCTAGGAAAGGTACCCTGGGTAATCCAAAGGAACATTTTTGCTTTTTGAACAATATATTCGCCTCCAGAAAAATTTTAAAAATTTTCTCAAGGTCTCTCAAATGGTCATCCCACTTGGAGTTTGCCAGCAATACATCGTCGATGTAGCATATTGTTGACGGTAGATCTTTCAACAGTGATTCCACGACTCCATGGAAGGCTTTTGGAGATGTTTTTAACCCCATAGGCATAACCTTATAAATGTAGTTCCCAAAGGGGGTGCTAAAAGCACTCAATTTCCTATGTTCTTTACAAACTGGGACCTGGTTAAAACCCCCAAAACAATCCAGCTTGCTGAAGAACTTTCCCTGCAATTCCCCAACGTTTTGCAAGGATTCTTCTGCACAAGGAAATGATTTCGATTGACTTTTTACCTGAGAATTCAAATGCCTGAAATCTGTAACGAGCCTATAAGCCCTGTTACCCTCTTTAGAACTGCCCTTTTCTACTAAGAAAGCTGGGCTAGTGAATTCCAAATTTTCGTCTGTCTTTTCTATAATATTTTGCTCAACTTGTTCGTCTAAAATCTGCTTCATTTCTCTTCTAATATTAGGATTAATCCTATAGCTCCGAAATTGTTTTGGTACATACTCCGCCTTCAACTCTATGGGATGTTCGTATTTGGTCGTTAAACCCAACACTTTATCACTGCCGACGAATACATTCTCGTATTTGTTTAGCAAGTTAACCATCTGCTCCTTTTGACTCGGTAACAGCTGTTCACCTATGTCAAATTCTGCTGGCTCGAGTCCCTTACCCTTATCGGATTGTTTTTGTTCAACCTCGATAGCTATGTTCTCCTTCACCGACTCGATGTTATTTAGGGACACAAAGTCATTCTCAGTCTTAATACAATACAAACCAATGATAGAACCTTTAGGAATAACTCTGTATCCCCTGCTAGTATTATATACACATGTACGTATTAAACCATTAGGTCCCTGGGGCTTAGCAAGCACCCGTTTCACCATATAAGGAACTCTCGTCTTTCGCTTCATATTTTCTGTTATACCGATCGTATCTGATATATCCTCAAATGAAACCACATAGTTTGTAGCCTCCAATTCTGATCTAGGAGGTATGACATATCGTCGTCTAGCTCTTATTGTGTAAATCTGTTGTCTCTGTGCATTATATTTTAATTTAGCAGAATTGCTTCTTAAGAATTCGGATCCGATTATCATCGACCTGTCCAGCTTAGGGACTACAGTGAACCAATGGGAAAACCATCTTTCCTTGATTCTGAACTTAATTTTGATCTGTTTTCTGGCGCTTTGTGCTCCACCGTCTGCAATATAAACCTTGATATGACAGTTTCTTGAGAAAAGTATAACCTCTCTCCTCAACAAAGCTTTGTAAAATTTCCCAGAAATGCAACTCAGAGTTGCTCCTGTGTCAACTAAAGTTGGTATTTTGTAATGACTCAGTTCCAACACAATACAACCCTTATTCAAACCAATAGAAATGGGATCTCCCTTACCTGGCGTCAATGTCAAAACTGCATCCTCCTCCTGGGTCCGTCCGAATAGTTCATTAATGCACACAATAGGGTCTTTTTCACAATCCTCATGGCGATAGCCCTTGTTTTCGCCATGGGTATCTAGTTTTCCTCACTTCTGGGGTGAGGTGTAGGAGGTCTGTATCCTGATGACCTTCCATTCGAATGACTTCTGTCTTTGGAATTGCTCCTCCAGTTCTCCTTGCTGTTCGACCTGTTGTTCCTCCAGTTTTCCTTGCTGTTAGACCTGTTGCGACTGCTTGATCTTGGCCTCTCTTCCTGCTGTCTCCATGGTTCCCTGCTGTTACTTCTGGGCTTGCTGGAGTTCCTTCTTTCACTGGATTTGCTGTGTGGTCTTTGGTAGTTGTCTCTAGACTTTGACCTGCCATCCTTACTGTAGTTCTGATATTTATCACCAGATTTCCTCTCCTTACTATAGTGGCCATTTTTCTTTTGGTCCCTCCTGTCGTATCCTGATCTTCCTCTGCTGTCAGCTACATAGAATACTTCCTTCCTCGTCTCTCCAGCCTTTGTTTGAAATGCCTCATAAGCCACCTCGTACCTAATTGCCAGTCTCGAAGCAATTATGGCTGTATTTGGAGCCTCAGCCAGAACCATCTTTCTGAGATATTCCTTTAGCCCTCTGCAATATAGGTCTGTTCTCAACGATTCGGTCAGTTCTCCGTGTTTGGACAGTAACAGCAGCTTATCTCTATTGTAATCCTGTACGGATTCGTCCTCCCCTTGAGCCCTATTCACGTAATCATTGATTCTCTCCTCAAACGGTAAGTGTTTAAACTTTTCCATAAACGCAGGAGAAAAATCATCAAATGTTTTCTCTGGGCTCGCTGCTCTGTATTGTAGGAAATATGCTTCTGCATCGCCAGCCAGAAACTTTCGCAATCCTTCTATCTTCATGGCCGTTGGCAATTGCACGTGGCTCGTATATGCATTATAATTGTCCAAGAAATTGCCGGCAGATACCATCGCCGTCGGTTGCGAGAATACCTCTGGGGGCGAGGCAAACATTTTCAGGATTGCCGGCTGTACTTGCTTCTCATTGTCCTTATGACCCAGGCTTCTCGCTAGTTCCCTTACCAAATCGCTCATCGTTGTTTTGAACATCTCTTGCTGGCCTTGCATAGCCGTCTGGTGCTCGATGGATAAATTCTTCATGGCGTCTGCCAGGCCTCTATAATAGGCGGTATCCACATCCTCCATCGTGAGCTTCTCTTCCTCCGATTGTTTCTGCTTTAACTCTTCCTTGAGCTTCTCCTGTTTCAACTGCTCTATTACCTGGTCATGTCGTTGTTTCTCTGCGAGCAGATCCTGCTCTGCTTTCTCCTTAGCATCCCTTAGTTGCTTTTCTTCATCCGCCGTTAAAACCATTTTTCTTGGAATAGAGGCTTTGCTGTCTTTGGTGAGAGCCTGAGGCTTGTATAACCCCGGTCGTGGGGAGTGTGAGCTAAGATGTTGAAGGTTAGGCGGGTTTTTCGTGAATAATTCCGAATATTTGCTGAATCCTCGTGCTGTTTTTGATTGTCTATTTAAATGCGATCTATTTTCCATAAATAGGATCTTATAGGGTTTCTCCACCAATATGTTATATAGTCCTAAAGAGCTATTGTAATGATAATATAGAGAAAAGGTAAGAATGACCCTCACACGATGGTAGTGTTTGTATGAGTGTTTAATGGTACTGAGAGTTGGGCGCTCCTGGTAGTATACATACATATTAATGAGCGTGGGTAAACCTACACCTCAATGGGAGGTGTGGGGAGGCTATATGCCTATATAACAGCGTTACTGTCGGTAAGCGGTCCTTTCGCTCAAATCATGTACTGGGTGCTACTATTTTGTAGCTGTCATTTTCTTGCTCATTTTGAGGTTTTGAGGTTGTATTGTGTATCGCTCGCAGGGACACAGGCCTTTGTTGCCTGTAGTATCGATTTTGTTTATACATGTGATATGCCTCACTACGATTATTCCAATGAATGTCATGATAAATGGACACTGCCCAAGGTGTGAGTTTTTATTATCGTATTATTATTATCTATACTGTCTACTTACTGTAATAATAACTATTGTCATATTCTTCTTTCTTTTTTCTTAACATTTTCATAAACTCAGCACGCACTGAGAATGATTGTAGATACTATTTACAAAATGTCGTAGCTGAATAAAAATCTTAAAACAAACTAGGAACAGTATAACAATAGTTTCACTGCATAAAACAAGGCTGAATTATATAAAAATTGTGATATATATAGTATTTTACTGTATCTTCTTACATTGAATGCTAATTGGGACTCATTGGATTTCTATTGCATTTTACTGCATGAAATGAAAAAAGGGTCGCATGTTACCCTAGACTAAGCCGACTTTTATAAATTAGCCCAGGAAAATAAAAGAATTAAGAAATACAGGCGCGAATTTTGAATGGTCAAGTCGACTTCAGAATGAGAGGCTGATCTTCTCGCCTAAATCACAGGAATTACCATACCGAAAACTCACAAACTTTCACAAATGAACTGGAATATGGAGGTGATATACTGTGTGTCCAAAGAAATGTTTTAATACGGATTTTTACGAATAATTTGGACTTTTACCGAGCTGTGGGCGACAATAAGAGAATCGAACCCACTCGCGGGAGTATTTATAGCTCCATGTAAACAATCCGGACCATACGCATAGCACCGGTGAACATAGGGTACTGTCTAGCCAACGAATGGGTGACAAATTGACTATATCTTGTGATCAATCTAACAACGACATGGGAGAAGCAAGTGAAAGTTCTGTCCCACCAGAGATAAATCTAGGTAAAAGGAAAAATGCATCCCCCCTACTATCTACTGCAAAGAAAGTAACTTCCAACGAATACGATTTTGATAACCATGATGTGGAAGAAATGGCCTCTGACGACAGTAGTAAAAGTGAGGATAGCGAGACTGAATTTGATCTGGAAGAGGAGCTACATAACCTCCTTGAAGAAGATACGAAGAAAACCATAATATTACAAGCTTTGGTAAAGTCTAGAAAAGAGATGAGTGAAAGGATTGAGGCCCTGGAGAAGGCAATGGTAAATGCTTGTCATTGCTTGTTATTGTCATTGCCACAAGAATCCTGAGCATACTACTACCTACGATATGGGAAGGGGTTATCGATTCTGCCTATTGGCAATCGCAATCGTATGACAAGAAATCTGCCCCACCCCTAGTTGTGAGATTGTTGCATAAATCTATGAGAGATCGTTTTATAACTGACGGTGCTAACTGCTTCAAGGACCCAAGCAAATTCCCCAAAAACGAATGGCCTAATGCTGACAAAATGTTTTGTCACGATTATTGTACTGTAGACACTAAGAAAAAGAGGAGCCTCATGAAACTCCTGGCTGCTAATGCCATCGATCAGGGATGCGACCAGAATCGTACCAAACCGAAAGGGGACAGAGTCCTCATTGATGGGGTCCTATATAATCATAGACAACTAAAATTCTTACGTGAAGAGCTACAGCCAGGAAACATCAAGGTTACGGAGGTAAAAAACGGCCTGGCATTTCAAGGAGAATTCGCTTATCTAAGCAATTTCTTCAGCTGTGACGTCGAATATGAGGGTTATGACTTTAGTTGCACAGAACAGGCGTTTGTCCACAAAAAAGCAAGATTATGTAGACCCAGCCTAGCACCAGAAATTTTGAAACAATCTGACCCTAGAGAATTAAAATCGATGGGGGAAAGAATACCCACTACAATTGAATGGAGAGCTAGGGAAGTTGCTATCCTGAAGGACATCAATCGTTGCAAATATTATAAGGATGAGAAATTGGCTATCAAACTCGCTAATACAGGCCAAGTGAGACTCATTGAAGCGACGCCTAGCAAGAAATGGGGCGCTGGCGTTTACTTGGGGAACTGGCAGCTCAGAGACGACTGTTGGAAGGGGGAGAATCTGTTCGGAAAGATATTAATGGAAGTGAGATCTGAAATCCAAAATGCCATGAATGAAAATCGATTTGACGAACTGGTTTGTAAACATGCAAAGCCTGTCCCAAAGCATGGAACAACTAATAAAGATGGATTTACGAGCCCCTCCCCGAGGAAGTTGAGACGAAACCGTGCTGAATCAATCGGGGATGACGATGCAGCCACAATAACCCCATCAGGATCAAGATTCTCACCTCTAGAAGTCGTAGATGAGGAAAATAATGTACGTACAGATTCCGAAAAGAAGGATGACGATGAAGACGAGATCGTGAAGCTTTCAGAGTCGCTAACATCGTCCAAACTCTCTACCATTCCCAAGTACAGGAGGAGAAAGATCCTATCACGATCGAAGCAAGTCGATGCAAGATCATGTTGCCTCAACACCTAGGGACAAAGAGAGAAAATACAAGAGCATAGCTGTTAGGTTAAACAAAACCAGAGACAGAGATGGACATTCCCAGCTGTTGAATATGACCGAAACAGCTGACCTTCTTAAGGAAACGAAAGATAAGTAAAGACGGTTAGCAGCGAGTCCGGTGTAAATATTGCTTGATTTGTCATTAGTTATGGTCCTAATGGTTCACTAGATACTTGAGATTATACTAAGGTGAAGAAATAACACAGATTACCTGTTTATTTGGCATACATTACGTAAATTCCATAATCTCTTAGACTAACGTGGTGTTGTTATGATCGTAGTCAGCCATATTGGATACCAAAAATGGGTTAGGAAAGTCGCAATCGCACTTCCGCATGATCGACTCGAACGATATATCAATAATATCCTGTTTATTTTCTAGTACAACAAATGGTTTTACCATTGGTAATATAATAATATAATACCAGTAAAAGCCGGCGTGTAGGAAGATGATACTGTGTAATTTATGTTTACGACATTATGTTATCTAAGAGAACCGGAAGCAATATGGCCGCCATCGTCGGACAAGAGCTTCAACTATGTATGATGTAATGTGAATGTATGCTACAGGAGAGGTTATTCCCTGGATATGGTACCTAGTTTACAGGTGAATTAAAGGTATGTGTTGTTTCTGTGATTTCGTTGCCAAAAAACATGTATACCGCCCTAAAGACCAACGGAATAGCATATGTTGCCACTACCGTACTCGGCCCGAAAGGTGGTTCACTTGACTGTCACACGTATGGTCATCTCTGTGTTTTTATGAATATGGTTCGGGACTCAGGGGGGATATTTCATTGCCTTACTCGTGATGATGGATAGTCTAATAGACGTGGATAGGCTGAAGGGTTTAAAAATATGCTATCTAAATGCAGCCAGTTTCTTCTATAAAAAGGATCAGATACATCTGGAAATAATTAATGGTACTTTTGATATCGTCTGCCTAGGTGAGACATGGCTATCCGACTGTATATCAGACTGTCAACATAAGATCAATGGTTATAAATTTGCCCGCCTTGACAGAAAGAAAAATAGGGGAGGAGGCTTATTAATCTTTTACAAGGAATACCTTCATGTTAGCGTGATAGAGGATATTACTTGTATGAAGGACCATATAGAAATCTTGAGTCTAAAGGTAAAAGCCGGACTTAGAAAGCCTATGATAATAAGCAATGTCTATAGACCGCCTAAGTCTAGCATAAAAGATTTTATGGTGGAGTTTGAACACGTTTTGCAAGTCTCAGACGCGATGAAAATCAAAAGGATGTATTTAGGTGATTTCAATATAGATGTACTAAAGAACAACAAACCAAAGAGAGATCTATATCGGTATATTAAGAACCATCATCTAACTCAGTCGATAACGGTGCCTACTAGAGTTACAGACAAGAGTAGTACTGCCATAGACCTGATCATCGGAGACTGTAGATTTGCTGAGAAATTTGGCGTTCTGGATATTATGTTGTCTGACCATATGCCAATATATGTTATAATAAAGAAGAACAGATATAATATACCATCAACAAGAGAGCCAAAGAAAATAGTAACGAGAGGTCTATCTAGTAAACTAAACGTAGATGAAATAAAGAGAGAAATCAACAGGTCCAATGTTCAGGCTTATACAAATATAATGAATGGTGACGATGTGAACCTTAGCTGGGATAAACTGAGCAAAAAATATACCAACATAATAAATAACCTCTACCCGGAAAAGGAAATTGTCATTAAACCTAGATGCAAGGGTACCATATCCAGAGAGATTAGGTTACTGATCAAAGAAAAAAATCGACTCTTCACCCTGGCTAAGCGAACTGGCAATAACATAGACTGGATGGCTGCTAAAGCTCAAAAAAAGATTATTAATAGCAAACTTATGGCCTCTAGTAAAGAAAAAACATTAGAAATAATGCGTATACACTCAACTAGTGGTAGGAAATTTTGGGAACACATAGCGACGATCTACCCAACAAAATCGACTAAGGATTCTGACCCACTAAGCAGGATCGTAAGAAATGATTTAGAATATACAGGTTTAGAGGCTGCTAATATAACCAATGAGTACTTTGCAAAAATCACTTCTATAATCGACCCCCAGTTACACATGCCAGTCATTAACAGGTTGGACAGTCGTTTTTCTTGGGAAGAAATAATTACCCAAGATAGAGTGAAAAAAGAAATAGCTGCCATTGACACTAGCAAAAGCAGTGGACATGTGAAACTTCCTACTGTATTTCTGAAGGTTTGCTTGTTAAATGATCTGTTTAATTATACGAATCTGCTAAACAATGTAAGGATCTCGGGTGAATATCCGAAGGAGTGGAAAAGAGGCATGTGCACAATCATTCCTAAGAGGAAAAACAATTATGAACTAGACAATCTAAGGCCAATGACAATAACATCCCTTGCTGGAAAAATATTTGAAAAACTTTTGAAGGAGAAACTAGATGACTACTTTGTCCTTAACAAAATCATAATTCCAGAGCAGCACGGATTTTCGGCTGGAAAAGGGACAGAGACCGCCCTGGGCTATCTTATTTTGGATTTACTGAAAAACAACGACAACGGCTGTAATACAGATTTAATATATTTCGACCTGTCCAAGGCATTCAACACAATAAATCTAGACAGATTGCTAGAAAAATTGGATGCTTTGGGCTTCAAAAATACCGAGTTGAATCTGCTTCGAAATTACTGCATGCATAGAACTCAGGTAGTCAAAATTAATATGGATATATCGAATGAGGTTAGATTAACAGCCGGGGTAGCTCAGGGAAGTATTTTGGGGCCGATTATGTTCATTTTGTATATGAATGATGTGACAAATATGAATTTCTCATCACAGATACAACTCTATGCGGATGATTGTGTGATATGGCGACCTATTAAAGATCAGCATGATATAGATGAATTGCAGCGAGATGTGGTGAAGTTTGAAAAGTGGTGTAAACATAATGGCCTCAAACTGAACTCCAGCAAGACTCGCTTCCAACGTGTATATGGGGGTAGGAAAAATAGAGATAATATCCCTCGATATAAATTAAACAATGGAGAAATTGAGGAAACCAAGGTGTTTAAGTATCTTGGCCTTTTGATCGATTGTGATTTAAGAATGGAAACAATGATTAACTATATAATAAAGAGGGCATATTTTGAGACAACGAAAATAAGAAAAATACTCCCATATATAGGAACGAATATTGCTATTTCGCTATATAAGACATTTGTACTCCCAATATTGGAAAATTGTATTGTCTGTACGGATCTGGGTCCACAAAATGTCCACCATAGACTCCAAAAAACCCAAAACAGAGGTCTACGTTCACTTTTAAACATCAGAGGGAATGTGTTGAATTTCGATATACACTCTCGATGTCAGCTTCTTCCTCTGAGACACAGGAGGACATGTAGAGTATTATCTTTAGTATTCAAAACTAGTTCTTTTTTGGAGCGTGGAGTGGGAATGGATATACGGGGACATGCAGGCAGATGAACCTTAGAGTATAGATGGAAAAAGGAATCCACCTCCAGATCCACTCTGTGTAAATCATCAAATCTCTGGAATGATATGCCACTGGACCTACGAGATAATTTAGACCTTTCGGATTTTAAGGTGAAAAAGTATGGATAGAATTCAGAGAAGGAGGCGAACTGTAAAAAGGTTACTAGAATTTTTGTGGACCCAGACCCGAACCATTTATTCGTGTTTTTATCAGATCTTATTTTATTATACAAGTCTAGAAAAAACCAAAAAGATTATTACTGATTTTATAGCATCGATTGTATATGTAATGTATGCCAATTGGACGGAGGTTAAACACCATTCTGATGAAACCGTCATTGTGTAAAAAATACACCAGGTGGCGACTATGTTCCAATCTATCTGTACAGTGGGATTAGCCGACGTTCGAGCATACCACCAGGTGGTGCCATGGTTCCATTTCTTGTATGGAGTATGGCCAGGGTTATATATTACATTTAAATTTAAATTTAAAAACTGTAAAACATTAGGAATTGGAAGTAATAACTACTATGAATACTATAATATTTTTCTGTTAATATTTAAGACACGCTGAGAATGATTATCTTGTAAAACGGATAAAATGCTGTCAATAAAGAAATACAAATACAAAAATACATAAAAAGTATTGAAGGGGAAATTCAATCAGACTTAAAAAAAGAGAAAAAGTATTCAGGGAAAAAAAATAAGAAGTCGGGAAAACAACATGAAGAAACAGACACTGAACCTGAATACGAAAATTCTTGCTCTGATGTTGAATTATCATCGGAAAATGAATAAGTACAAACATTTTACACAAAAAAAATAGTCCTAAAACTTTTTTTTTTACTAGTAGACTTATTACTGAGTCTAAAGAGGTCTTAAATAGGAGGAGATTTCCAGTTCTGCTGCTTTCCTTTTTACCATGACTTCCAAACTAAAAAGGGCTTAAATAGGGGGAGATTTCCAGTTCTGCTGCTTTCCTTTTTACCATGACTTCCAAACTAAAAAGGGCTTAAATAGGGGGAGATTTCCAGTTCTGCTGCTTTCCTTTTTACCATGACTTCCAAACTAAAAAGGGCTTAAATAGGGGGAGATTTCCAGTTCTGCTGCTTTCCTTTTTACCATGACTTCCAAAAAATATTTTAATAATATTAAGCATATCCTTTTTTTACATACCTTAATACCTTATATATTAACATTATAAAGCATATTGTTTATTGCATACATTATAACACTGCATGATTATTAATTATATATCAGCTCATGAAAATTAAGCTAAAACATTGTTGAGATAGTATTTTTAAGTGTGTATTTATATTTACAATGGATAGAAAGAAGAGCATCATCTGTAAATATTGTGGTGATATCGAAAGTAGCTTAGCTATAGGTAAAATATATTGTATAAACTGCGCCGAGAATTGCTATAAGGAGTGTATTAGATGTCATTTACCACATACTTCACCTCTTAGGTACACATTAAAAAAGGAGCAGCTGTAACAGCTGTAACAGCTGCCAACGGAAATACGAAAAAGAATATTTTAAACGTTGTCAGACAATCAAAATGGCATCTACACCCAAAAAAAAATCAACTAACAAAGTGAAAAGTGAGAGTGAAGACACTAGTAATGATAGCAGCAGTATTGATTCTTCTTCTATGAAAATAATTAGTACATCGGATGAAGAAAAGGGGAAAAAAAATAAAATAAAAATTTGCAACAAACGTAAAACAAAGAAACCTAGCAGTGATTCAACAGATGATGATTCTGATAATGAAGCATCCACTGTTCATAAAAAGCATACACATGAAAAAAAAATTCAAAAAAACACAATCTCCATTAAAAAAAACTTATGGTGATAATGCAGCGGCAAAGGATAAACATGGTAATAATAGCAATAGTTTACCACTAGGATTGGCGCTACCACAATTACCACCATCAAAAGAACAGCTATCTTTACCAAAACCTCAAACACTGCAAACACCACCAACACCACCAACACCACCAACACCACCAACACCACCAACACCACCAACACCACCAATACCACCACCTGCCCCTACAGTTCAACAAACTATATAAGCAGGTGATTTTGATATAGAATCATATATTCGACAATGTAATCTTAACAAAAAATTACATCAAGGTATGTGCAACATTGGAGATTATTTTAAACAATCCTCTTCTTCAAGTTCTACACATAATTCGCGTCTTATTACCCCAGAAGGTATTACAAATACAAAAAGTGGGGCAAAAGAATGAAAAAAACCTGGACCAAAGCCAGGATCTCGTAAAAAAAATAACAAAACATCAATGCCTCGGAATGTTCCCAAATTGGTCCATTGCATTTTGGGCTTCATCCACCGGTCTCTGATATTCCATCAGCTAATGTAAATCAAAAAGAAATAAAACTTCCATATCTTCAAAATGAGGGAGATGTACTAAGCGGATATATTCCTATAGTAATGATAAAAAAACTATAAACTGTTATGGCCGCAAAAAAATTAATTTTAAAATCAATTTACTTTAATCCAAAACATCCGGCATTGTTTGGGTCTGTGCAAGAAGTATTTTCTGCAGCTAAATCAATTAGAAATGACATTTCTTTAAAAGATTTAAAAACATTTCTTGCAAATACATATACCTACACTAGTCATAAAAAAGTTAATCATAAATTTTTACGTCGAAAAATAATTGTAAAAGGTATTAACGATCAATGGCAAATAGATTTAATTGATATATCAGGTTTAAGAAAACAAAATAATGGAATTCGATACCTTTTTAGTTGCATTGACTGTTTTTCACGCATGGGGTATGTCAAACCCATGAAAAGGAAGTTTTCAAGTAATTCAGTAAAGGCATTTACAAAAATATTAAATAAAGCTGGTACCAAGCCTAGGATTGTTCAATGTCATGAAGGAAGTGAATTTGAAAAAGATTTTCAATTATTTTTACGGCAAAATAACATTCATTTTTTTCATACATCACAAGACACAAAATGTGCAATTGTTGAACGATTTAATAGAACATTTCAGGATCTATTATATGGTTATCTGTCTGCTTATGATACCCTAAAATACATCGATGTTTTACAAGACCTTGTTGAGGGATACAATGCTGCTAAGCACAGAACCCTTAACATGAGTCCCAATGATGTAAATCCACTAAATGAACAATCTCTCTGGCTTCACCAATATAAAATCTATATATATTCCAAAACACCTAGCAATGCATTTAAAGTAAATGATAAAGTTAGAATCACTAAATATAGAAAAATATTTGATCGTGGTTACCTTCCTAAATGGCAAAGAGAAATATTTCAAATTAAGCATATATTACGTACATATCCTGAAACATATGTTTTAGAAGATAAAAATGGTGAGTATTTGCATGGTAATTTTTATTAAGAAGAATTGAATTTAGTAACTGGAGCATGATATAATAATTATTGCTTGCATGAAACCGGCGTTATATAAAAACATGCATAAGGTATTTGAAATATTTGACTATACATTAAATGGTTATTAGTGCATTCACTCATTAAATCATCAAATATAGCGATACCTTTTTTTCCAAATTGAATATAGTTGTCAAAGGTACTAGGAAGTCCATCAACAATTTTTAGATTGGAAATTTTTTGAGATACTTTTTCATTAGGGGGAATCTGACCATAAAACCATAATTACAGACTTTTTTACAAGGCGCTCTCATCATGAAGATGTAAGTATTGTATTTATAAAACAAAATCTTTACCATGGAGGAAAAGAACGAATTAACTTTACTAAAAATGCAACATACCTTTCTATTTTTAATTCTCCTTTAGATCAATCACTACCTTACTCATTAGGACGGAAATTAATGCCAAGAAATCAAAAAGCTTTATGGATATTTATTCTCATGCTGTAAACAAACCACATGGATATTTGTTTGTGGATGGGCATCAGTAAACTACTAGAAATGCTATGTATAAAAGTGATCTTTTTGATACAGTTCAAAAAGTTTTTATACCGTTTAAAACAGTGTTTCTGACCCCAGGGTTAGAGTATTGGTTTGGGTAATTTTTGAATTTGTTTCTTTCTTTTTAAAGATCATATATTGAGTTTTTGCTACATTCATTGAAATTTTGTTTATCTTACACCAAGTGTCTATCCAGTTCAGGTCTTCTTGTAGTTTTTGAAATATTATTTCTTCATTTTTGTTGCTATAAAAAAGTACTGTATCATCTGCATAATGTTGAATAATTGAATTTTGAACAACTTGGTGAAGATCATTGATATATATTGAGAAGAGGATCGGTCCTAAAATAGTTCCTTGAGCTACGCCGAATGTAAAGTTGCCCTGGGGTGATTCGAAACCATTAGCCCGTACGCTTTGTTCTCTATTTGTTAAATAATTTTCAAACCGTTTGTTTTTGTTATGTTTTACACCTATTTGTTCTAACTTTTTTAGTAGTTTCTTGTGATGCACCGTATCAAAAGCTTTTTTGAAGTCTAAAAATTCAGCTGTTGTGGAGTTATTTTCGTTTAAGTTATTGTAGATTGTTTCCATTAGGTCTATATGTGCTTGGCTAACTGAACGTTCTTGCCTAAATCCGTATTGTTTTGGATAATATAAGTTGTTTTCCTCAAGGTATACTGATAATTGACTTTGGATAATTTTCTCTAGTATTTTTTCTGGCATACTGATGCCTGAGATCGGTCTATAATTGTTCGTATTATTTTTGGGGCCATTCTTATGTAATGGTGTGACTACTGATTTCTTAAATGCTTCTGGTATTATTGCTTGTGTCATGGATAAATTCATAATATGGGTTAGTTGCACTACAAGTGCTCTTAAACAAGGTTTCAGAATTTTTCCTGGAATATTTTCCAAGCCTGAGTTTTTATGTGGGTCTATTTTTTAAATAATCTTCAATAGGTCCACTGAGGTGATAGGCTTAAAACTAAAATGTGTATTATAATTTTGGTTACCATTTTCGTTCTGGAGCCTAGGCATTGACTTGATACTCTCCTCTGTTGGGTCTGTGATTTTCCTCGCCAGGAGGGGCCAACTTCTAAAAAATAATCATTGAACATTTTCGGTATATGTTTTGATTCTATGTTTTTTCCATTTATATCTATTAGACTTATTTTATTGGTGATTTTCTTTTTCTCTGGGCATACAACACTATTTATCGTTTTCCAGAGGGCTTTGGGGTTGTTTCTGTTCGAATTTATTTCTTGCCTTAGGAGGGTTGCTTTTTTGTTTCTGGTCAGTGTATTGACCTTATTCCTAAGTTGCTTTGCTTCTATAAGTAAGTCTTTGTCGGATAATTTTTTAACTTTTCTAAATTATTGGTCTCTTTCGTTTATAAGAGTGGTTATCTCAGGTGTGATCCATTCTGGTTTTCTTCGAACTTCTGAACTGAACACATTCTATTTAGGAAGTGCGTTATTTCAGCCAATAACATTTCCCAACAGATATTTGGGTCATTACAGTGGTAGAATGTAGTCCAATCCTGATTTACCAGAATCTCGTTCAGTATTTTTTTATCAAGATTTTTGGTATTTCTTGCTTTGAATGAATTTATTTTATAATTATTTCTACTCTTGTTCATTGTTATAAATGATGGATAATGATCTGAAGAACTATTTTCGATAATGCCGGATGACATGACAATTTTTGAATTTGTATATATATGATCTAGTAATGAGTTTGAGGATAGAGTGGTTCTGGTTGGCACATCAATGTATTGTGTTAAGTTATATTTATCAAATACTGCATGTAGATCGTGCACTCTATTTACATTCTTCTGGGTGTTCAATAAATCAATGTTGAAATCTCCTGTGACAATGATGTCCTGAGAGTTATTTAATTTTGATAGTAGGTCGTCTATCTGTTTTAAAGATGTATTCACCTGGCCACCAGGGGGTCTATAGATGTTTACCACGATATAGGATTTTGTGTTATCCTTTTTTACTATTACAATCTGTGTTTCAAGATCTGAGTTCATTGCCAGCTCCCCATTTCCTGCTGAGAGTTACCTCGTAGAAATCTTCGTAAGTTTCGGCAATGAGTTTTGCTTTAACCCTTTAAGGACGGGAGGCTGCACTAATGCAGTATTTGTATGGAATATCAATACCTCCCGTCCTTAAAGGGTTAAGATTAAGAATTTGGTCGAATTTGTTGAAGATTAAATTGTGTAGTAATTGTTCTTCATTTGCTTTAAATTTCCGATCTGGTTCTATTTCGCTACAGATGTATTTGGCTTTGTACGGTGATGCCGTGCGTAAGACCTGCTCTGCTCTTCCGGTCTCTCCCGCGCTGTGTGCTTTTAAGCATTGGTAAGCTTGCTCTACGGATTGATATTGTACTTTGTCATGTTCAAATGGAGATCGATGAAAATTTGACATTTAGGAATGTTCACCATAATATCCTAGCCCTTTGCCCTCGTCTACTTCAATTTGTGATGCACAGTCGGGGGTGCATTTATCTGGAAGTCTGTACAAGTCGGCGATGGTGTAAGACTTATCGTCTAGGATGATGTGGTTATAGTAGATTTTTGCTTCATGGCCATTTTTTTTTCAGAAGTGCCAGACAGTTTTGTAATATGGTTTTCTCGTGTTGAAAAAATTGTAGACCTGTAAGGTTAATCCATAAGTAATAATATTTATCCTCTTGCTTTGATAGTCCATATAGACAGTCAGTGAGAATTTTCCTATCCTCTTGATTTTTTACTTTGATTAGTATTTGCCTGATTTTACTTTCACTTTTCATGCCCATGCGATATACTTCTCCAAGATCATCATCATTAAATTTGGGCTTGATGAGTTTAAATATAGTCAATATTTCTTGCCTGATATCTTCGTCATCTGCTTCTTCAAAATCTTCCAAAATAATGACATTGGTATTATATTCTGGTCTTTTCTTCTTATCGTCTTGCCTCTCGTCCTGTCTGCTGTCTGTATATTTCCTCCAATTGGTAATTTTGCTTCAGGGGGTATTTTGAGGCTGGCCTAGGTGGGTTTGGTGGTTTTTTGTCCCACAGATTTCGCGGTTTTTTGTCCACTTCTGTTGGCTGTAATTTATCCATTTTTTGCTGAAGATCTAATTGGAGTTGTTGTAAAGCTTTCATTGAGGTTGATATTTCTTCTTGTTTCGTTTCAAGGTCATCTCTTGATTTCTCCAGATAATTTCTGATGTTTGTATCAATATCTAACCCTACCGTATTTGTGAATGGCTGCATGGTGTGTATATTCTGGGCTTGTTGTTGAGGTATGTCTATCTGTTGACATGGAGCATGGTTCGTCGACATCGTAGGTTGATTAGATGTACTGATATGAGGACTTTGGGACAAATGTGAGTTGTTTTGCCCTGATACATGCTGGTTTGAAGATGCCAGTTGTTGCTGTGGTGGTAATATATTTTGTTGCTGTTGTTGTTGCATGTATGACTAAAAGACGCACAGCACCGAAAACCTGCACAGCATCCACAGGGCACCCGCACAGTACTGCCGCTACTTGTGCGACTAATATTAGACGTACCTCTTCACAGTTTTTCACATGAAATATTCAGTTTATAACCGAGAAGTTTTAGGACATCAATAAGGATGGGTGGAATTCAACATCCAGTAAATATGGGATTGAATAGTTGTATAGTTTTGCTGTAATTAACTGTCGAATGGAAAATTTGTGGAAATTACTGGTGGTTCATGGTACTCATGCTAGCGAGTGGGGGCACCTTTATTAAATATTCTTAATAGAATTAGAATCAACGCAATGCTTTTTTATATATATGTAATAAAGATTCTCTTCAGAAAACGATCACTCTATGAAGATACCAGAAAACGGGAACCCGTTTTTAATACATTTATATTATATACTGTCAACAAGCCTGAAAGATTTAAATAGAATTAATGTAATATAATTTGATCTTGTTTTGGCCATGTCATATAACAGGCAAGAGAAATGATAGTTTTCTTTGCTAGTAGAAAACTTTCTTTGGCAATTCAACGTTCCCCTGACATATTTTCCCACAAGTAATGACTCCCTGACTCCAATACACACACTCATATTAATATTCAACCGGGATATGTCAGGTGAACGTCCACGACCAAATAAACAATATTTGAAAATAATAATGACTTTGTAGAATGAAAGACTACCAACTTTTCCCGCTTATTAGGCTTATTATTGTATCAGAATATAAGAAGGAAATATGAAGGGAGTATTGACTGATTATGATTTATCTGTTTTCCTTGGTACAGTGTTTGTATTATTTCATGTTAATGTTCCGAATGAATATGGACGGGCGATGAATTATTATTTGATTGATCTATTGTGACTAAGCATTGATTCTCCTTTTATTCAGAGTATTTAATAATGTTGCCCATTCTCGCAAACATAAATTCAAAATAAACCACCAGTAGTTTCCACAAATGTATACCTTGTGACTATAATGTGTGTACTACATTTGCATGTTATTTTTCTTTCTTTGGACTTGTGTCTAATTAATGTGAGACTAGAACCGACCCATGAAAAAAAAGCAGGTGCAGGCTGTGAGAGTACCACGGGAGAAGTGACCGGGTCTAGGTGGTACAGTCAGTGGCTATGTGGCGGAGCGGTCATTTGTATCTATTTACAACGGCATCTAGAGTAGATACCTAGCTATATATTATTTTAATATTCTTTATTTTTTTTTTTTTTACAAATCTGATGATTTTGTGAAAGTTAATACATTATTTAGTTCTTGTATTACCAAACCTAATACTCACTTTTCTACCATTTCCGTATGTATTTAAATACCATATTATCGGTAAAAGTTTTGTAATTCAGGCTGCTCTCAGAATATTTGTACCTGTGTATAAAAATTGCCATTGTCCTGAATAAAATATTTCTAAATCAAAATCAAATCAAATCAAACATATATGACTGGGACAGTGATTTAATGACAGCAGATTTATCTAAAATTATCATGAACTTCGACAGCTATTTACAGAAAAACTATTCCATTTATAAAACTTATATTTACAGCCCTTTGAGATCCGCAGTCAATAATTTATATCCTCAAATATCATGGTGATCAGAAGAATAATTCATGTACAAAATGGCAAAGTGGTGCGTCTTATATTAGTTGTACAAGTAGCGGCGGTGCTGTGCGGGTGCCCTGCGGATGCTGTGCGGATGCTTGCGGGTTTTCGGTGCTGTTGCTATTGACTCTGAGATCGGCGATACGGTGCACGTGTTGACGGCCTGTGTGGAGGGAAGGCCCATAGGTATTGACAATCGGCCTGGCGCTGGTGTGGACGTGCGATAATCCATTTGCTCAAGGCGAGATAATGTAGTCTCTTTTCACCTTAATCGATTATTTACACTGTGTGGGTGGTTAAAAGTTCAATTGATTTATGATTTCGATCAGATTTTTCTGATGTCCCTATTTATGGGATAATCCACTGGTTGGGCAATAATCCAAGATAATCCTGTCTCGATTTTCAAAAATGGCGCCAAAACCATCATGTTCAAATTTGTAAATCTGTTCAAAGCTGTTACTTATCTAAAGTCCATTTTCGATAGACCTAGTGGGTATGTATATGTTCACAGATGTGTCTGCAGAATTTCTACTAATCCAAGCCTCTTTGAAACTATTTTTGTCAGCATTACCGTGCTGGTGTGGATTAACCGTACCTCGTCATGATCGCTGGGGATTAGATTTAATTAACTCGCTTCCTTACCAAAACCCGAGAAGAAGGAAAAGAAATTGGAGACTGCAAAGTCTGAAAAGAAGTTGGACACTGAAAAGTCAGCGACTGTTACTGCATCAGACGGTGCGAAATCTGAAACAGATGGAGGTAAGTCTGATAGCGGTAAATCCAAATCTAAAAAGAAGAAGGAGTTGGGTTCGCCGAAAGGCATACCAAAGGTGGAGGCCAGGAAGTCCCGGGAAAGGCAGAGGAATGCAAGTAGCAGCTTGCGTGCCTCTTCCACAGAGAGTGGTGATCAGCTGCGGGCCAGCCACATGGGTGGTCCTGGACTGAACACGGTAGAGGATGTGGTTAAGGCCTTGGCCAAACCGTCTTGGAAGGCCGCTGTGAGGAAGCTGACTGACAGCTCTATTCCCATGCCCAACCAGGCTAACTTCAACCAATATGGCCAATATTGTTGCCAAGAAGGGTGATGGAATTACGGTGAACCCTGAATCAGACAATGAGGATGAAGTCTTGGGGGCTTATTGGAAAGATCCACCAATAATGCCCCGGTATGAGGACAAGTTTCATTACTTGAAGTCTCGTACCGGGAAAGCTGACTGACATCAAGAGATAATAGATTTTTTAATGGACAAGTTGAATGGCGCCCCCTTACTAGGGAAACCAGGGCATAGGTGTCCATTCACTTGGTGTCGGTATTTGGGCAAGGATATTAATCCTAATGGGATTAAGATCTACCGCACAAGGGAAAGGTTTTATCGCCACCTTTGTGAGGAACACTGCACTGCTGTCCATCTTTACACTTGTCCACAAGCGCATTCGTGTGGACTAAGGTTGGACAGACGTTCAGACCTAGTCAAGCACTTGATGAAGGGTCCTAGTGGACATAGGAATGGACCTGAGTGGGCGCGTGAGATGTCGGCTAGCTTCAGAGTTGTGGAGCAAGAAGCGGCTAACCTTGGCTGTGTGAGGTTCGCTTGGATGGGCAGATACAATCTTGATTGTGTCTCAAGCAACAATTGCTGCCGTTTTGACTGGTGCAAGGATTGAGGACTTGGCTTGGCAATTGGACTATTATAAGCAGGAGGATCGTCTTTCCAGAGAAACTATAGTGGATCTGAGGTGTCGTTCCGGCTGTGACTCCTGTGAAGCCTGTTATGGTAAAAGAGATTTTGCGGGGCGCTTCTGGCCTTAATAACTGGCAGTCGGTTATAAACCCAGCTGTAGATATTGTGTTGCCACGCCGTTACAGTGTTATGTGGGGTCAGGCTACTGCACAGTTACCTGTTCAGCAGCCGTGCCAGTCGCCTTTTCAGCAACAGCAGTTGGAGCAGTCTCTACAGCAACAGTGGTAGTTGCAGCGATCTTTGCAGCAGCAGCAGCAGCAGTTGCAACAGTCCTTGCAGCAACAGCCTAACCAGCAGTTGCAACAGGTGCAGTTGTCTTTACCACCACCACCTTACAGTCCTTATATGATGTCAGGGTTTACGCCTTTGTCTGCGCCCCAAGTTGGAGAGGTACAGTGGCAGACCTTAGTTCCTTTAGTAGGGGAAAAACCGGCTTTGCAGGGCTCTCCCGCTATGTCTCTGGTTCGCGGAAGTCCAGCGCGAGTGCATGGTCAAGCTACAAGTAGTTTTCCCATCGCTCCGCCTGGATTTGTTGGAATCACTCCTGTAACAGGTGTGGGTGAGAGAGAGTCGGTTCCCTTGTCTTCAGTGGGCCCGCTTTTCTCTTCTCCTGTTAAGAGGATGGGAGGTATTTTTGCTAAGGCATTTAGTACTTCGGTGGTGGAAGAGCAACCTACACCAACCGAGGGGACAATGTTCATGAGGCAATCGGATTTAGAGAATGTTTCACTCACAGATGACAAGTTAGACGTTTCAAGTTCTTCTCAAGTTGATTCTTGGGAGAGAGATGTCAACGAGGAGGATAGAAACATGGAGATTGATGAAGAACAACTTTTGAAGGATGAAGACGGTGATAATGAATACCAGACGGTATAACTTTCTCGTCTAAAAATTGTTTAATAATTGTTCCTGGCATCTATTGACGTTGGATATTACCTGAAGAACATGATTGACTCAAGCCGGATGCGGTAGTGGTCAGCCCAGCTGTGATAATCTGAGATGACCCGAGATGACTTTCTACTACTACCAGTCTCTCCTGTTAGGATATAGCCAGCACAGACAATACGGACATTTAACTTTGAACACCAGCAGTGAAAATACACCGACCTATCTACTTGTGCCTCAAACGAACTATTGCCAGAACTAGGATGTTACCGGACATTTGTGTTGTGTTTACCATCACTTGGACACTATGAATACCACCAATACGGAATATTACCAAATGGACAGAAGTGATTACATCTACATACTTCAATATATCTGTGTGTTTATACTTCACCATTGTTTGTGTATTCTACAACAACCCGGTATGGATTCCTATGTTTTACACTTTTATATGTGATTTTTATATTGTTTGATCGGCAAATGTACTTACTGTTGTTACTTACTTTAAAACTTGCTTGTAAACCTTATGGTATAGTCTCTTGTGTGAAAGATCTACAAGCGGTTTGCCCTCCTTTCAAGAGAGGGGGAGGGGCATTGTGGTGCGCGGCTCTGGATTGGCATTTGCTAAACCAGAGCTGGGGCCATGCGGTTGTCGCCTGTGACTGCCGGGGTCTACAAGTTCAAGTATTGGTACCAGTTGTGTGGGTCACGGCTTTGGTAGGTGTGACCAACAGAGGTTGTGGTGTTCCGTCTGTCTGTATTTTTAACTTTTTATTGCTATATGCTACTGTTTGCTCTGTGTATTTATCAATGTATTACTTATACACCAATTGTGTCTGCACACTCATATCATATACTGATGGCATGATGTATCTTGTTGTTGTTCTCTCAGCTGTGAGTAAGTGAGGAACCCAGGTGTGGAGAGTTGATATTAAACGTTGAGAGCTGGCGAGGTCCATTAGATCCTGTTGTTGTTGTTGTCTTTTGATTCGATAGATTAAGTTCCCATAGTCGCTTAAGGCTGTCAATCGGACACTACAAATGCTTGTCAGGGATATAAGTGTAGGGAATGTGATGAAAAGTTTATGTGTTGTTCCAAACTTTTCTTTCATCACCAGGAACAACACAGTTTTGGAGAAGAATATATCAAACAACCACCATGGAATGAAACTGGTGAGGTACCTGAATTTCCTTTTGATTTAGAAACAAATGACAGGACAGAAGCATTTGGAGAATTACAGAACAAACTTAACTTTCCCACAAATGACCTGAAAGTTTTTGTAAATGAGTTTGGAAGACATCTTGAGCATGTTTACCGATCCGAAATGAATTCTTTTAAGTTGGCCGTGTCCCTAGGCGTTATACTTAAACACACAGTATCAGGAGAAATGAGATACTTTGTCCCTCATAATAATGTTGGTTTACTAGCGGAGCCAATATATATTTCCAGAAGAGGAGACATAAATAAAGTACTGGAGCAACTAAAGGCACGAGACTTAACACACTACATGTCTCAGGTGCATCCAAACACTAAATATTTCTTCACAAATGTTTTATACAAAGTGACAAAGACGGCTCTCCCTTGACATGACATGCTATGTATTTTTAGGTGCTATGCAACGCATCAAAAAATTAAAACAACAACCACAAACATCGCAAAAATATATACTGAATGGTGTGTATTTATGTTGAACAAATACAAAGTAAAACTTCCTACAACTGCAAGGAATTGCATTGTCTGAACTACCATTATTTGAAGAGTGTTTCAATGGTGGGATAGATAAACAAACTATTTCCAGATGATAGCTTTCTTTTACGATACTCTACCCAATTGAAGAACACAAACAAAATGAACTTGAATATCTGTGAAGACCATTTGTCATACATATCAAATTTTGAAGTATATGCAAAGAAGTATATGTGTCCACTATGCATGACTCATAGCATTTGTACATATAGTCAGACTATTAACTTGGTGTGTAATAAATTTATAACTTACAGGATCATTTGTCCAGAAGCGTTTTTGTGTATGTGCGAAATGTAGAAGTTGTTTCTGAATTTGATCAACTTGACGTCCCAGTCATTGGAAATCCTTTTTGCCTCATTCATGTTAAATTTCTAAACATGAGGAGGTACTTCTCAGTACGAAAATCACCCTTGGGGCCTTGCCTGTTTGATTTCTAGTAATAATGAAGATATCCTCCATATTTGTTGACTGAATCCTAGCAGACGTGCTCAAATACAAAATCACATATCTGTGTGAAAAGTAATCATTTGGCTTATCACACTGCCCGCCTGATATACAGTTGTATACACAGTCTTGAGTAGAAGAAGAAGAAAACGCCATAATGAAATCAGAGTGTCAGTAAGGATTCTGGCAAAAGTATAGATCAGTGTAGAGTAACTGTGCATCAAAAACATAATGCCACCCCCCTTATATAGTCGTTGATACTCTGTACAACACTAGTGTGTACATTTATATCTCAACAGACGCCGTTGTGTATTTTCTACCCTAATTACTCTTATATCTCACCTTAAAAGACACTATCATGTATTTGATACCCTAATTATTCACACATCTCATCTTACACCTTCTGACTTACAGAGCGTAACTAAAACTCTGGATGGAAGTCCAAAGTTGGCATTGAAAGAGCCAGGGGCGGCTAAAGTTAAAAAGACTAAGGCCCGGACCATGCATACTCCACCTCCTTCAAGTCCCGTTCTAAAGCTCAATTACGCGAGCTTTATAGTGACTCCAACACCATCTGACCCCACACCTTCTTCCTTGTCGCACTTCATAACACAACTCGCAAAAATGTTTGTATATAAATGTATAGCATGAATATAATTAATCCATAAAATTGATAATATTGGTATTATTATTATTGTAAAATTAACTAGCAAATACCTGTGCTTCGCATGGGATTTGATACTGGGACAGTGGGGCCCACATCTTCCCACTCTCCTTGTTCCCTCTCCCACCATCTTTTTCTTTCAAGTCGTCTCTGTAAGTTAGTATCTGTATCAACATTCATACCTCAAATGGAACCCTGTTAAAATGTTGTTTTTGTCACTGTTGTATTCTTGTTGCCTCACATTCCCTCTCCTCCCCCGCCCCTCTCCCCCTCCCGCTGCCCCTGCCCCTCTCCCCCACCCCTGCTCCCTCCCCCACCCCATATACCTTAAATGGAACCCTGTTAAGAACCATCCTCCCATTGCCTCTCCCCCTGCCCCCACAATCGACATTTCCTGAGTTCCTTTTGGTGGAAATATGGTGAAATATATCAACTCCCGTCCCGTAGTGAAGCAAGAACTTGCCATGGTACTTGTCCATGACGTCATGCTTTGGGTGACCCAGAAACCTGGTGTAGGGGCACTTATAGGTTTGTTTTCAGGCAGTGCTGGGGGCCCTGGATGGGGGTCCTCAAAGTAAACCCATTTCTAACCTCTTTCCAACCCTAATTTGTTAATGAAACACAGTGGAATGGTTCGGCACCATTTTTGGCAAAGTGCATGGGAAATATAATGGAGATCTGGCCAGCGGTTTCAGAGAAGATAGCCGTTTTAGGCTCCAAACCCTTATGTTATTAATCTAGAGATACATATGTGTAGCCAAAAACCCTTCGCCTTAGTCAGTCGGTCGGTCGGTCAGTCAGTCAGTCAGTCAGTCAGTCAGTCAGTCAGTCAGTCAGTCAGGAATTGTACTTCCTGGTATAAATACTAATAGATAGTTTTAAATATGTTATTTATTTATAAATTTTTCATTCATTTTTCAGTCGGATATGGATGCAGAATTCTCATCGCTAGACGCAGACGAAGTCAAGCGAATACTCAATATGTGAGGTTACATAGAATATACCTCTATATAGATTAAATATTATCATTGCGAATATTGGTAAATATAAAGTATTCTGTGAGGATACATAATAACATCATATGTTCAGACAAATAGAGACATGTAGACTATTGACTATTAGTATTGAAAAAAAAAATTCATAGACATCATATTTTTCAGCCAGATATAGAGATGTATATTATTGACTATTACTGTAGGGGAAAAAAAATAAAACTTTGAATAAAAAAGACTTTTTGGTACTTTATTCCATGTTTCTAATAGCTATATAACATTGTCGTAAAATCTCGCTAATGTATTCATAGTATAATGAATAAACTCAAATAGCAAATAAGATAAGATAAGATAAGATAAGATGTTTTTTATTCGTCAAATAAAATCACAGTTACACATAGGTAAGTGAGATAGGTAAGGGAAATTGACAAAAAGGTCTACATGCCATTATGTTACAACGAGGTAGCATCTCTTCCGGCAGTTACCATTAATTTTGAAGATAATTGTGATAATTGTAAATCAAATCATCTAGTAAATCAAATTTCTATCCCCTATCATACTCATCCACACCCTCCAGTATAATTGTATGAATTAACAATAGACTTGAGAAAGCTACTCAAATTTTCCTACTTGTATGTCGATACTCGCTCTCTTCCTCTTAATTGTTCACTATAAAACTAATTGTAATGTATTCCTACTC